>OY744521.1:15434300-15496800 GCA_963556195.1 Sepiola atlantica | reverse complement strand
GACATACCGCAGAAAACAATTGGTAGTAGGAACGCAGAAAATGTCAAAATTCCATTAAGCAATCACATAACTAAAGTTAAAATACTATAAACATTTGTTTAATAATATACTAATTTTTTATAATTTTATTATGTTTAATTTTATATGATTCATTAATTAATTCTTTTCTTTTTTTTTTCTTTCCTCTTTTATTCTCTTTATTCAATTCAAATTTAAATTTACGTATGGGCTGTTATTGTCAACGGGAGATAACTTATTTAAAAATATATTTAGAAATATATATATATATATAAATATATATATATATATATATATAAAGTGAAAAAATAAAATAAGGTGCGAATCAAATTTTATTACAATTCAATGTTAAAGCAAAGTTCTTTAAAGCCCTTAACTCATGAGTTTTCAAATATAATCTTCTCCTCAGAAGACCATTACCGCAATGACATTACTGCAGGTAATAAAAATTAAACTTTGAAAAAATGTATAAAAAAATATATAGAAAAATACATAAAGGTATATAAAACATCAAATAAATCGACCAAAAACATACGTTTTAGTAAAACTATACAGTTCATCCAAGTAAACAAGTCTAAAATAGCTCCAGGCAAGATATCAAAGAGGTTGATTAAAAAATAATCCAATTGGTGAATGGTGGTCCAAAAACGACAAAAGGTATCAAGGCGGGAAATTCGTTTGCTATCGATGCAGTAGATAACAGTGAAAATTGTATTTAAGGTGTATGCAAATTAATAAAACGATAAAGAAAAAACGATAGAGAAAACAATCATTGCTATTAATTCTCTATCCAGTATATTGAGCTTGATTTTTATCCGGATGTTCACTAATTACAGATATTAGTTGCCTCTTATATATTTTGTTGTATTAACCTCATATATATATATATATATATATATATATATATATATATATATATATATATATATAGAGAGAGAGAGAGAGAGAGAGAGAGAGAGAGAGAGAGAGAGGGCATTTAATTAAGGCATTCAGATAATCTAACAATATTGGATATTTTTTTAATATTTATCCTCAATTTGTAAACTTACTCTCACGGCTAATTACAAAAACATCCAGATATATTCATCAATATTTCTTTTAATAGAGCCATACATTTTAATGCAACGTGATATATTAGATTAAAAATCTAAAAGTAAAATTCTGATGGCTATCGGATAAAATATTGACCTAAATTGATACGTATATTAGTGTATTGATTTACTCCTCTCCAGGAGTTAGGCACAAGGCCAGTTTTTATCTTACTCCCACAAGTAAGATGTGACCCAAGGTCGGGAAAGTGGGTTTTTTAAAATTGCCTGGGCAGCCCCATCGGCATTAGGGGCGCCTCAGGCAGTAAGCAATAAAATTACTCCTCCCCCAAAGAGGGGAGGCAAAGCCTGGGAGGGTGGACCTCCTAGAACTGCACAGGACAGACCCATAGACCGGCGTAAATCAAGCCCCGAAGGTCAGGACAATACCAGTCTATGGGGTGAAGTATCCATCGGAACAGATACTACACTTTGATCTTAACAATAGCGGATACGTTATGTGTAAAAAAAAAAGATGCAAGGATTTATTTGAAAACACAGCTAAACTTGATTAGACCTAACAAGGCATAAATACATGGATACAGGGTAATGCTTTAATGTGTCTTAAACTATTATTTCGTGTCATTTCACACTGAACTGTCTCTCTTACATTAACTCTCTCATCAAATTCTAACGGAAATTTAAAAAACTTCATAAAAGTAACGCAAACATATTTATATGGTTTAAACTTAATCTTTATAGATTAAGTTTAAACCATATAAAGATTAAACCATATAAAGATTAAAAAGTAGTCTTTCCGCTGCCGTGACCAGGATTCGAACCTGGGTTACCACGGCCACAACGTGGGGTCCTAACCACTAGACGATCACGGCCACAAGCGTAAGACCATTTGATTGATAAAGAAAATCTATTTTTAACTAGAGTAAGTAGGACGTCTCGTCTCAGATGCGTTATGCAAATCCGATGAGCGCTGTCTAAACTTGTCTTTAAGTGGCGTTACGAGTTTTACAATGATTGACAGGGTGTTATTTTCTTTTTATTATTCCTTTTAGCAAACTTTCGAAACAATAAATATGAACATGGCTTCAATATAATAATTTATAATAATATATAATATATCATAATTTAAAAAGTATTTCTAGTCGACCAAAATGGGTCATGTTATCTATCTTGAACCAGCTGTCGTGACGTTCGACTCGGAATCGTTCGGCTGTCCTACGCAAACGGCCGAGTGTTGACGAGCCGATTGCGATTAGCCAATCAGCGAGCAGCGAGCAGCCGACAATTTTGTTACAAAAAATATGTCGTATTAACAGTAATTTTGGTAAGTTTTTTTATTTTTTTGGTTTCTTCAAAAAAAGTCCTTATAAATAAAAATACAGTATTCATTTTATAACAGTAACATTGCTATGTTTTTTTCATGTTGTTTCTTCCAAAAAATTCATGTAAATATGTTTAATTGTCTTTGTTTGTTTCTTTAAAAAATGGCTAACCCTAAACCCAACCCTAACCCTAACCCTAACCCCTAACCCTAACCCTAACCCTAACACTAACCCTAAACCCTAACCCTAAACCCTAACCCTAACCCTAAAAAAACAAAAAAAAACAAGCAAAACATTATCATAGGACGCAGCACCGTATCAAA
The DNA here is from genome assembly GCA_963556195.1 of Sepiola atlantica. NCBI lineage: Eukaryota > Metazoa > Mollusca > Cephalopoda > Sepiida > Sepiolidae > Sepiola > Sepiola atlantica. Next base: position 15,494,088 of record OY744521.1, on the reverse strand, counting down.
AATGTCGGCTGCTCGCTGCTTCAGCTCGGCAACTCTCAGCCGTTTGTGTAGAACAGCCGAACGCTTCCGAGTCGAACGTCACGACAGCTGGTTCAAGATAGATAAGAGCACCCCAAAATGTGTCCAATTAGCATACATAAAACAAACCGAAAATACCCGAGCCGTCGCCGAACTGCCCACTAGTACCGATATTAAATAAAACAACTTTTTTTCTTTTCCATGATAGGTTAGAGTCAATTAACACTACGTCAGTGTTAAGAATGGGTTTAAATTTTGTTTTAAATAAGTGAGTGAATCAACTTTAGTTAATTTCGCTTTTTTTAGGAAGTTTTTTTTCAAATAATTTTTTTTTTATTTGAGTTGGGCTGACATTTTCTAAACCCTAACCTAACACCAATCCTAACCGTAACTTTAGCGAAACCTAATCCTAACCTCACTTTACACCATCCATATGCTTTTGTTTCGTAAGGTGCAATTGGAAATATTCGGGGCCATATGAGTCCCTTCCTATAGAAGCACGAATTAAAATTCTACGCTGTTTTTTTGTCATTTTTTTAGGCTTACCTATAGAATTTCGGTGCATCTCCAGTTTAGCAGATACTTTCGAAAAAAAAAACCCAAACAAACTGAGGAATATCGGTGTTATGTACGCACCTATCACGGGCCGAATATATCCTATACCAAAAGTCACGTAAATTAATCAAGTACTTTGTTTTCTTTAAAAAAACCCATCAAATTTGAGTGATTTACGAAGAGGCAGTGACAATATGACAGCCATTTTGAGATTATTCAAAGGGGGATAACCGTAAATGAATTACGCGTATCCCCTTTTAGATAAATCAAAATGGCTGTCATATTTGCAATTCCTCTTCACTAAAATTTGATTTTCTTTTATAAAAAAACTACTTGATAAATATACGTAATTTTTGGTATAGGATATATTCAGCCCGTGACAAGTACGTACATCAAACAAATATTCCTTAGTTTGTTTTATTTTTTTTTCGAAAATATCCGCTAAATTTGTCGGAATCGAAGAACATTTATGATGTAGGTATTAAATAATACATTACTAAATTAACCAAACTAACTTATAATAAACCAGATGTAAAAATAATTTTAAAAATATCTGTGTAGTTGTTATATTGAAGAGCAGTCAATGGCCGCGCAAACAAATTAAATTTTCTTCTTACAAACTGCTTGAAGCGTTATGGATAAGCTATGAGCAAAATACATACCGCAACATTCGTCTGCTGACATTCACAACTGTTAGCCGTGATCGTCTAGTGGTTAGGACCCCACGTTGTGGCCGTGGTAACCCAGGTTCGAATCCTGGTCACGGCAAGTTGCGTAACTTTTATTCTTTTTTTTCTACATAACATAATTTTTTAAATAATTTTTACACATACATTTGAGAAATTGTATTCAATAAAAGTTAAAAAGGAAAACATAGTGCAGGGTTTTTTAAGAAAATCATAATTTAAAAGAATACTGATAATGAAACCTATGTCTCATTAGGGCTGAACTATTTTGTTAAATTTAGGCTTAAAAGATTAAAACAGTTTATCCCAATCCGATTGGAAACACCCCCCAGATTAAGGTTTAATGTTACCGTAAGTTTTATGAAAAAAAATATATTTAAGCCTTAAATTACCGACCACCTAAAAGAAATCGACCGTCATTTTTTATCGCGGGAATCGGCTAAGTGAAATTAACAGAACACATTTTAAAATAACACTACTCACACACAGTTTCAAAAATATAAAACTATGTAGATCGATGAAAAATAAAATGTTCTATCGTTTTGTGAAAGTTATGTGTTGTATAATTAGCATATTTTCGATTTCCCGGCTGTTAAATACACTGCAATTTGCCTCTAAATAATACTATGCCAAATTAACAAAAAAAGTTATAATAGATTATTTCACAAATAAATGTATTTTTCTACGGGCAAATATGCCCACGCCAAATAAGAAACTTCCTCGTCAAAGACTGCAACTGCGGGAGAGTGACTGATTACCTGTGGCACAAATAACGGAGGAAATTTATATGAACACTTTTATAGGCGTTCAACTACAGGTGTTGGTCGTGATTGCCCAGTTGCTCTGACCCTACATTGTGGCCGTTATAACCCAGGTTCGAATCCTGGTAATCGCACTTAAGTAATGTAACTTCAGTAAAATGTATTTGTTCGTATAATACTATTATTTTAAAACATTTATTTTGTATATTCGGACTACTCTTCTCATCTTGGGCGTTATTATAACAGCGTTTCGGCCGATATAACCTCCGACCTTTTTCAAGCGTACCTTGTCCGACTCGGGAATCTTTCTGTCGGACTTGGGAATCTGAACAGAATTTCGGACGGAACCCTTTATCAAATACACCGGGGTAGCATGCTTTCGTTCCATCTGCCATGACTGGGAAGAAGTCTTCAGTAAGTTGGAATTCTTCTTATCGCCCGAACTGAGGATTCCACCTTCAACCTTCAGATGACTGTCACTTACAACTGAATTTTACTTTGTACTATATCCACTGCGCCAGGAAGGTTGGAGGTTACATCGGCCAAACGTTGTGATAATAACAACACATATGAGAACAGCAGTTCGAATATACCAAATTCTACAAATCATCAACCCTCATCTAAACAAATTCTGAAACATTATTTAACAACATAAACTCTATTTTTCTATAGATTATCAAGTATTTGTTTAAACAGTGTTTACGGTTAATTTTCGAAATTATCGCAGCAGGAAGGGAATGTCCACTTTGTATTTATTCACAACAAGCAAGACCTGTGTCCCAGCGTTGCCCGGGGGAAATTGAAAAAAGTATTTCACTTAAAAAAACGTAAATATCAGAGTATCAAGAACCCCATATGACTTATTTTTATGTGTTTTTTGCTTCGTTAGCATTTTTGTTTGGATCAAATATGTAATATAGCGGTCGGGAAACAAAACGTTGCTTCTATAAACAAAGGCCCCCGTAGGTTGCGTAGCGGTTAAAGTAGAAAATGATAAGCGGGTAAAATGTGTAGATTCTTTCTCTTTAGAAGATGTTGGTTATGAGACCCATGTTTCCAGAATTAAATGCAACAATAATTGAAAGGATGTTAACCTAAGGGATTATTTCTGTAAACACTTAAGAGGATCTAACATAATTACTTTGCGGGATAGTTTTGCATAGGAAGTAGTAAGTTATTTTCCTATAACGACTGGAGTCGCGCGTAAAAAAATCGACTTCACTTTATTAAATATAATCACATTCTATGAAAACATATTGCAATGCTGGTGATACCAGATCAGGCTGCCCTGTGGCTCCCTGAGACGAAATTCACCTACATTGACGTTTTTTTTTTTTTTTTTTTTTTGTAAAACTTAATTATGTTCTACAAAACCAAAAACAACAGCCCCTCTCCCTTTCTCCCTCCCCTTTTTTATTTTATTTTTAGAACTTAGAGCATAAAAACTTTTACTATAATGACCAGATTCGGCATTAAATAACCCAAAAAGGGTTGATCTGCCGTAAAACAAAACTACCAAACCAAAACTACCATATTGCAATGAATAACATAGCATATGTTCTATGTATTATTCTAAAATAAATCGGTGATATTTTCGCAAATTAACGCGTAATATAAAATTAAGAATAACTAGCACATACATACATATAAATATGTTAAGTTAAGTATGCATATATAATTATATATCTCTATATAAATTAGGTATGCTTATATATGTGTATATTCCTATATGTATAAATATACATAGAGAAATATATATATAAATACATATATATATGTACATATATATATATATATATATATATATATATATATATATATGTATATATATATACATATATGTATATGTATTATGTGTTTATATGTATAAATTGACATAGAGAAATATATATAGTAATACATACATAACCAAAAAACACCTATATATATATATATATATATAGATTTAGATTTTTCACTTATAAAATAGATCATTCAGTGAAGACCGGGGTTGTTCCAATAAAAAACAAGCTCGATGATACTCGATTACAGAGTACAGAGCATTTATATGTGATTTTATGAAGGCTTACCAAAGCATTCCTTTCAAGACACCAATGATCACCATTAAAGATATTTTTTCTTACAAATACTATTTATTCAAATTAAATGTTTTTTCCTACACGTGTTTCACTACCAAGCAGTTACTTGCTTGGCAGATCATCAGGGAAATTAAATGTCTGGAATACTGGTTTCAACTGCCGACAAAACACAATGTGGCGTTGTAATAGTTGAGGTCACTTAAGAAAAGGAGAGGAAAAAAAAAATAATAATATAAATAAAAATAAAAATAAAAATAAAAGTCAAACTTAAAAAGCAAGGAAGAACAACGGTAAGAAAAGAAAGTCCTAGAAAAGTCTTAGAAAAATAGCTTGTGCATTATTTCTTCCACCAAGCCAACAAGCAAGTAGTCGGTCCCAAATACATTCAATAAAACCACAAAACCGGAACAATGTGCGATAATACACTTTCACGTTAGCTGAATAAATCCCCCCCCCCCACACAATAAAACAAAAGAACTAAATCATTCAAGTTACCGCTCACAAGTTACCATTCCAATCCAATGATAGTATGGGAATTCTAAATCCAACCTCTCACAAAGAAAAGTCAACACAAATGTTCGTCCGAGTTCAAAGAGTCTTATTTCAATTGTTGATTTATTACCCTTCGAAATAAACACACGACGAGTTGAATGTCAATCCCGCAGAAAACTCCCTTCCATCAAGAAAAAATCTTAATATAGAAACTATTTATTCAAAATACTGTTTCTAAAAATATTTATTATTAAACCTATTCCTTATAGAAATTAATCATCTAGTGTCTGGGACGTCATTTTACATTTTGTGAAAATATCCTTCATTTAATTAACTGCCGAATTGTTTTCGTTTTGTTGTTTAACGAAGCGAAAAAAGCCTATCCCGCAGAATTTGTTTTTAAAAAAATTATTCATATATCAAAAATAAACTGTTATTATAAAAAGGCCTTCTACAAAAATCTAGTTATTATTTTAAATCATTTAAAATATTTCCTTAACGGCTGTGTCTGTTTGTAACTCTCTGTGGAGAATATTATTCTATATTCCATAAATAAATGTTACAACGGAATATCGTTATCAGAAATCTATTTTCTATTTTGAAAAAAAACAAACTTTTTTTTAATGGACCGGTTTATTTTTTTGTCAACTTTACGGGAAAATATCACTCTTACTCATTAAATGACAGGAGACTTTATTATTACTAATTTAAAATCCCGTACAAAATACTTTTTTTATAAAATTCAATTGTTTCTATTTTTAGAAATTAAGTCCGTGTCGGCATGCATGTTTTTAAAAAATTATTTTTTCCTTAATTACTTTTCCCCATTCCTGCCACCAAATTGTTTTATTTATTTTAATCTAATTAAAAACTAATTTAATTTAACCTAATTTAATTAAATAGTGATAGCATCCAGGTTGCTATTTCTTATTTTTCACTTAAAATTACTTGAAATCCCCAATGCATTTCGTATAATATATCTATTTCTGAGAATAAATTGTGATTTATTATTTATTATTCCACTATCTTTTTATATGTAACACAATTTCCCCCCTCTATTCCGCTGAATAAGTATTTACTATAGTTGACTATCACTGGGCCTTATTCCGATAGAATATTCCTACCTTATCACCCCCAACCTAAGTCTCGAGTATCCGCTAATAATTGAATTAAGACATATCTTAGCATAAGTACGTGTTACTAATTCTCATCCTCCCTATTATACACTAATTATTGCCCCAGATTGCCTCAGGAAGTGTCCATCTTGCCTATCTCTGCTGTAAGTTTATACTTCCCCCAATTCCCCTCCTATCCAGGTTTTAGGCTTGATAACAGGTAACGGTTTCTATGCAGACAGCATTGTAGTATTTCCTGCCTAGCGTTCAGTAAATTATCTCTAGATGTCATGATGTGGTACGACTCCAATGCACATAGGTTGCATCTCTTCTTTTTGTTCGGTTTATATTTGTTAGCCCTCCCCAAAATTGACCATTTCAGTTCGAAAGGGTCTTGCCTAGCAATGAGGTTTCTCACAAAACGGCCAACAGAAGTGTTAGGCCTATCTATGTCTTCCCTTTGGCCTCCCCTGAAGGAACTCATGTGGTTTCTGAATCTATCTTTGAACTCACCCCCGGTTGAACCGATATATGATTTCCTACTACTCTCTGTTATCACATCGCATTTGTAGACAATGCTTGAAACTCTACAGTTCCCCCCCAGTGGACAGATGTTAGAAGCCCTGCAGTTACAGTTGTGTGCTGGGCCGTTGCTGGATGTTCTACTACTATGGTTATTTATAATGGAGGTTCTCACTGAACTGGTGTTACTGGGATCAACACCAGAAGAGAACATGGCTTCCCTTGTTTTAGTTATCTTAGAATTATTATATCCTATGATGGATGTGGCTATATTTCTACAGGTTGAATAAGAGAGTTTTACAGTATTTTTGTTAATGATTCCCCCCAATCTGCTATCCCTTGGAAAGTTTTTTTCCACTATGCTATAAAAAATCTTTGGGATATTAGTCTTTATATGCTGGCTATAGGGGGGGTTGAACCATGTAGTGGTCCTTCTCCTATTTTTCTTCCTACCTTCCCCCCCGGTTTGGTTAGCATGTGAGTTCAATTCGTTACTTCCAACTTCACGAATATTATCATCAACCGGTTCCCACCCTACCTGGTTTACATTACCGTGGGATACACCAGGTCCCCTATATCTAGCCTTGCCCATTGCCCTATTATATGAAACCATTGATCGAGAGGCAATCGGTCTCCCGTTTAGTCCCCCATTCCCAACCGAAGGAGGCACAAGGTAATTAATTTTTTCCTTGTATCCTGATCTGTTTAAAGCCTCATTGTAGAATTGCTTACTGCTGTCGAATATTTGTTGATTCTTGGACAGCTTAGATATCCTACTCGATATTGCAGGAATAATGGCTCTTTTCACCATCGGTGGGTGATTCGATTTAGCGTCGATATAGTAGAGTGTGTGGTTGGGCTTGTGATAAGGTTCATATGTGTTGTTGCATAGATCAAGCGTAATATCCAAAAAATTGACCCTCCGGTAGTTTATATCCATAGTTACGCTAAGTTGTATTGAGCTGAAGAATATATTGAGTTTTTTCTTCTTAGTTTCTAGATTCCTTATACTTGTGTTGGCAAAGAATAAAGCGTCGTCCCTATATAGACCGCCCGCCAGTTCAGGTATTTTCATACAAATTTCTCTGAGGATATATATCCCTACCAGGTCAGTAACCTGCGCTGAGTCCGGTGCCCCCATAGTAATATCGAAATTGTTTTCCCTATCCTTTCTAGTCCATAACTTATCATTGTAGGATATTAGCGTCCTTCTGGCTAGTCTAATTATATCCATTTCTAAGTTTGTGATGTTTGATTCATTTCTAGCCATGGTAAGCGCCTTTTCAAGTAAAGTAGAGGATATGGAGGGATAGTATGAATCTATATCAAACATTATAAATTTACTTTGATTAGTAATGTGTAATTCTTTATACCAACTTAGCACTTCCTCTGATGAGGTCCACAGATTCAATTGAGTTCTGCGTTTAATTCCTGGCAGTATTCTGTCTAGTATTTTTTTGCTGATTACACCCATGTCTGAAATACACGGCGAGATCAGTCTAATGGATGGGTTATTACTAAAATCTGGCTTATGATCCTTAAGAGTGAAACGAGGGCATTTAGGGGTATATATCTCAACATTACCTTCCATACCAATCTCAGAGCAGATCTTAAGAGCGGCCAAGTTAATATCCTGTAACACCCCGTTCCCTACGGTCTTGTAGTTTTTATTCAGTTCCTTCAGGATTAGGTTGTTGTATGTTTCCATATTCATGGAGTATGTGTTTAAAGTTTTATCCGCCGGAACTGTGATGTTAGAGTTATTCCTAATCCGTGTCTGTGTCCTATGGATATGTTCAATGGTAGGATTCCAATATTGTGATCTGTTTTTGGTTTTGATGTTTTTAACCATATTATGCATATCCGCTTCGAAGCTTTCTAATGCAGGGATGTGAGGTGGGTTCTTGTGAGTTCCTATTTTATAGAATTTTCTATAGGAGGCTGTTGGTAAATTATCCTCATTGTCAGATGCATACTCAGGGGGTTCAGAGACGCCAGAAGGTGGATTCACGTTGCTCAACTCCCTAGTCGATCCCAGGTTGTGGTGAATTACCCGCCATCGGACTCTCTACAAGAATGCATGGACCGCCTGGACCATGTCCATTATGTATGCTTTGTGGTTTGGTATGGAAATGTTTTTGGGTGAGAAAGTTATCTCCTCTTTGGCAAACATCCTGGTCACTCCGGTATTGAATAGCAGCTCACTTTGGGGAGCAGAATATAGATTTAGATTTTTCACTTATAAAATAGATCATTCAGTGAAGACCGGGGTTGTTCCAATAAAAAACAAGCTCGATGATACTCGATTACAGAGTACAGAGCATTTATATGTGATTTTATGAAGGCTTACCAAAGCATTCCTTTCAAGACACCAATGATCACCATTAAAGATATTTTTTCTTACAAATACTATTTATTCAAATTAAATGTTTTTTCCTACACGTGTTTCACTACCAAGCAGTTACTTGCTTGGCAGATCATCAGGGAAATTAAATGTCTGGAATACTGGTTTCAACTGCCGACAAAACACAATGTGGCGTTGTAATAGTTGAGGTCACTTAAGAAAAGGAGAGGAAAAAAAATAATAATATAAATAAAAATAAAAATAAAAATAAAAGTCAAACTTAAAAAGCAAGGAAGAACAACGGTAAGAAAAGAAAGTCCTAGAAAAGTCTTAGAAAAATAGCTTGTGCATTATTTCTTCCACCAAGCCAACAAGCAAGTAGTCGGTCCAAATACATTCAATAAAACCACAAAACCGGGGGGGAAGGTAGGAAGAAAAATAGGAGAAGGACCACTACATGGTTCAACCCCCCCTATAGCCAGCATATAAAGACTAATATCCCAAAGATTTTTTATAGCATAGTGGAAAAAAACTTTCCAAGGGATAGCAGATTGGGGGGAATCATTAACAAAAATACTGTAAAACTCTCTTATTCAACCTGTAGAAATATAGCCACATCCATCATAGGATATAATAATTCTAAGATAACTAAAACAAGGGAAGCCATGTTCTCTTCTGGTGTTGATCCCAGTAACACCAGTTCAGTGAGAACCTCCATTATAAATAACCATAGTAGTAGAACATCCAGCAACGGCCCAGCACACAACTGTAACTGCAGGGCTTCTAACATCTGTCCACTGGGGGGGAACTGTAGAGTTTCAAGCATTGTCTACAAATGCGATGTGATAACAGAGAGTAGTAGGAAATCATATATCGGTTCAACCGGGGGTGAGTTCAAAGATAGATTCAGAAACCACATGAGTTCCTTCAGGGGAGGCCAAAGGGAAGACATAGATAGGCCTAACACTTCTGTTGGCCGTTTTGTGAGAAACCTCATTGCTAGGCAAGACCCTTTCGAACTGAAATGGTCAATTTTGGGGAGGGCTAACAAATATAAACCGAACAAAAAGAAGAGATGCAACCTATGTGCATTGGAGTCGTACCACATCATGACATCTAGAGATAATTTACTGAACGCTAGGCAGGAAATACTACAATGCTGTCTGCATAGAAACCGTTACCTGTTATCAAGCCTAAAACCTGGATAGGAGGGGAATTGGGGGAAGTATAAACTTACAGCAGAGATAGGCAAGATGGACACTTCCTGAGGCAATCTGGGGCAATAATTAGTGTATAATAGGGAGGATGAGAATTAGTAACACGTACTTATGCTAAGATATGTCTTAATTCAATTATTAGCGGATACTCGAGACTTAGGTTGGGGGTGATAAGGTAGGAATATTCTATCGGAATAAGGCCCAGTGATAGTCAACTATAGTAAATACTTATTCAGCGGAATAGAGGGGGGAAATTGTGTTACATATAAAAAGATAGTGGAATAATAAATAATAAATCACAATTTATTCTCAGAAATAGATATATTATACGAAATGCATTGGGGATTTCAAGTAATTTTAAGTGAAAAATAAGAAATAGCAACCTGGATGCTATCACTATTTAATTAAATTAGGTTAAATTAAATTAGTTTTTAATTAGATTAAAATAAATAAAACAATTTGGTGGCAGGAATGGGGAAAAGTAATTAAGGAAAAAATAATTTTTTAAAAACATGCATGCCGACACGGACTTAATTTCTAAAAATAGAAACAATTGAATTTTATAAAAAAAGTATTTTGTACGGGATTTTAAATTAGTAATAATAAAGTCTCCTGTCATTTAATGAGTAAGAGTGATATTTTCCCGTAAAGTTGACAAAAAAATAAACCGGTCCATTAAAAAAAAGTTTGTTTTTTTTTCAAAATAGAAAATAGATTTCTGATAACGATATTCCGTTGTAACATTTATTTATGGAATATAGAATAATATTCTCCACAGAGAGTTACAAACAGACACAGCCGTTAAGGAAATATTTTAAATGATTTAAAATAATAACTAGATTTTTGTAGAAGGCCTTTTTATAATAACAGTTTATTTTTGATATATGAATAATTTTTTTAAAAACAAATTCTGCGGGATAGGCTTTTTTCGCTTCGTTAAACAACAAAACGAAAACAATTCGGCAGTTAATTAAATGAAGGATATTTTCACAAAATGTAAAATGACGTCCCAGACACTAGATGATTAATTTCTATAAGGAATAGGTTTAATAATAAATATTTTTAGAAACAGTATTTTGAATAAATAGTTTCTATATTAAGATTTTTTCTTGATGGAAGGGAGTTTTCTGCGGGATTGACATTCAACTCGTCGTGTGTTTATTTCGAAGGGTAATAAATCAACAATTGAAATAAGACTCTTTGAACTCGGACGAACATTTGTGTTGACTTTTCTTTGTGAGAGGTTGGATTTAGAATTCCCATACTATCATTGGATTGGAATGGTAACTTGTGAGCGGTAACTTGAATGATTTAGTTCTTTTGTTTTATTGTGTGGGGGGGGGGGGATTTATTCAGCTAACGTGAAAGTGTATTATCGCACATTGTTCCGGTTTTGTGGTTTTATTGAATGTATTTGGGACCGACTACTTGCTTGTTGGCTTGGTGGAAGAAATAATGCACAAGCTATTTTTCTAAGACTTTTCTAGGACTTTCTTTTCTTACCGTTGTTCTTCCTTGCTTTTTAAGTTTGACTTTTATTTTTATTTTTATTTTTATTTATATTATTATTTTTTTTCCTCTCCTTTTCTTAAGTGACCTCAACTATTACAACGCCACATTGTGTTTTGTCGGCAGTTGAAACCAGTATTCCAGACATTTAATTTCCCTGATGATCTGCCAAGCAAGTAACTGCTTGGTAGTGAAACACGTGTAGGAAAAAACATTTAATTTGAATAAATAGTATTTGTAAGAAAAAATATCTTTAATGGTGATCATTGGTGTCTTGAAAGGAATGCTTTGGTAAGCCTTCATAAAATCACATATAAATGCTCTGTACTCTGTAATCGACTATCATCGAGCTTGTTTTTTATTGGAACAACCCCGGTCTTCACTGAATGATCTATTTTATAAGTGAAAAATCTAAATCTATATTCTGCTCCCCAAAGTGAGCTGCTATTCAATACCGGAGTGACCAGGATGTTTGCCAAAGAGGAGATAACTTTCTCACCCAAAAACATTTCCATACCAAACCACAAAGCATACATAATGGACATGGTCCAGGCGGTCCATGCATTCTTGAAGAGAGTCCGATGGCGGGTAATTCACCACAACCTGGGATCGACTAGGGAGTTGAGCAACGTGAATCCACCTTCTGGCGTCTCTGAACCCCCTGAGTATGCATCTGACAATGAGGATAATTTACCAACAGCCTCCTATAGAAAATTCTATAAAATAGGAACTCACAAGAACCCACCTCACATCCCTGCATTAGAAAGCTTCGAAGCGGATATGCATAATATGGTTAAAAACATCAAAACCAAAAACAGATCACAATATTGGAATCCTACCATTGAACATATCCATAGGACACAGACACGGATTAGGAATAACTCTAACATCACAGTTCCGGCGGATAAAACTTTAAACACATACTCCATGAATATGGAAACATACAACAACCTAATCCTGAAGGAACTGAATAAAAACTACAAGACTGTAGGGAACGGGGTGTTACAGGATATTAACTTGGCCGCTCTTAAGATCTGCTCTGAGATTGGTATGGAAGGTAATGTTGAGATATATACCCCTAAATGCCCTCGTTTCACTCTTAAGGATCATAAGCCAGATTTTAGTAATAACCCATCCATTAGACTGATCTCGCCGTGTATTTCAGACATGGGTGTAATCAGCAAAAAAATACTAGACAGAATACTGCCAGGAATTAAACGCAGAACTCAATTGAATCTGTGGACCTCATCAGAGGAAGTGCTAAGTTGGTATAAAGAATTACACATTACTAATCAAAGTAAATTTATAATGTTTGATATAGATTCATACTATCCCTCCATATCCTCTACTTTACTTGAAAAGGCGCTTACCATGGCTAGAAATGAATCAAACATCACAAACTTAGAAATGGATATAATTAGACTAGCCAGAAGGACGCTAATATCCTACAATGATAAGTTATGGACTAGAAAGGATAGGGAAAACAATTTCGATATTACTATGGGGGCACCGGACTCAGCGCAGGTTACTGACCTGGTAGGGATATATATCCTCAGAGAAATTTGTATGAAAATACCTGAACTGGCGGGCGGTCTATATAGGGACGACGCTTTATTCTTTGCCAACACAAGTATAAGGAATCTAGAAACTAAGAAGAAAAAACTCAATATATTCTTCAGCTCAATACAACTTAGCGTAACTATGGATATAAACTACCGGAGGGTCAATTTTTTGGATATTACGCTTGATCTATGCAACAACACATATGAACCTTATCACAAGCCCAACCACACACTCTACTATATCGACGCTAAATCGAATCACCCACCGATGGTGAAAAGAGCCATTATTCCTGCAATATCGAGTAGGATATCTAAGCTGTCCAAGAATCAACAAATATTCGACAGCAGTAAGCAATTCTACAATGAGGCTTTAAACAGATCAGGATACAAGGAAAAAATTAATTACCTTGTGCCTCCTTCGGTTGGGAATGGGGGACTAAACGGGAGACCGATTGCCTCTCGATCAATGGTTTCATATAATAGGGCAATGGGCAAGGCTAGATATAGGGGACCTGGTGTATCCCACGGTAATGTAAACCAGGTAGGGTGGGAACCGGTTGATGATAATATTCGTGAAGTTGGAAGTAACGAATTGAACTCACATGCTAACCAAACCGGGGGGGAAGGTAGGAAGAAAAATAGGAGAAGGACCACTACATGGTTCAACCCCCCCTATAGCCAGCATATAAAGACTAATATCCCAAAGATTTTTTATAGCATAGTGGAAAAAAACTTTCCAAGGGATAGCAGATTGGGGGGAATCATTAACAAAAATACTGTAAAACTCTCTTATTCAACCTGTAGAAATATAGCCACATCCATCATAGGATATAATAATTCTAAGATAACTAAAACAAGGGAAGCCATGTTCTCTTCTGGTGTTGATCCCAGTAACACCAGTTCAGTGAGAACCTCCATTATAAATAACCATAGTAGTAGAACATCCAGCAACGGCCCAGCACACAACTGTAACTGCAGGGCTTCTAACATCTGTCCACTGGGGGGGAACTGTAGAGTTTCAAGCATTGTCTACAAATGCGATGTGATAACAGAGAGTAGTAGGAAATCATATATCGGTTCAACCGGGGGTGAGTTCAAAGATAGATTCAGAAACCACATGAGTTCCTTCAGGGGAGGCCAAAGGGAAGACATAGATAGGCCTAACACTTCTGTTGGCCGTTTTGTGAGAAACCTCATTGCTAGGCAAGACCCTTTCGAACTGAAATGGTCAATTTTGGGGAGGGCTAACAAATATAAACCGAACAAAAAGAAGAGATGCAACCTATGTGCATTGGAGTCGTACCACATCATGACATCTAGAGATAATTTACTGAACGCTAGGCAGGAAATACTACAATGCTGTCTGCATAGAAACCGTTACCTGTTATCAAGCCTAAAACCTGGATAGGAGGGGAATTGGGGGAAGTATAAACTTACAGCAGAGATAGGCAAGATGGACACTTCCTGAGGCAATCTGGGGCAATAATTAGTGTATAATAGGGAGGATGAGAATTAGTAACACGTACTTATGCTAAGATATGTCTTAATTCAATTATTAGCGGATACTCGAGACTTAGGTTGGGGGTGATAAGGTAGGAATATTCTATCGGAATAAGGCCCAGTGATAGTCAACTATAGTAAATACTTATTCAGCGGAATAGAGGGGGGAAATTGTGTTACATATAAAAAGATAGTGGAATAATAAATAATAAATCACAATTTATTCTCAGAAATAGATATATTATACGAAATGCATTGGGGATTTCAAGTAATTTTAAGTGAAAAATAAGAAATAGCAACCTGGATGCTATCACTATTTAATTAAATTAGGTTAAATTAAATTAGTTTTTAATTAGATTAAAATAAATAAAACAATTTGGTGGCAGGAATGGGGAAAAGTAATTAAGGAAAAAATAATTTTTTAAAAACATGCATGCCGACACGGACTTAATTTCTAAAAATAGAAACAATTGAATTTTATAAAAAAAGTATTTTGTACGGGATTTTAAATTAGTAATAATAAAGTCTCCTGTCATTTAATGAGTAAGAGTGATATTTTCCCGTAAAGTTGACAAAAAAATAAACCGGTCCATTAAAAAAAAGTTTGTTTTTTTTCAAAATAGAAAATAGATTTCTGATAACGATATTCCGTTGTAACATTTATTTATGGAATATAGAATAATATTCTCCACAGAGAGTTACAAACAGACACAGCCGTTAAGGAAATATTTTAAATGATTTAAAATAATAACTAGATTTTTGTAGAAGGCCTTTTTATAATAACAGTTTATTTTTGATATATGAATAATTTTTTTAAAAACAAATTCTGCGGGATAGGCTTTTTTCGCTTCGTTAAACAACAAAACGAAAACAATTCGGCAGTTAATTAAATGAAGGATATTTTCACAAAATGTAAAATGACGTCCCAGACACTAGATGATTAATTTCTATAAGGAATAGGTTTAATAATAAATATTTTTAGAAACAGTATTTTGAATAAATAGTTTCTATATTAAGATTTTTTCTTGATGGAAGGGAGTTTTCTGCGGG
This sequence comes from Sepiola atlantica, assembly GCA_963556195.1. Classification (NCBI taxonomy): domain Eukaryota; kingdom Metazoa; phylum Mollusca; class Cephalopoda; order Sepiida; family Sepiolidae; genus Sepiola; species Sepiola atlantica. The sequence continues at coordinate 15,478,679 of OY744521.1, read as the reverse complement.
ATTGACATTCAACTCGTCGTGTGTTTATTTCGAAGGGTAATAAATCAACAATTGAAATAAGACTCTTTGAACTCGGACGAACATTTGTGTTGACTTTTCTTTGTGAGAGGTTGGATTTAGAATTCCCATACTATCATTGGATTGGAATGGTAACTTGTGAGCGGTAACTTGAATGATTTAGTTCTTTTGTTTTATTGTGTGGGGGGGGGGATTTATTCAGCTAACGTGAAAGTGTATTATCGCACATTGTTCCGGTTTTGTGGTTTTATTGAATGTATTTGGGACCGACTACTTGCTTGTTGGCTTGTTGGAAGAAATAATGCACAAGCTATTTTTCTAAGACTTTTCTAGGACTTTCTTTTCTTACCGTTGTTCTTCCTTGCTTTTTAAGTTTGACTTTTATTTTTATTTTTATTTTTATTTATATTATTATTTTTTTTTCCTCTCCTTTTCTTAAGTGACCTCAACTATTACAACGCCACATTGTGTTTTGTCGGCAGTTGAAACCAGTATTCCAGACATTTAATTTCCCTGATGATCTGCCAAGCAAGTAACTGCTTGGTAGTGAAACACGTGTAGGAAAAAACATTTAATTTGAATAAATAGTATTTGTAAGAAAAAATATCTTTAATGGTGATCATTGGTGTCTTGAAAGGAATGCTTTGGTAAGCCTTCATAAAATCACATATATATATATATATATATATATATATATATATATATATATAATTGTGATTTCCAACCGAGGATGGTTGCTTTCTAGCACCTGATCTATCTCGGTAGAGCTTTTATATGTGTTTGAGTTTAGATCTGTGTTAGTTTGTTGATTCGCTTATCCTCAATTCCATTTTTATTTTGTATACACACCCCCCCACACACACATATATATATATATATATATATATATATATATATATATATATATATATATATATATATATGTATATATATATATATATATATATATATATATATATATATATATATATATATATATATATATGTATATTTATTCATTCATTTATTTATGTACAGTATAATCTCCTAAACTCATGAACTTATTATTATGAACTTTGGAATATATATTCTACACAATACGATGGGTAACATAGACCCATTTATGTTTTGTAAAGTTTAACAAGTAGGGGTGCATGTATATCAAGTTAGGTACGTGTATATATTTGTAAATACGTATATTTGGTCGATTCATATGTAATTTCTGATTTTGATGATACAATGTAGCTTTTCTTTTGATCACTTTAAAACACGTAAAAGTTTAATAAAAGGTATTATTTTAATTTTCAGAGCTGTTTTATCACTTGTTAGTTTATAAAATTTTGACCCTGAAAATGGAAAGACTCTAGTCGTATATTCGACATGTGATGTGGGTGTTTAAAAAAGAAAATGGTTCTGTAGAGGCTTCGAAGAAAATATGCAGCATATGCGGTCATGATGTCATAACAGATCGACAACACAAATGCTTAATGAAAAATGATTCTAAAATAAAACTGTTTGTTATATTAACATCAACGCTATCTTTGAATTAAACAGTAATTTTTAAAAATAATATAATTAATTAATTATCATTTGAAAACCAACATACAAATAAGTTAACTATATGAAAAATATCGCGTATAGTAAAATACTAACTGAAATATAAGTTGCTGTTTACCAATATTTACCGGAATATGAAAAATAAGAAAATATAGACATGGAGTGAGAAAAAATTCTAAAAGACGAGTATAGATTCACTTAGAATTTAGAAATATATTGATCGTCGTTGCACTAGCTTCTTTCGCCGGTTAACTACTGTTTTGCGAAGGTTTATACATTTAACTACAATTAAATAATAAACATTTCCTTAAAAACTTTCTTGTAAATATGAAACAAAAAATTCGAATTATTCACATGATAAGTTGTATACAACTAAATTTTTTTTTTATAATATGGCTGTACAAAACACACTAGTAAAAAATGCGTGTATGTGTGTGTGTGTGTGTGGAGAATTACTTCACTTACATTTAGAAATATATTGATCGTTTTTTGACAATCACACTGGTTCCCTTAAGGAAAAAGATTACATAACACATTTGAACACAAATGCCTTATAAAACAATATCTTAAAGCAGAACTATTTGTTATATTAATATCAACATCGGTACTGGTTCGTCTTTTCAATAGTCCGTTTTTCACAACTTTTTACTGACCATTTTTTTTTCTATTTTCAGTGTACGCTTAAAAAATATAATCACGTAAGAAAAACAACACAGGCAACATGGTCAAAACTTATCCCCCTTCTAAAATCTCAAATATTTTTAAAATATTCCACAAAACCCGGAATTCTCCCGCGACATGATAGGTAATTGTAAACAGAAGAAGAATTTTAACAATTCGAAATGGTCAAAAAGCGGGGGATCAGTCTATGTGTAATTTACATTGGAAACTGATCCCCTCCTTAAATGTAAAATATTTGAAAACATTTTCTAAAAACCTTGGAATTCTCTAGAAGCCTGATAGGTAAGTGTACACCGAAAAAAGAAAAAAAATGGTCAGTAAAAACTTGTGAAAAACGAACTATGGAAAAAGACGACCTACTACCTCAGAATCATCACTGAATTAAAAATAATTTTAGAAAATAGGTAATTAATAAATCATCCTTTAAAATATAATATGCCAATTAGTTAATCATATGACTAAGATCGCATTAGCAAAATCACTAACTAAAAAATATAAATTGCTTCTGCATTCAAAGTCGAATAACTTGAAATACTGTTAGTTCTGAAAATGTAGGTGAGAGTATGTAAGGCTATCAAAATATAGCGTCGACTGTTAGCCGTGATCGTCTAGTGGTTAGGACCCCACGTTGTGGCCGTGGTAACCCAGGTTCGAATCCTGGTCACGGCAGGTCGACAAGTTCGTTTTTCTTAAATAAAACACTGTACTTTCATTATTTGTTCATAACTTACAACCTGCATGACTCTGATATCCCCACTCCTTAACTATATTTACCGTACTATCAAAATAACTAATGAAAAAATACAGAGTGCAAAAAATTTGAAAACTGATCTAACATATTAGAATTTTTTTCCCAAAACCCCAAAATGTTCAATCGACATGATAGGTCATTGTACACCAAATCAGATTTTTTTAAAAATTAAGATGGTCAAAAAGAGGGGGATCAGTTATGTTGAATTTACATCGGAAACTGATCCTCCTCCTAAAATGTAAAATATTTGATTTTTTTTTTCAAAAAACCCTGGAATTCTCTAGAAGGATGATAGGTAAAAAAATAAAATGGGCAGTAAAAACTTGTGAAAAACGGACTATGGAAAAACACGAACCAGTACCTCAAAATCATCACTGAATTACAACTAATTTTTAAAAATAGGTAATTAATAGATTATCCTTTAAAATAACATATGCCTATTATTTAATTATAGTAATAAAATCGCATTAGCAAAATCAGTAACTAAAAATTATAAGTTGCTGCTGCATTCAAAGTTGAATAACCTGAAATACTGTTAGCTCTGAAAATATAGCTCTGAATGCATCTTTTAAATATGACTGTAAATAAAAACAATAAACATAAATTTATAATGATATAGTGTGTGTGTGTGTAAGATGGTTGCACTTTCAATTTAGAAACATATTACTAGTTGTTTAACATCGAGTTAGTTCAGTATTGTAGTAAACTAAGGCATTTTAACTGGAGAATGACGTCACGCCTAAAAGTAGCAAACAAGATATGGCGAACAGGGAGACGATGAGCATTTTGACCTCTCCCTTCACTTTAAAATTCATATAAATTAAGATGAACTAATGTTGATGACATTTTCAGTATTTATTAATTACCGATCACGGAATACGATTACTTCATTACTTAATCAAAATCTTAATCAAAATGTATGATTTTGTGTAAACTAAAAACACATTTTCTAAATGTATATCACAGAGTACTATAAAAGCATGAAAACAAAGCATCATAGATAACAAAAACAAAATAAGAAAATAACACTTTGAAAATATACATCTCATACATTACAAAAAAAAACTTTGAAAATATACATCTCATACATTACAAAAAAAAACTTTGAAAATATACATCTCATACATTACAATAAAAAACTTTGAAAATATACATCTCATACATTACATAAAAAAATTTGAAAGTATACATCTCATACATTACAATACAAAACTTTGAAAATATACATTTCAGACATTACAATAAAAAACTTTGAAAATATACATCTCATACATTACAATAAAAAACTTTGAAAGTATACATCTCATACATTACATTACAAAACAAACTTCGAAAATATACATATCATACATTACAAAAAAAAACTTTGAAAATATACATCTCATACATTACAAAAAAAAACTTTGAAAATATACATCTCATACATTACAATACAAAACTTTGAAAATATACATCTCATACATTACAAAAAAAACTTTGAAAATATACATCTCATACATTACAAAAACACTTTGAAAATATACATCTCATACATTACAAAAAAAACTTAGAAAATATACATCTCATACATTACAAAAAAAACTTTGAAAATATACATCTCATACATTACAAAAACACTTTGAAAATATACATCTCATACATTACAAAAAAAAAACTTTGAAAATATACATCTCATACATTACAAAAAAAAACTTTGAAAATATACATCTCATACATTACAAAAAAAACTTTGAAAATATACATCTCATACATTACAAAAAAAAACTTTGAAAATATACATCTCATACATTACAAAAAAAACTTTGAAAATATACATCTTATACATTACAATAAAAAGCTTTGAAAATATACATATTATACATTACAAAAAAAACTTTGAAAATATACATCTGATACATTATCATAATTTTTTACCAAAAAGCAGCTCTCAGTATCAACTTAGCAGCATTACTAAAATAAATATTAAAACATTGCTGTCATGTAGGTTGCTCGCAAGTATGTCCGCACGACCACTAGTAAAACATATAAAAGCAGACCGCTTAACAGAAGGAACCGTCCAGACTCTCCTCGCACTTCTAGGAGAGGAACGCCTTATGTGGCAACCATTCACTATTCACTTTTGATCTGTATTTATCGTACTATCAAAATAACTAATTTAAAAGAAGATATGGAGTGAGAAAAAATGAAACAAACTTCTAAAGACACATCAAAATTGTTTCAAGATATGCATTATTATTATAATTAATCACTATGATCTTTTTAAATTCATATGAATAATTAGGTAATGTGTCTACTTCGTCTAGTTCCATACTTTAAACGACAATTAAATAATAAACATTTCACTAGTAACTTTGTTAGAAACACGACACTTTGCATTTATGAACATGGATCGTTGGAAGTTGGAAGATTTTTATACAAATGTATAATTATAATATAATGGTTTATAAAACCGAAAATTTGGATCAAACAAAACTGATTTAATAACTATTTAATCTATTTGACAAAATCTCGCGTCAAGTTGTCTGGTTTCGCAATTTCAAAAGTTTATCATTTCAGCGACGTTTCAAACTGTAGTAACACATCTCATTATTAAAAAAGAAACGTTGCTGCTTGTATGTAAAATTTAATAGCTATTAATACAGCGTTTTGACTTCACTGTTTGTTTAAGAAATGGGTCTAGATTTCGAAGTGTGTCTATATATATAAGTAAGCAGTACGTCACATGTAGGCCGCACTTTTTAGAGCTTGCACAATCGGAAATTGACGTCAACTGTTAGCCGTGATCGTCTAGTGGTGAGGGGCCTACGTTGTGACCGTGGTAATCCAGTCACGGCATGTTGACAATAGCCTTTCTCAAATTAAACATTTTTATTTTTTTAATGACTTGCAACATCCCTTACTTTCGCATGTCAACGCTTTGCCAATATTTACAAGACTTCGAAAGATAACGATAAAGGTATGAATATGGTGTGAGAAAAATATTCAAGAGACAGATCAAGATGATTTCATTATTAGCATTAATAACTATATATTTATCAACATTTTATTTGAATATTTCTGTACCGTGTTTGTCTGTTTTTCGTCGGTTCACTACATCTTTGCAAAGTTTTATACCTAAAGCACCGATTAAATGATACCCATATCCTCAATAACTTTGTTGTAAAACTGAAACAACAACTTTCGCATTAATTTACATAGATCTTATCGATCACTTACACATTTTGATGATATTATACAACTTTTAAATTTTAACTAGTAAATACAAAATATTAAAATACCAGGGTAATAGTGTGTGTGATGTATGTGTGTGTGTGGGTGTGTGTGTGTGGAAGATGGATTCACTTACAATTTATATGATATATAATCGGAAAATGCAGAACTTTAGAAAATGAATAGAACTTATGAGGAAATTATAGAAAATGCCCTTTCAAAACAGCGAAATATTAATTATTAAAGAACGGCGCTCGTTTAAATAAGACATAAACTTTATATATATATATATATATATATATATATGTATATATATGTATATATATATATGTATATATATATATATATGTATATATATATATATATATATATATGTATATATATATATATATATATATATATATATATATTATAATATAAAATGAGATAATAAAATAAGGTGTCAATCAAATTTTATTAGAATTCAAAGTTCAAGCAAAGTATTCTTAAGTCCTTAGCTCATAAGTTGTCAAAGATAATTCTCTTTCAAAGATTAATGCTCTATCCAGTATATTGAGCTTCAGTTTTTATCCGGATGTTTCACTAATTATAAGATATTAGTTTACGCTTATATCTTTTGTTGGATTACTTATATATATATATATATATATATATATATATATATATATATATATATATATATATATATATATATATATATATATATATACATATACACGTATATATATATATATATATATATATATATATATATATATATATATATATATATATATATATATATATATATATATATATATACTAGTAGACAGTACTTCAAATGTAGGTCGCAATTCTGTAGAGTTTGTACCAACACAGATCGGGATCCTTTAGTGATAAGGACCCCCACCTTTTGGCCGTGGAAACCCATGTTCTCATCCTGGTCACTGTATGCATACCATACCTTTTTCTAAAATGAGACATTTGCATTTTCTTCATTTGTTAATAACGTAAAACATCCCTATTTTAATATATTTTCTCGTAAACAATATTTACCGGGCTCTGGAAATAACAAATACGGTATAGACATGGACTGAAAAAAAATTGAAAAGATAGCTCAAAATGATTTCATGACATATATTATTATCATTAAAAAAAATTATTTGAATATTTCTATAACGTGTTTGTCTGTTTTTCGCCGGCTCACTACGGCGTTGCAAAGTGTTATTGGTTAAACAACAATTAAATAAGACACATTTCCCTCATAACTTTGCTGTAAACATGAAACAAAAAAATTCGTAAAAATGCACATCAATCTTATCGATCACTTCAACAGTTAAATGATTTTATACAACTTTATTTATTTTCAAATATGGCAGTATACAAAAATATAAAAATATATCAGTGTAATAGTGGGTGTCTGGGTGTGTAGAGGATAGGTGTACTTACACTTTACATAATATGTAATCAGAAAATGCAGTACTTAAGAAAATGAATCAATTTTTGGAGGAATTGATAGAATGTTTAGTTTGTTCAAAACCGCGAACGAACAATTATCCAAGGGAATCGCTAAACCTAGTTTAAATAATACATACTAAACTGCGTATATATTTAATTAAAACCTTAAATTTATTTTTAAACTAATCGTTTTAGAGTTTTCGTAAACTAACTTTAAATATTGAAGATCAGAATCTAAAAAAAATACAACTTAAAAATTTTTTTTTTTTCGAAAGAGAATTGCGTGTCTTAATTTCTGGCTAAATGTTACGACAAATAAAATGAAAATAAAAACTCTCACGAGACGGATTCGAACCATCGACCTAAGGATAACCGTTTATAATAACTTCTACAGTCCTCCGCTCTACCAACTGAGCTATCGCGAGGCACAAAAAGGAGCGGCTACATAGAAAAGTTATGATAAAACGTCGACAGTGAGTCTTCGTTAGCTTATCAAAAGGTTGTTAAAATAAACTTTAAGCGAGCACTAGTGAAATGCCGCACATATTTCTGGCTCATATACAAATGCTACGTATAATTAAAACAAACTCTAGCGAGACGGATTCGAACCATCGACTTAAGGATAGCCATTTTGTGTAATGTCTACAGTTTTCCCCCAATCTGCTCTACCAACTACAGCGGCTACAGAGAAAGATTATAACTAAACGGAGACAACAATAACATATACATCTTTGAGATGCCTCCCCTCTTTGGGGAGGAGTAAGTTAATTGCTTACTGCTTGAGGCGCCCCTACCGGGGGATGCCGACGGGGCTGCCCAGGCAATTTTTGATGGTCAGAGTGCTCACCTCTCGGGCGCTGACTTTTCAACCCCCACTTTCCGACCCGACCTTGGGTCACATCTTACTTGTGGGAGTAAGATAAAACTGGGCTTGTGCCTAACTCCTGGAGAGGAGTAAATAATACATCTTTGAGATGACAAAATCATCAAATTGTTCATGTTTATCGATTCATGTTAATTAATGTGAAAGTTTTTGTTCCATGTTTACAACGAAGTTATTAAAGAAATGTTTATTACGTAATTGTTGTTCAAGCAAGTAGTGAACCGGGGAAGCCAGCTCGTAATTTCATAAAACCAGAAAAACATAACGGTAAAGACGCATAATAATGCCCGGCTGACTGGCTAGTGGGCCGTGCGCGAAACTAGTTTGGCCTTTTTAGGGCACAATGTCACGAATTTGGTGTGTTTTAGCCATCGAAAATTCCGTTTAGCCTTTTTTGTGTGAATATTCTGGAGTTCACTTATGCGGGGCCAGGTGTATCGCAGAATTTAAATAAAAACACAATTACTTCGCTAAAAATGAAGAACAAACACAGAAAAAAAAATTTAAATAAAAACAAAAAGTAAAAATGAAAAAGTGCCCATTTCTCGCAAATAAAACTTTTATACATACTCATGTCACTTCACTAAAAATGAAAAACAAACACCAAAAAGAAAATTAAAAAATATAAGCAAATATTCTGAAGTTTACAGACCACAGATATAAACTTCAGAATATTTGGTTATATTTTTTAATTTTCTTTTTTGTGTTTGTTTTTCATTTTTACCGCAGTGACACGAGTATTTCTTTTTTGTGTTTGTTTTTCATTTTTAAATGGGTACTTTTTCATGTTTACTTTTTCCGTGTTTGTTCTTCATTTTTAGCGAAGTATTTGCGTTTGTTTTCAATTCTGCGATACATCTGGCCCCGCATAAGTGAACTCCAGAATATTCACGCAAAAAAGGCTAAACGGAATTTTCGATGGCCAAAACACATCAAATTCGTGACATTTGGCCCTAAAAAGGCCAAACTGGTTTTGTGCACGTCCCACTAGCCAGCCAACCGGCCCTTATTATGCGTTTTACCAACATAACTATAGGCTACATATTACATATATAATTTATGAAAAAGTAATTGCCAACCTGCCGTGACCAGGATTCGAACCTGGGTTACCACGGCCACAACGTGGGGTCCTAACCACTAGACGATCACGGCTAACAGTTGACGTTATTTTTATATAGCCTAACACACTCTAGTACACTGCGACCTACATTTACGAGACTGGCAGCGGATATACATATACAACTGAAAGATATCGGACAAACATTGTCTCTCCTTTTACACTATACTTTAGCAGCGATACACTCTATACTATTTTGACGGGTAGCTTGGTCTCTGTCTGCCTGAGGGGTAAAAACGTATTGTAGTATCCATATTTTGAGAGGCTCTTGGAAGGCTCTGTGCATGCGTCAGATTCATTCATAAAAAAGTTGTAGTGAGTGATTACAACCAGCGCATGTGCAGAGGAAACAGAATGAGAACAAACACGCTAAAACAAAAAGTTGGCATTTTTAACAAGTAAGTTACTATCGCTGAAAATAAACACGCTAAAATAAAGAAAACGAAAAAAACAACTGAAAATGAAAACAAACACGAAAGAAACACGTGTTTTTTTTTATCTAAAACAAAAAATGAAACACGTTTTTTTTCCTACAAACTGAATTGTGTGCGCATGCGCTGGTTTGAATCCCTCACTACGACTTTTTTATGAATGAATCTGACGCATGGGCAGAGCCTCCCAAGAGCCTCCCAAAATATGGATACTACAATACGTTTTTACCATTTTTTATTCAGCTAGAGTGTTCTTTATCTAGGGCGATTGCTTTTCAAATCCCACTTTCCTGACCTTGTGTCTAATCCTCTCCTCGAAGGAGGGAGATAAACCAAAACTGTGACCTACATTGCCAGACCTGACAGCTGATGTATATATGCGCAAAACTGAAGGAATAGAATGAACCTTGTTTCTTCTTTCACGCTATATATTTACTACGTATTTTCGTCTAAAATCATTAAATATAATAATTTTAAAAAAAACAACGTTTATTTGAAATGTTCTGCTGCATTTTACTAGCGTTCGCCTGAAGTTAATTTAAACAACATTTTGATAATAAACTCACGGACTTATTGTAGACATCTATTTATTACTTATCTATGTGGCCGCTTCAAAAATCGTGTAACTCGCGATAGCTCAGTTGGTAGAGCGGAGGACTGTAGAAGTTGTTACGAATGGCTATCCTTAGGTCGATGGTTCGAATCCGTCTCGCGAGAGTTTAATTTTTATTTGATTTCATCGAAACAATTGTCTATTAGCAAGAAATATATCACACGCAATCTTCTTGAAATATCAATACTCAATAATTAAAGTAAACCCAACTCTATATTAATTTAATACTGACTAGTTAGTTTACAAACGCTCTAAAGAGATTAATTTAAAATTAAATGTGAGGAATTCATTAGAAATATATAAACTTCATAATGTTTTATTTAAACTAGAGTTTAGCGACTCTCTGAAATAATTTTACTTTCGCCGTGTTTAAAAAGACATTCTTAATAATTTCCTCGAAAATTATATTCATGTTTTGTCTTAAGTAGAGCATTTTCTCATTATATATTATTTCTAATCGGATGTAGTTAATTATAACAATAGTATTCAGTTTAGTATGAGGAAATAATGTTATATATTTCAACTTAATAATGTCATTTGCCACCGGTTTGGGCTATATATCATTTTCCTTACACGTTATATTCATGTTCCTGCATATTGCGTGCATATCAACAAATATAAAGGATGAATGTTAAGTAACTTGCTTTTATTAAGCGCTCGTAAGTTCTTGCTGTAATAACATTTTTTTTACGAAACAGAAAGATGATAAGAAAATATTTAGCGTGTCTTTTATTTAAAATTTAATATGGACGCAGTTATTCGCCGCTTGCTTCTAATTTATTTTATTAAGCAAATCGATAAAAAAAAAAAACAATACATTGATAGACGTATAAAATAAATGTCAGAAATCATGCGAAAATGTAATGGTCTATAAGTTTCTATCAGTATATTGTTTAGTTTTCGATTTTTGATCGATTTCCAAGTCTTGGCCATCGGCGAGCCTCCATTTTGAATTTCTTTTCGAGCAGTCGATACCGACTGTTTTGAACAAGAAAACTACCCTTTAAATAAGTTAAAACACAAATAAAATATTCCAGGAAGGTAGATGAGCAGCTTAACTTGCCGTTGCTAACATTTATTTGTTGTACATTTGTTTTTTACTCTTTTTCCGTTCTGTTGATTGTAGTAGAAAAATTCCCAGGTTTAATTGGCTTTCTGATAATAACTATACTGAGTGCGTAATTAAATATATAGTGTAAAAAGCGAAACAAGGTGTATTCTATTCCTCCAGTTGTGTGCATATATATATATATATATATATATATATATATATATATATATATATATATATATATATATATATATATATATATACAAAAAGTTACAACAACATCCGGACCAAGGTTTCAGATCCGAGAAAATCGGACCTTCATCAGCGGAGTCGTATAGCTTAATGAGTGAGAACAACCGCCAGGAATTTCAAAATATTGTCCGTTGGAAAGATGGAACACGTTCAGATTTAAAATTGTCACGTGCGTGGAAAATACGTAGTCAGTTATGGAAAGGTTTCAGATCAAAACAACAGCGACGCTGTACATAGAAAAAGCAAGAAATTAAATGGGAATAACGTTAACAGTTGGACAGATGGGAAACTAGCAGGTTTAAATTGTCACGTGCGTAGAATTACGTAGCACGTTATGGAAAGGATTAGCTCCTCCTCAAAAATGGGTTAGACTTTGCCAGTCTGAAAGTATGGTGTAAAACGTTCAGTTGGGTGCATATATCAGCTGTCAGTCCTGAAAATTAAATTCAGAGTTTAGTAGAGTATTTTAGGCAGCAGTAAAACAGCGTCAGCTGTTTGCCATAATCGTCTAGTGGTTAGGACCTCACCTAGGTTCGAATCCTAGTCAACTTATACTTTTTCAGAAATAAAACACTACGTTTTTTCTTAAATAAAACACTACGTCTTTTCTGTAATATAGCGCCAATAATGGTGTTTCTGGTTTTAAGAAATTGCGGGCTGTGTGCGCTGGTTCATTACTGCTTAGTAAGTTGTTATAACTTAAACAACGATTAAATAACACATATTTCGTGAATGACGTTGTGCTATACATGAAAAAACAAGTATGCATTCATTCACATGAATAGTTTTATTATTTTCATACAAATTTATTTATCTCATAAATGTGGCTTCAAATAAAGAAAAATAAAGAAAAAAACAAGATTTGCAAGAGCGTGGAGGAGTTAGATCGATTCACGTACAATCTGGAAATATTGTTGTTGAACATTATTACGATTTTTAGATCACATGTTGTTTGGTTACAACCGTCCAAATATATTTTATTTCTGTGGTTCCTAACTGCTTAAAAGTGGATTTATGTACACTGAGATCTGTTCTCTAGTCATCATGGTTGCACCAGGGTTGGCGAACATACTCATGCACATGGCCTCTAAGTTGTGCGCCGATTATTCATGTGCCGTGTTCGCTATGGCCAAAATAAAACAATTTTCTGAAGTCAAGGACCATTTTTATCCCTGTCGTTGTGGAGCTGGATGTCTACCTAACCCTAACCCTAACCCTAACTACTCTTAAATAGCGGGGGTCCGACAACAAGCATCAGTATCACAAGGAAACCCGACACTGAACGTAGCAATGCTAGACTATAGCTGTTCCACCTGCCCTGTGCCAATCTCTCTACTGTCTAGACAAGCAACACAACATATTCGTTCGTCCGACGTCCTCATAAAAGGAATAAACGTTGCATCACCGTCACTGGTGAACTAAACTTTGATATCACCATTGGTAAACGTGATTCACCAAATGTTTAGGGGATCAACGTGTTGATGGCAACCTCCACCATACCGACCCTACTAAGTCACAACACACTTAATTAATATGTAGTCAACAGGGACACAATGATTGAATTTAGACGCACACTCGCGTCCGGTCAGACAACCCACCCAGCAGCAACGCTGCCAGCCCTTACACGCGCTATCCCAGCTGATGACACTATACTGGAAGCTCGTATTACTGAGCAACCCGTGAGGATCGCACAGCCTTATGTCAAGATACTAAATGAAAAATTACACTGGCTAAATGAAAATGCGGGTGTATCACAACCCAACAATCCGAACCGCGACCAACTGGAATCCACAGCAGACCTACTCATCCGCTTCGCCGACATCCTGGGTACCGAAAACGGCGAAAAGAGTACCTACATCAGACCACCTCGAATACCGAGGAATGGTCTGTCCCGCTGTTAGAAGCAACACCCGATCGCCCAGACCTTGGAGGCCGATATCGACGTTGAAATTACACACATGACAACCAGGAGTATCATCGAACCATGAAATGATCCCATGGGCTTTAATAGCCCTGTATTTTCCGTCCGCAAGAAGAACAGAACAATTCGGGTAATCGCCAATTTCAAGGGAACACTCAACAACGAGAGAGAACGATGGGGGAGAGGTCGACTGATCGCTCCCCATCGACTCCTGAGTACATATTTTTTTAACGATTGCTTGGATATAAATCGAAAGAGAGGGGGCGTCGCTGAGGAGGACGACCCAGCAAGACAGAGCTATAGGTTTAATAGATATTAAGTAACACTTTTGTCCCGGACAAAGAGGTGTAGTAACTATGAAGGGGGAGGGGTCGACCCGGGGAACGGGGAGAAAAGACGGGGCGACCGCGGAAGAGACAGCATTTGCCTCGGGCAACCGGGCATAACAGAGATTGGTAAACATAACTATTTGTTTTATTAATATACAACCAACTATTAAATTAAAAAAATAATTCTTTAATATTATGTAATTAAGAAACTATCCCTTTAAAACACTATGAAATTAGTTAACTTTATAACTAAAATCAGATATACAAAAGCAGTAACTTAAAAAGATAAGTTGTTGCTTGCATGTAAAGTTGAATAACTTAAGATACAGCGTTTTGAATTCACCGTCTGTTACAGAAATCGTCTAAATTTCGCAGTGTGTGACATATACCAGTAGTCAGTCTTTTAAATTTAGGTCATATTTGAATAGAGTCTGTACCATCACAGATCAACGTCGACTGTTAGCCGTGATCGTCTAGTGGTTAGGACCCCACGTTGTGGCCGTGGTAACCCAGGTTCGAATCCTGGTCACGGCAGTGCGACAGATATATTTTACTCACATGAAATACTATATTTACTTTATTTGTTAATAACTTACAACCTCCATAACACTGTCAAAATAAATAATTTAAAAAAAGACACGAAGTGAGAAAAGTTAACTACAATATAGGACGGCGACCAGTGAAGACAGTATAGTTCTTTTAATAGAAATATGTACACTTTACTCCGCGCAAGGTGGGGGGGATGGTCGGGGGGAGACTAAAGAGAGTTAGGTGAAGAGGGGCCAGGGGGGAAGAAGTTAGAGATGGCGACCAGGGAAAAGGGGCGAGAGAGCGTGGATGAAGTGGCAACCTGGGAAGGGACAGATTTTTCCCCGGGTAACTATTGAAAGGAGACATAATAACGCTTTTGCCTAGTCTATTATGGGTGGCTATGTCTTTATGCCCGGCTTAAACTTGTACAATACGCGACAGATGAGAACAAGGATCACATTTTCAAAATAGTTTATATTTCGGACGTATAATATGAAAAAGAAGAAAAAAAGTCCGTCCCTTTATATAGAACTGACATGAAATCTGCCGCGGTGGGAGTGGGGGGGGGGATAGAGCTACCTTTTTTCCGTCGCCCATACTGTTTTTTTAGGCGCAACAGTTAGCGAGAGAGCACGATGGTTGCAAGATCGGTAGGTATATTTAAAAAATGTAACCGGCGTTGCCCGGGGCAAAAGTTTAACAATCTGTGTTATGCCCGATTATAATCTAAGCAATCGTTCAAAAAAATATTTCCAGGAGTCGATGGGGAGCGAATCTCCATCGACTCCCGGGAATATTTTTTTGAACGATTGCTTAGATTATAATCGGGCATAACAGAGATTGTAAAACTTTTGCCCCGGGCAACACCGGTTACATTTTGAAATTAGTTAACTCTATAACTAAAATCGCATTTACTAAAGCAGTAAGTTAAAAAAAAAACTAAATTACTGCTAGCATCTAAAGCTGAATAACTTGAAATACAGCGTTTTGAATTCACTGTCTGTTCAAATAATTGGTCTAGATTTCGCAGTGTATGCATATATACCATTATTAAACACTTTTACCAAGTAAGTAAATATGTGTTTTAAAAGTGACGGAGGTTTAGCTCAATTTAAACTAGATGTGAGTAAACCCACCGACATACAAAAATAGAAAAGTAAAATTGTGTTACTTCAAACCTACAGAGTAAATATTTATTTAAACATATCGATTTTGAAATCTTGCTGTCAGGGAGTTTCCATTAAAGAATTGTTGTTTTGAGCCATATTTGAAACCGGGCAACGCTGGGGCCCGGGTCATGCTAGTTGAATATATATTGTTAGAAGAGAAACAAAGTTCATTCAATGCGTTCAGCTGTGTGCATATATATCAACTGTCAGTCCTGAAAATGTAAGTCAGTGTATCTTAATCATCTCGCAATCAGCGTCGCCTGTTAGCCGTGATCGTCTAGTGGTTAGGACCCCACGTTGTGGCCGTGGTAACCCAGGTTCGAATCCTGGTCACGGCAGGTCGGCAATTTCTTTTTTCTCAAATGAAACCCTTTATTTTATTAATTTGTTAATAACTTCCAACCTCTATAAATGTAATAGTCGCACCACTTACCGATATTTACCGTGATTTAAAAAAATAATAATAAAGAAATAGACGCTGAGTGAGAGAAAAAATGAAACAACATTCAAAAGATAGTTCAATATGATTTAAAGACATACTATTATAATAAATTACTATGATTTTTTTAGATTTCATTTGAATAATTATGTAGTATTTCTAATTTGCAAAGTTCGATACCTTAAAAAGCAATTAAATAATACACGTTTCACTAGTAATTTTGTTGTAAACACGAAACATAAACTTTTGCATTTATTCACGAGGATCGATAAACACAAACAGTTAAGTGATTTTTATAGATGTTTTCATCTTTTAGATATGCCCGTAAATAAAAAATAAACAGAAACTTCTCAGAATATACTGTGTGTGTGAAGATGGATTACTTTCAATTTAGATAAAATAAAAGTTATTGAAATTCAGTTAAGTTATATTTTTACATTTTTGTTCATCTTTAAAATATGTAAATAAAAATTAAACAGAAATTTTCCAGAATATAGTGTGTGTGTGGAGATGGATTTACTTTCAATTTAGAAAAAATAAAAGTTATTGAAACTCAGTTAAGTTATATTTTTACATTTTTGTTCATCTTTTAAATATGCCTGTAAATAAAAAATAAACAGAAATTCCTCTGAATATAGTGTGTGTTGAGATGGATTTACTTTCAATTTAGATAAAATAAAAGTTATTGAAATTCAGTTAAGTTATATTTTTACATTTTTGTTCATCTTTAAAATATGTAAATAAAAATTAAACAGAAATTTTCCAGAATATAGTGTGTGTGTGGAGATGGATTTACTTTCAATTTAGAAAAAATAAAAGTTATTGAAACTCAGTTAAGTTATATTTTTACATTTTTGTTCATCTTTTAAATATGCCTGTAAATAAAAAATAAACAGAAATTCCTCTGAATATAGTGTGTGTTGAGATGGATTTACTTTAAATTTAGAAAAAATAAAAGTTATTGAAATTCAGTTAAGTTATATTTTTACATTGTTGTTCATCTTTTAAATATGTAAATAAAACTTAAACAGACATTTTCCAGAATATAGTGTGTGTGTGTGGAGATGGATTTACTTTCAATTTAGAAAAAATAAAAGTTATTGAAATTCAGTTAAGTTATATTTTTACATTTTTGTTCATCATTTAAATATGCCTGTAAATAAAAAAATAAACAGGAATTTCTCAGAATATAGTGTGTGTGTAGAGATGGATTTACTTTCAATTTAGATAAAATAAAAGTTATTGAAACTCAGTTAAGTTATATTTTTACATTTTTGTTCATCATTTAAATATGCCTGTAAATAAAAAATAAACAGAAATTCCTCTGAATATAGTGTGCGTTGAGATGGATTTACTTTCAATTTAGAAAAAATAAAAGTTATTGAAATTCAGTTAAGTTATATTTTTACATTGTTGTTCATCTTCAAAATATGTAAATAAAAATTAAACAGAAATTTTCCAGAATATAGTGTGTGTGTGGAGATGGATTTACTTTAAATTCAGAAAAAATAAAAGTTATTGAAATTCAGTTAAGTTATATTTTTACATTTTTGTTCATCATTTAAATATGCCTGTAAACAAAAAACATTAACAGGAATTTCTCAGAATATAGTGTGTGTGTGGAGATGGATTTACTTTCAATTTAGATAAAATAAAAGTTATTGAAACTCAGTTAAGTTATATTTTTACATTTTTGTTCATCATTTAAATATGCCTGTAAATAAAAAATAAACAGAAATTTTCCAGAATATAGTGTCTGTGTAGAGATGGATTTACTTTCAATTTAGATGAAATAAAAGTTATTGAAATTCAGTTAAGTTATATTTTTACATTTGTGTTCATCATTTAAATATGCCTGTAAATTAAAAAAATAAACAGGAATTTCTCAGAATATAGTGTGCGTTGAGATGGATTTACTTTCAATTTTAAAAAAATAAAAGTTATTGAAATTCGAGCTAGTCGTGTTATGGAAAAGACTACATTAAACTTTTAATACCAAATGCGAAATAAAAGGATATTCTAAAAGCGTAGGGTAGTGGCATGAACATATTCCGATAAGAAAATGTGTATACGCGATCAATAGTGTTTCATGTAGTGTTTGTTAAATATTAGTAACTTTGTAACAATTTCAAGTTATGATCTAAAACAGGAAGCTGGAAAAGTAATGGTATATCGAAAACCCGGATCGTGAATAAGTATTAAAGAAACGAAGTTAAATGATATATTTTTCAAATGATTTATATTTTTAAATTCATTTAAAAAATACATAAACATAAAATATTTATAAATATTTTTAAAATATTGATAAATATCTTATATTTATATATTTTTATATTTTTTTAATTTTAAATCATGATATATGTTTTTATGAAAAAAATAATTTAACTACACGACTTACCTTCGTTGCCTTAACACTTACTTAAGATCCGGTTGTTCGAAATACCATGACTGTTCTAACTTCCGTTTCTTCAACGACTCCATCGTAGTCTACTCGCGATTGTTTACACATTTCAAGCCTGTTTTTGTCCGTAAAACTAATCAAATTTCAACACGATTTTTTTCCAAATTTACTAATATTTAACAAAACCAACAACAGAAAATAATATTTATCGTCGATACACGATTGTTATTATCGCATTATGTTCAAGCCACTATACTACGCTTTAACCGAACTATTTGTTATATTACTATACAAACAAATATTGAATTTTAAAATATACAAATGCTACGTAGAATTAAAATTAAAACAAATTCTCGCGAGACGGATTCGAACCATCGACCTAAGAATAATCATTTGTTATATCTTCATACAGTCGTCGGCACTACTAACTGAGCTATCGAAATCGCAAGTTTAAGCCGTTAGTTACATTGATATCTTATAAATAAACGTCGACAGTGAGTCTTTGTGAGTTTATTATCAAAATGGTGTCAAAATTAAGTTCATGCGAGCACTAGTGAAATGCCGCCTATATTCCTGGATATTATACAAATGCTATGAAAAATTAAAATTAAAACAAACTCTCGCGAGACGGATTCGAACAATCGACCTCAGGTCAACCATTATTTATAATATTTTTATAACTTCTACGGTCCTCCGCTCTACCAACTGAGCTATTGCGAGTCATAAGACAAAGATATCGGCTACATACATGAGTTATAAATACACGTCGACAGTGAGTTTTTGTAAGTTTATTATCAAAATGGCGTAAACTTCAGGCGAGCACTAGTGAAATACTGCACATATGTCTGGCTAATATAAAAATTGTACGTAAAATTAAAAAAAACTCTCGCGAGACAAATTCGAACCATCGACTTAAGGATAGCCATTTTTTGTAACTTCTACAGTACTGAGCTATCGCAGCGCGTACATACACGTTGAAACAGCTCATTATTCTATGGACTATTATATTTCATTGGCATGTCTTGAAAATCGATAAAAAATCGAACACTAAACAATACAATGATAGAAACGCATACAATAAATGTCAACAATCATGCGAACATGTAATGTTCTATCAGTTTCTATCAGTATATGGTTTTTTTTTATCGATGTTCAAGTCTTTACACGGGTCGAGCCTCCATTTTTAATTTATTTTCGAGCAGTCAACACCGACTGTTTTGAACAAAATAACATCCCTTTAAAATAAGTTAATACACAAATAAAATTTTCCAGGTAGGTAGATGAGCAGCTTAACTTGCCTTTGGTAACATTTGTTTTTTCACCCTTTTTTCGTTATGTTGATTGGAGTAAAATATTCCCAGCTTTAGTTTATTTTCCTAGTGCGAAATTAAACATATAGTGTAAAAAGAGAAACAAAGTTTATTCTATACCTTCACTTGTGCACACACACACACATATACACACACTCATATATATATATATATATATATATATATATATATATATATATATATATATATATATAATTATTTTTATTTAAGCAAACATGTACAAAATCTGCGACACTGGCATGTCGATGTTATCGATCAACAACTATTATAAACTGAGATCTCATCAGGCAGAGTTAGAATCCGATATTTACCCTAGATCATATTTGGGAAGAATGAAATGAAGAAAGAAAGAAAAAGAAAAAGAAAAGGAATTTAAATGTTAAAATTTTGGGAGTCACGTGGTTGGGACCGTTAAGAATCAAAATATTAAAGTCCAAAACTAAAATACAAAAAACAAAAAATAATAAATAATAAATAATAAATAATAAATAATAATAAATAATAATATAATAAATAATTAATAATAATGTCGCAGATTTTGTGCATGTCTGTGTAAATAAAAATAAAAGATAATAAATCATAAATAATAATAAATAATAATATAATATATAATAATGTCGCAGATTTTGTACATGTCTGTGTAAATGAAAACAATTATATATAAAAGCTCTGTTGGATATTGAACACTATTTATAAACCCGGTTAAAATTCCTAGGATTACTATATAAATAAGCTGTCAGTCCTGAAAATGTAGGTCAGAGTATTTTAGCATCTCCCTCCCACGGCGGGAAGATTATACACAAGATCAGGAAAGTGGGATTTGAAAAGCCAGTACCCTATATAAAAACCACTCCAGCTGAAAACAAAACATGACTAGGCAGCTCCGTCGGCATTCTTTTGTAGGGGTGCCTCAGGCGATTAACACTAACTTAACACCTTCTCAAAGGGCGAGTAGTCAAAACCTGGACTTACTAGAACTGCACATTACCATATATTAGACCGACAGAGAACAAGCTATCTCAAAAATCGAATAGTGAGACAAGGTTCATTCGATGTCTTCCAGTGGTGTACATGTATTAGTTGTCAGCCCTGTAAATGTAGGTCACACTTTACTAGAGTATGTTAGACACTGCTAAAACAGCGTCGTCTGTTGGCCGTGATCGTCTAGTGGTTAGGACCCCACGTTGTGGCCGTGGTAACCCAGGTTAGAATCCTGGTCACGGCAGTACGACTTATACTTTTTCACAAATAAAACACTACATAATAATGGTGTTTGTCTGGATTTATGAAATTACGAGTTGTGTTTGACAGGCCATAACTGGTTGTAAGGTTTTATACCTTAAAGAACAATTAAATAATAAATATTTCGTTCATAAATTTGTTGTAAACGTAAACTAAGATTTTTGCATTAATTCACATGGATTTATACACATGAACAGTTTGATGATTTTCATACAAATGTAATTAAGTTTTTAAATATCGCTGTAAGTCAAATAATAACAGATTTGCAAAGGCAAAAGTATGTGTGAAAGTTCGATCGATTCACTTACAATTTAGAAATATATCGCTCGTTGTTGAACATGAAACCGGTCTCTTTAAAAATATACCGCATATTTGAAAACACATTCTGAATAAAACAAAAATCGGAAACATAACAATTTATTATATTAATATACACACAAATAATGAAATGAAAAAATAATTAAAAAATATCATTTATCTAATAATAGTTAGATTTTTGTAGAGTTTTTCTAGCCCAGATCGGCGTCAGCTGTACGCCGGGGTCGGCTATGGGTTAACACTCATCGTTATGACCGTGGTAACCCAGTTTCGAATCTTGATCCCGGTAGATGCGCAAAACTTTTTCTTAAATGAAATATGTATATTTTCTTCATTTGTTTATAAATAACAACATCCCTAACTTTAATATATTCACTCTTTACCAATATTTACCGAACTCTGAAAGATAACAATTAAGGTATAGACATCGACTGAGTAAAATATTCCAAATACAGATCAGAATGATTTTATCACATATATTATCATCAATTAATCACTATATAAATTTCGAGATTTTTTATTTGAATATTTCAATAGTAATCTTTGTATGTTTTTTAATGAAATTACCTACGTAGTTACGCTGGTTCATTACTGTTTTGCAAAGTGTTATACCTTAAAAACAATTAAATAATACACATTTCCTTAATAACTTTGTTGTAAACATGAATTAAAAAACTTTCACATTAATTCACATGGATCTTAAAGGTGACGTCAACAGTTTGATGCTTTTTGTATAACTTTATATATATATTTTTAAATACGGCGGTAAATAAATAAATACATTAAAAATGTCAGTGAAATTATGTGTGTGTAAGATGTATTCGCTTACAATTTAGAAATATATTGCTCGCTGTTGAAAATACAGCCTAAAGAAAAGACGGTGTAAAACAATATTCTAACACATAAGTATATGTTATATTAATATCAATGCAATCTTCGAATTAAAACATATTTTTAAAGTATGCAATTAATAAATTATCATTAGAAAAGCAATATACGAGGGGCGTTCAATAAGGCATGCTCCTGACCCACTTCCAGTTGTCTGATCTAGATGAAATTTTGCATGTGTAATGATTTATATCTATATGGGTTATGTTGCAAAACCATCTCTGAACTACTTGCGGTTTCTGATGTACAGGTGTTTCAACTGAGTCAAGTGTGAAATGGAGCCAGTTGAGTGTCGCGCAGGGATCCGGTTTTTGTATTTGAAAGGACGCACACCAAAGGAGACTTTTGATGAAAGGAAAGACGCTTATGGTGAAGATTTCCCATCATATGACCTTGTTAAACGCTGGCATCGTGAATTCAAACTGTGAAAACACCTCCCAGACCTGGTCGTCCATCTTCTGCCATTGATGAGGCATCTGTCCGTGCCAAGAAGATCAGTCAAAGCTTTTCTAAAGACTGATTACGCAGGATGAAACTTGGGTCTATCACTATGATCCAGAGACCAAAGCCCAGTCAATGAAGTTGAATAACTTGGACTCATCACCTGCAAAGGAGACAAGGGTGCAGTCCTCCGCTGGCAAGGTCATGCTCACAGTCTTCTGGGACCAGGACGGAGTAGTGATGACAGATTTCCTGGCAAAGGGTACCACAATTACAGGAGCCCATTACGCTTTACTTTTGATGAAATTAAGAGAAGCTATCAAAATCAAGAGGCAGAGCAAGATCAGCAAAGGTATCCTCCTCCTGCAGGACACCGCTCCGGTCCATAACTCGCATGTCGCTAGATCAGAAACACAGGCGTGTGGCTATGATATCCTCTCCCATCCCCTTACTCTCCTGACGTTGTACCCTCTGACTTTTATCTCTTCACAGCAATGAAGTTGTTTTGGAAAGGAAAGCGTTTCTCAGATGATGCAGTCTTGATTTCTAAACTTACGACGTGGTTGGAGGACCAACATGGGGTGTTCTACATAAACGGTGTCCAGAGCTGCATCAAACGATTGGAGAAATGCATAACTCTGGGTGGTTTCTGGGTAGAGAATGACTAATAACTGTGCCAAGTTTCATTAATCTACTCCTATGGCAAATTGGTCAGGGGCATTACTTATTGAATACCCCTCGTACCAGTTAGTCAATTATATGACTAAAATCGCATATAGCAAAACACTAACTAAAAAATATAAGTTGCCGTTTGCATGCAAAGTGCAATAACTTGAAATGTATCGTGTTAACTTCAGTGTGAGTGCTAAAAAGTGACCTAGAGTTTACATTTACTTATTTATATGTAGTTATTTTGAAATTATGTCGAGCAGGTTATTACAGTATCCCCTAATATTAGCATTTACCCCAGTTTCATTGTAAACTTTGAACGACAATAACTTAAACGTTGGAGTCGGTGTTCACTTCTAGCGTATCTACGCGCCTCCCATTCGTGATACGTAACTTGTAATGGTGCACTTGGTATAGCAGAGGAAGTGACATCATGCACTGATAAGATCCTTATAAGTATTTCGATTCTTCAAATCTGTAACGGCGTATGCTACCTTTTTAACCTTCCGTACACAAAATGAAAGTGCTTTAAATCGTTAATGCTCCGCGCACACACTCACTTGAATTAATGTTAAACACAGTCTTAATTTGTTACATTTTGCTGTTTTGATCCACCCCAAGTATATAGAAGGGCATATAGTATATAGAAAGCTAAGGATAACTGAGTCCTCCGTGTTGAATTGTCAACTGAATATAGTTCAACTCAACCAAGTGGTGATAAGGCTATCGACATGATCACCGCACTACGCGATAATTACTGCGCTGCAGAGAGGTATCACGTGACATGAAAATTAGGCGCCAAATTTGTTCTTTCAAAAATGTTATTTTCAGTCCGAGAATAAAAGTTGTGCAATACGCACGTGTTATTGTTACACTATTCTATTCTTGTCTTTTCTTATATATCTTCGTGACTCATAGCCTAAAACGATGTTACGCTCTACCCCTCAAAGCTTAACAGGTTATGTGCCCAGCTATGCAAACCACAGACTAATGTTTCAGGGAGATGAAAGAAAGCATTAATTATGGGAAGTGAAGTTCCTTGGCTACATGCGGACTCAAAAACTGTAAAGCACCATTACAGCAGGGACCGAAGCTGAAATAAATCAGAACAAGAACGCCGAAGCTTTTGGTGGACTAGTACAATACCTCG
Source organism: Sepiola atlantica (assembly GCA_963556195.1). Taxonomy (NCBI): domain Eukaryota; kingdom Metazoa; phylum Mollusca; class Cephalopoda; order Sepiida; family Sepiolidae; genus Sepiola; species Sepiola atlantica. The sequence goes on along the minus strand of OY744521.1, from coordinate 15,453,870 downwards.
ATGAGCGAAGTATTTCGTTGATCATACGAGACGCTAATAACAATGGCAGAAAAGCATTCAATATCCTAAGAGAACATTATCTGTCACGTGGAAAGCCAAGAATAATTTCGTTGTACACGGAATTAACATCGTTGCAAAACAAGTCAAATGAAAATATTACAGACTATGTAATAAGAGTGGAAAATGCCGCCACATTCCTAAAAAATGCCACCGAAACGATAAGCGATGGATTACTGATCGCAATGATTATAAAGAGATTACCGGGTGGATATAAGACATTCACCACGGTAATAACGCAGAGAGATATACCTATGACATTCCAGAACTTTAAAACCGCTCTAAGAAACTTCGAAAGAAATGAAAAAAACCAAGGTGAAAGCGCGAACGCAGTAATGAGTGTGAGAGAAAAAAAAATAACAGCCAATCAGCAACCATTTCCAGACTAAATAGATATATTAAAAACGAATTTAATGGATCATATTTCTTATGCGGGCGATATGGACATAAATCCGCAAATTGTAGAAAACGCGCATGCTGGTGCAAAACACGAACACATGACATAAATGTTTGCAGAAAAACGCAAGATAGATACTCAAACACCGAAGGGAATGCGATAAAACACGTATCAGATAAGAACACTTCTTATATTTGTTCTGTTAATAACGCTAGTGACTCTTCATATATTGATTTATTAGTCGATTGTGGGGCCACAACCCATATTTTAAACGACGAGTCCAAGTTCGTTAACTTCGATAAAGAATTTGATTCCTCCCGCCATATTGTTGAGCTAGCGGATGGAAGCCGATACAATAATTTGGCGCTAAAAAAGGGGGATGCTTCTATTAAAATGACTGATACGAATGGAAGGATACGCAATAACATCTTAAAAAACGCTTTATATATACCTTCTTTTAATAATATATTTTCAGTACAAGTGACAACGGAAAAGAGTGCTTACGTTGAATTTAAACCTAACTCTGCAACATTAAATACTAATGGAACTAAATTTAATATATATACTAGCGGTACCCGTGTGAATTACACGAAATGATGTTTTTAATACTAATTATCTTGTTCCTAACCTATACATGTTTGAATAAAATATGATAAGATTTGGACTTGTATATTTATTTTAAAAAATGAACAATACATGAAACAATTTACAAAACTTCTTTATATACAATATTTCTAGTGAAGGTAATATTTCGACAACTAAACCTTACTTTGTAAATGTTTTCGATTAAACTAAATTTGGCTCCAATTTATGAATATTTATTTACTCCTCTCCAGGAGTTAGGCACAAGGCCAGTTTTATCTTACTCCCACAAGGTAAGATGTGACCCAAGGTCGTGTCGGGAAAGTGGGTCTTGAAAAGCCAGTGCCCGAGAAGGTGAGCACTCTTGGCATTCCCCGCCTAAGGCAGTAAGAAATAAACTTACTCCTCCACAAAGAGGGGAGGCAAAGCCTGGGAGGGTGCACCTCCTAAAACTGCACAGGACAAACCCATATACTGGCGGAATCAAGCCCTGAAGGCCGATACGATACCTACCTATTGGGTGCAGTATCCATCGGAACAGATATTGCACTTTGATCTCGGCCAAAAGGCCAAGCCAATTCATGAGTAGCATACAAAGATTCGGAAGGTCATTGCTTTTTATGTAAGCATGACACGCACACTCACAGACGCTATTGTCTTCCCAGTCGTCCCCTCCCTACCTCTCTTCCCCTCGAAATGTTGAAAAAAAATCTTAGAGGTTGGTTGGGATCGAACTATAAACCAGTCGGACCGAAGTCAAAAATACTACGACGCTAACCGTTGCGCCAAAGGGAAAGACTTGAAAATGTTTCGAAAATTAGGCGAGTTGAATGTTTTTCAAAATCTAGGTGCGGCACGCCTGCGCAGAGCTTTTGCCGGAAGCGTGACACACGAACACACACGCTATCGTATTAATATATAGAAAGGTAAACTATATTACTTAAATAATGTAACTTCTCCGAGGAAAATAAAACATTCGCTAGAAAAGTGGCATAGCATAATGGGGCATTGCAACATCGACGATGTAATTAAATTAGAAAAAAACCCGTTTCTGGTATATAAATTGTTGACAAAAAACAATTTAATTGTGAAGTGTGCCTGCAGGCAAAAATGCCCTAATCCCAAAATAAAATACCTGACAAACGAGCAACAAAAATACTCGAACTAGTACATATTGATCTAGCAAAACCGATAGACCCCATAGCAAAGGATGAGTTTTAGTACGTATTAGGGTGTATAGATGATTATTCCGGTCTCATAGTCACCTACATGTTGAAAAGTAAAAGTGACGCAGTGGTAGCCTTCGAAAGATTTATAGCTGACGTTGCCCCGTATGGAAATATCAAAAACAGTAAGAGCGATCAAGACACGGAATTTACTTCTAAAATCTTCGAATCGCTACTAATTAAGAATAAGATACATCATCAAAAATCGGCGTCCCACTCCCCCCACAAAAACGGTACGATCGAAAGAGCATGGCGCACAATTTTTAAAATGGCTAGGTGCATGCTAAAACATGCTAACCTTCCAAAATATATGTGGTCATACGCTGTTATGTCCTCAACGTATATTCGTAACCGATGTTACAACAAACGTATTAACAGCACGCCATACGACTTTTTTACGGGCGATAAAGCAAATATATCAAATATGCACTTATTTGGAAGCATTTGTTACGCATACGTGCAAAACCCACACAAATTGGAAGACCGAAGTAAGGAGGGATTTTTGTAGGATATGACAGAGGTAGTCCGGCCTACTTAATATATTTTCCCGAAATCGGTGAAATAAAAAATGTCAGAATAGTAAAATTTACAGATAAATTTGAAGATAATATAAAAGAAACAGACGAAAGTGCTACAACTGAAAATATTCAAACAGTTGAACCCGAAACAGAAGTAGTAATTGAAAATATTGGGAGAACGAAAACCCGCCCAAAATATCTTAATGACTACTATGTGGAAGACGAAAATAATGACGCAATAAAATACACGATAGATTATTGTTACCACATAAGAAATGTACAAAGTACATACGAAGAAGCGATAAATTCAGATGGTTCCGAAAACTGGCAAAAGGTTAAGAACATGGAGATGGACATTTTATAAGAAAATAAAACATGTGAATTAACTGAATTACCCTAGAATAAAATTCTAATCCCAGCACGATGGGTGTATACTGTTAAAACTGATGAAACTCAGGGAGAGATATTTATGTAGAGACTAGTGACAAAAGGTTATGCCTAAAAGCCAAACGTATATTACGAAGAAACATTCTCATCAACAGCAAAATTAACTCATATAAGAATGTTGGAGCAAATCGCGGCGCAATACGATCTAAAAATACATCAATTAGACGTATAATCAGCCTATCTAAACGCACCGATACATTTGGAACTTTACATGGAACAGGCAAAGGGATTTGAAATAGAAAATAAAAGCAAAACCTGTAGATTAGTGTATAAATTAAATAAATCACTATATGGTTAAAGACAAAGTGGTAGAAATAGGAATAATTTGTTACACACACATCTAATAGAAAACGGATTTAGTCAATCATTAGCAGACGCTTGTGTTTATACACAATATAATGATAAACATACAATTATTATTGTATGGGTAGATGGCATACTAATAGCGAAAAATGTAACGAAAATAAGATAAATACGAACACTATTCTAAAAGAAAAATGTAAAATGACAGATCAAGGTAAAATCAAATATTTTTATGCATAGAATTTACACATGAAAACAAAACAATATACATGCAGCAAAAACGATATCTTCAAAAATTATTAGAAAGATTTGGAATGAAAGAGTGTAAGTCTAACTACACACCTAGCGAAAATAATATTAACAAGTAATGTAACGAAACTAGAAAATTAGCAGACGAAAAGCTATATAGATAAATTGTCGGAAGCTTAATATATGCATTGACAGCCACCAGACCAGACTTATGTTTCATAGTAACAAAACTATCACAATATATGAATAAACCCTACGAAAATCACATGCTGTTAGCTAAACACGCCTTAAGGTATATCAAATCCACAATCAATCAACAATTAATATTCAAACCCACTAAAGGTTCTTTAAACATCATAGGTTTTTGCGATGCAGATTGGGCAACTTCACAGGATAGACGAAGCATAACTGGATATGGATTTAGAATCTCAGACGACGGGCCATTAATTTCGTGGAAAACACGAAAACAGTTCACAGTCGCGTTATCTACTTGCAAGGCTAAATATATGTCAATCAGTGCAGCCCCACAGGAAGGAAACTACCTTAAAACACTTATAGCAGATTTATTAAACGAGAAAATCGATGCATTCTCATTATATTGCGATAATCAGAGCGAGATAACCATAGCCAAAAAACCCGTAAATCACCAAAGATAAAAACACATAGATATAAGATTTAATTTCATTAGATACAAAATAATACGCTTGAGTTAATTCACGTTGCAAGTTAAGAAAACATATCCGATAGAGTTACCAAACCAGCAAATAGATTTAAAAATGAAAAGTTCAGACACTTACTAATGGGACTCTTAACACAAAAAAAACAAGCTTTATTTAATAGTTAAAACAAAAAAATGTTTTAAGGCCTATAAATGTGAAAGGGTATTACAAAAAAAAGAACGTTTGAAAACTATTGATGACACAAAAAATGTACAAACACACTTTTATATTGTGAACAAAACAAAATTGTTTTAACGCCTATGAATGTGAAAAGTGTTAAAACGAAAAAAAAACATTACGAATATATATCAGTTGAAGGGGGTAGGTTGAATTGTCAACTGAATATAGTTCCAATAAACCAAGTGGTGATCAGGCCATCGACCTGATCACCGCACTACGTGATAATTACTGCGCTGCAAAGGTATCACGTTACATGAAAATTAGGCGCCAAATGTGTTCTTTCAAAATTGTATCTTCAGTCCGAGAATAAAAGTTGTGCAATACGCACGTGTTATTTTTACCCCATTCTATGCTTGTCTGTTCTTCTATGTCTTCGTGACTCATAGTCTACCACGATGTTACGCTCTACACCTCAAAGCTTAACACTCCGCTTTACCAAACGTAGCTATCGCGAGTTTCAGCAATAAATCAGCTGCTACATAGATGAACACACGTCGATAGTCAGTCTTTGTGAATGTATTATCAAAATTATGTTAAAATTAACTTCAGTCGAGCACTGGTGAAATGCCGCACATATTTCTGGCTAATATACAAATGCTACCTAAAATTAAAACGTAAACTCTCGCGAGACGGATTCGAACCATCGACCTAAGGATAGCTACATATTTCAACTTCTACAGTCCTCCGCTCTACCAACTGAGCTATCGCGAGTTACACAATTCTTGAGGCGGTCACATAGATAAGTAATAAATAGACGTCAACAGTAAGTCTTTGTGAGTTTATTTTCAAAATGTTGTTAAAATTATCTGCAGGCGAACGTTAGTAAAATGCGGCAGAACATTTCAAATAAACTTATTATTTTATTAATTATTTTATTTAATTATTTTAGACGAAAATACGTAGAAAATATATAGCGTGAAAAAAAAAACAAGGCCCATTCTATTCCTTCAGTTTTGCGCATATACATCAACTGTCAGGTCTGGCAATGTAGGTCACAGTTTTTGTTTATCTCCCTCAGGAAAGTGGGATTTAAAAAGCTATCGCCTTAGATAAAGAACACTCTAGTTGAACCAAAAATGACTAAGCTTCCTACCCGGCATTCCCCGGTAGAGGTGCATCAGGCAATTAGCACTAAACTACGATCTTCACAAATGGCGGGAGCATGGGAAGGTGATTTTCCTCGAACTTCACAGAGCCATACCTCAGACCAAAAAAGTAGCATAGAGTGTATCGCTGCTAAAGTATAGTGTAAAAGGAGAGACAATGTTAGTCCGATTTCTTTCAGTTGTATACGTATATCCGCTGTCAGTCTTGTAAATGTAGGTCGCAGTGTACTAGAGTATGTTAGGCTGTGCCGGAACAGCGTCAACTGTTAGCCGTGATCGTCTAGTGGTTAGGACCCCACGTTGTGGCCGTGGTAACCCAGGTTCGAATCCTGGTCACGGCAGGTTGGCTAATCTTTTTTCATAAAGCTTTTTTGTAATATGTCGCCTATAGTAATGTTTGTCTGGTTATATGAAATTACGAGCTGTCTTCCCCGGTACACTACTGCTTTGTTAAGTGTTATACCTTGAACAACAATTACGTAATAAACATTTCCTTTATAACTCTCTTGTAAACATGAAACAATAATTTACGCATTAATTAACATGAATCGATGAACATGAACAATTTGATGGTTTGGTAATCTCAAACATTTTGGGGGCTTATGACCCCCTGGGGGCGCGAACCAGATGTTTTCCAAGCTCAGCGATACTTATTTTCTATTAGGAACAATTGCCTCCACATTTTTGCAAAGTTTCACAGAAATTGAATGGATTGCCATTTCGGGGGCTTTTGAACCCCTGAAGTTAACCAGATTATTTTATAAGAAATCAGAGAATGTCCCTTTCTAACTTGACCAAAGTTACAACTTAATGCAAAATTTCAGAGAAATTCAATGGATGGTTAACGTCGATTGTTAGCTGTGATCGTCTAGTTGTTAGGACCCCACGTTGTGGCCGTGGTAACCCAGGTTCGAATCCCGTTCACGGCAGATCGACTGATAGCTTTATTTCATTATAGTACACTGAACATATATGTAGAGTGTAAAAGAAGAAACGGGTGCATGCGATTCCTTCAGGTGTAAGCTAATAATAGTCATTTTTATTTGATTTCAGCTTTAATTCCCTGTAATGTAGGTCAGGGCTTACTAAAGTATTTTAGTCGCAGCTGATACCACCTCGATTGCTAGCCGCGATCGTCTAGTAGTTAAGACCCCACGTTGTGGCCGTGCTAACCCAGGTTCGAATCCTGGTCACGACAGGGCGACTAATAGCTTTTTTCCAAATAGAACACTTAAAATATATGTAGAGTGTAAAATAAGGAACGGGTGCATGCAATTCCTTCAGGTGTAAGCTAATACAACGTCGATTGTGAGCCGTGATCGTCAAGTGGTTAAAAGCCCACGTTGTGACCGTGGTAACCCAGGTTCGAATCCTGGTCACGGCAGGTCGACTGATAGCTTTTTTTCCCAAATTGTACACTGAACATATATGTAGAGTGTAAATAAAGGAACGGGTTCATGCGATTCCTTTAGGTGTAAGCTAATAATACTCATTTATATCAGCATTCAGCTTTCATTCCCGGTAATGTAGGTCAGGGCTTACTGAAGAATTAAAGGCGCAGCTGATACAACGTCGGTTGTTGGCCGTGATCGTTTAGTTGTTAGGACCCCACGTCGTGGCAGTGGTAACCCAGGTTCGAATCCTGGTCTCGGCAGGTCGACTGATAGCTTGTTCTCCCAAAAAGTTCACTGAAAATATATGTAGAGTGTAAAAGAAGTAACCGGTTCATGCGATTCCTTCAGGTGTAGGCTAATAATACTAATTTATATCAGCATTCAGCTTAAATTCCTTGTAATGTACGTTAGGGCCTCTTAAAGTATTTTAGGCGCAGCTGATACAACGTCGATTGTTATCCGCGATCGTCTAGTTGGTAGGACCCCACGTTGCGGCCGTGGTAACCCAGGTTCGGATCTTTGTCACGGCATGTCGACTAATTGTTTTTTTTCTAAATAGTAACACCGAAAATATATTAGAGTGTAAAAGAAGGAACAGGTGCATGCGATTCCTTCAGGTGTAAGCTAATAATACTCATTTATATCAGCATTCAGCTTTCATTCCCTGTAATGTAGGTCAGGGCTTACTAAAGTATTTTAGGCGCATCTGATACAACGTCGATTAGTAGCAGTGGTCGTCTTGTTGTTAGGATCCCACGTTTGGCCGTGGTAACCCAGGTACGAATCCAGGTAACGGCAGGTCGACTAGTAGCTTTTTTTTCCAAATAGTACACTAAAAATATATGTAGAGTGTAAAATAAGGAAAGGGGGCATGGGATTCCTTCAGGTGTAAGCTAATAATACTCATTTATATCAGCTGCAGCTTTAATTCCCTGTAATGTAAGTCAGGGCTCACTAAAGTATTTTAGGCGCAGCTGATAGAACGTCGATTGTTAGCCGTGATCGTCAAGTTGTTAGAACCCCACGTTGTGACCGTGGTAACTCAGGTTCGAATCATGGTCACGGCAGGTCGACTAATAGCTTTGTTTTCCAAATAGTAACACCGAAAATATATTAGAGTGTAAAATAAGGAACGGGTGCATGCGATTCATACAGGTGTAAGCCAATGATAGTCATTAATATCAGCATTCAGCTTTACTTCCATATAATGTAAGTGAAGGCTATCTATAGTATTTTAAGTGCAGCTGATACAACGTCGATTGTTAATCGTAATTGTCTAGTCGTTAGCACCCAACGTTATTGCCGTGGTAACCTAGGGTCGAATTCTGGTCACGGCAGGTCAACTAATATTTTATTTTCCAAATAGTGTACTGAAAATATATGTAGAGTGTAAAAGTAGCATCGGGTTCATGCGATTCCTTCAGGTGTAAGCTAATAATACTCATTTATATCAGCATTCAGCTTTAATTCCCTGTAATGTGAGTCAGGGGTTACTAAAGTATTTTAGGCGCAACTGATACAACGTCGATTGTTAGCCGTGATCGTCTAGTGCAGTGGTTCTTAACCTTTTTTCTCCAATTCCCCACTATTTAGTGAGCCAGCTCTCTATTCCCACCACAGGTATCGCATGGAAATAAATACATACGAAAAAGATGTTTTTTCTAAATATATTTGGCCTATAAAAAGCATACAACAAATGTAACACAAGCACTAGACACATACAGCATACAGGTTAATGAGACTTTTGCATTAGTTTTGCCTTGATAAGTGCCTCAATGTTCGGTTCCACCTTTTAAATAGCGCAGCTCTGATTCAAGGTCAATCAGGCGGGTTGGCGATTTGTTTTTTATCTCAACAATGGGAAGTAAATGTACAAGCCGATTTAACATGTCGCCTTTCGACAACCAGCGAACGGCAGTGTGGAACAGCAGTCCTTCGTAGTCGGATTCTATATTCTGGCACAACCGTCGAAATAGTCGAGTGTTTAGTGCGCTCGCTTTGACAAAATTTACAAGCCCGGTCGCCGTCTGAAGCGCTTCTTTGAGCGGTTGTATCATCGTCCTTGATGCGAGCGCTTCTCGATGTATGATGCAGTGCAAGGTCACCATCTTGGGATTCTTCTGCTTCAGTAGTTTCGCGAATCTAGACCCTGCACCCAACATAGCAGGAGCCCCATCTGTGCAGGCATGGACGAGCTTGCCCAGTCCAATCCTGCCTCCTCGAAAAAAGGCGCCAACAAGATGCATGACGTCAGCGGCTTGGGTTGTTGTTTCCAGTGGGGAGCAAAACAGCAAGTCCTCTTCGATGCTTTGGTCGTGGACGTATCGAACGAAGACAATTAGTTAAGACAAATTTGCCACATCCACGGACTCATCCAGCTGAATTGCAAAGACGGGAGACGCTTTTACCTTTGCCAAGAGTTGTGACTTTATGTTGCATGACATGTCGAAGATGCGGGACTTGACAGTATCGTTGGACAGAGAAACTTGCTTCATTGTCGACATCGCAGATTCGCCAAGCAAAATGTCAGCGCACGACACAAGGCACAGCTTTATCAGCGTCTCTCCGATGTTGTGTGGCTTCTTCGCCTTCGCCGCCAGCAGAGAAACAACATACGATGCGTGTAATATCGCTTTCGACTCAATTTGAAATGTTCCGCCCTGATCCATTCTCATTTTCTTCAAGCATTTTGCCATCAATTCAAAAAACTGCCTCTCCTTGCCAACGAACTCGGGGTGTACATTGGAGAAGTGCTTCCTCAGTTGATGGGGTTTCATCGAATCATTGATGAGCGTTTTGTGGAAGCTGCTCATAACGCCCCTCCAAAAACGTGAAACCATAGTCCAGGTAATTGTCGTTGTACTTTCTTTTCGGCATCTCGATCTTTGGGGTATGTATCAGTGATATAAGGAAAAAAATATATAATAATAAGGTACGTGAAGAGAAATAAAATGAAAAGAAAGTAGTGACAATCATACAAGAGAGAAACACAAAAAAACGAACAACAGAAGTGGCATTGAATCAAGAAAATGGTCAAAATTATTATGGTAAAAAAAAGTCAAAATTTGGATGTAATGTATTAAATTTTGAAGCAGTGGTTCTTCTGTCCGACCGGTCATTACCAACTTGGCAACTCCGCCATTCCCCACCTGTGGAGAATTCCCCACAGGTGGGGAATTCCCCACAGGTTAAGAACCACTGGTATAGTGGTTAGGACCCCACGTTGTGGCCGTGGTATCCCAGGTTCGAATCCTGGTCACGGCAGGTCGACTGATAGCTTCTCTACAAATAGTACACTGAAAATATATGTAGAGTGTAAAAAACAGAACGGGTTCATGCGATTGCTTCAGGTGTAAGCTAATAATACTCATTTATATCAGCATTCAGCTTTAATTCCCTGTAATATAGATCATGGCTACGTTAGAGCCTCTTAAAGTATTTTAGGCGCAGCTGATACAACGTCGATTGTTAGCCGTGATCGTCTAGTGGTTAGGACCCCACGTTGTGGCCGTGGTAACCCAGGTTCGAATCCTGGTCACGGCAGGTCGACTAATTGCTTTTTTTTCCAGATAGTACACTCTCTTTTACGGAATTTGTTACTGATCAGTAACTGTCCACCTTTATAACTTTAATACTCTCTCGCGCTTTATTCATGTACGAATGAGAAAATAAATAGGTAACCACACGAAGTGAGCCCTTTTGTCATACATTGTGTCTATGTGAAAGACAAATCCAAATGATACCATAATATACATAATTATCATATTTAATTAATTAATATTTACATTAAAAAAAATTCAATTTGAATAATTTTGTAATATGTCACAAATAGTAACGCTTGCCTGATTTTATGAAATTACGAGTTGCTTTCACTGGTACGCTACTGCTTTGCAAAGTGTAATACTTGAAACCATAATAAAATAATAAACATTATATTCATAACATTGTTGTAAACATAGAAACAAAAAATGTGCATTGATTAATATGGACCGATTATCATTAAAAGTTTGATAATGTTTATAGAAATGTATTTATCTTTTAAATATGACTGTAAATAAATACTAAGAAAAATAACATTGCCAGGGTAATAGTGTGGCGGTTAGGGCGGGGTAAATATACAATTTAGCAATAGATCGCAACTATTTGAAAGTCAAGTCAGTCGTCTTATAGAAGAGGCTGCTTAGGTACAAGTGAACACAAATGCTATATAAAACAATATTCTAAAACATCATGATTTGGTATTGCACATTAAAACAATCATTGATTTAAAAATATTTTTTAAAATAGCTAATTAATAAAATGTCCTTTTCTGAAGCAATATTAAAATTATATTACCTCACGATTCGATTGCAGCGTTACTACGGGAAATAGGCTCACATTTTGAATTACTATTTTGATAAGTTCATTGACTTCTATTCTAGCAACATTATCTAAGAATCCCGTTAAGATTAATATTAACCCAATTTTGACTGTAAAATTCAAACGACCATAAATCACATGCATCATTCAACATTTATACCTCACTCATGTACGTGCCTGATAACAGTTGGCGTGTTACTGGGCATGGCTCAGTTTTAAGAGCAGAGGTGTGTTTAGGGCACTATATGATGGCCCGAAACCCTTCTCGTGAGAATTACATTTTTCAAAAATATATTTTTCCACGTGTATTCCATAAACTATCTTCTGCTGAAAGTGGCACATCTAAAGAAACATTAAATAAATCGGTTTTGATTTTATACGTTGTCTTGAAAAAAGTGCCGAGGGCTATTCTTTTAGATTCGCTTGAAGTCACTCGTAGTGTTGAATGGCAGTCTACATCGTTCAATTCGATAGTTATGACATTTTGGAAAAAAACATTTAAAGAAGAAAATACTTGTTTTTTCATACTGCCCTTCGAGACGGGATAAAAGGTTAGTATCTTTTCTCTGTACATCTTTGTGAGGAAAGTTCCTGGGTCAATTTTTATTTTTGTCCAATAATAATTGCCCCTTTTTACGGAACATACATCATATATATATATATATATATATATATATATATATATATATATATATATATATATATATATATATATATATATATATATATATGTGTGTGTGTGTGTGTGTGTGTGTATGAAAAATGACAAACGGAAAACAGGTTAAAGTGCAGGAGAAAACAAATAACTAGAGAGTTGACCGGTTTCGTTCATGTTAGCGAACGTCTTCAGAAGACATTCGCCAACATGAACGAAACCGGCCAAATCATTTTGTCTACCACGGCATTTCATTTTCATGACTCCTCGTGTACCTTACCCATATATATATATATATATATATATATATATATATATATATATATATATATATATATATATATATATATATATATATATTTATATGTGTATATCTAGGCAGCATCTTCTCTTGCAGGCAAGTATTGTGGTATATAAGAGACAACTCATGTCCAGATATCCTTTGGTAGATCCTTTAAATAGTCCGAATCAGGATCTTAATTTCGGAGGAATTGGCTGATGAATTTGCCATAGTTTGGATTTGTTTCCCAAGTACTTTCGTGTGTGTGTGTGCAGTTAGTTCTGAATCTTGTACATATGTGAGCGACATACATACACACCAACACACACACACGCGCACACATACATAAATATATGTGCACACACAGACAGGAGTATGGTTAGATATATAGAGAGAGGTAGGGAAAGGTTGATAGAAAGATAGCTTGATATATAGAATACCTATGTATTCTAATCCATTTTTTATCCATGCATGCGTACACATACACATATACACTCGCGTGTCGCTCATACATTCTATGTACGTGGGCTCCGTCCATATATGTGTGCACCCCCGCCCCCACACGTATGTAGATGTGTGAACTCCGTATATATATATATATATATATATATATATATATATATATATATATATATATATATATATATATATATATATATATATATATATATATATATATATATATATATATTAGGTGAGAATTCGGAAGCAAGAGCAATGCAATGTTGAATACTGGAAGGTGAAATATGGGATGAACAACAGTAAATGGCAGTAGACAGTATAAATATTTAAAGGCCAGAATTGTAAAAACTTTAATCATTTCGAGAGTAACAACCTCTCTATTTCGAAAAGAAAAAAAATTGAACAGGACGGGTTGGGTGACAGAAAACTAAGGTGTAGGCCGCTATTCGAACATGAGATCCGCAGAAAAAAAGAGAAGGCTCGCAGAAAAAGAAAGATAAAATGCAATCGTTAAGTTATGGTATAAATTATCAAGATCAATTTAGTTAATCTTTAAAATATTATTATTTAAATTATTTATTTTTTCGTTTAACTTATGTTAATCTCTATTTAATGTTTAGGTTTAAGTTTTGCTATTTTAAATATAGGTTCGAATCAACACATGGCGAGAAAAGGAAGCCAAGTTAAAATAATGAATAATTAGGAAAGTTTAAAGATAATCTCGAAGATTGCTGGAGTTAGTGACGGTCAAAAAGAGGATAATAAAGTAAATGTAATTAATGCATGGCCAAACAGAATTAGTCTACCCAATTCCTTCTTCTTCGATTTCAGTTAAGGACCGAGAGTGTTGGAACAGAAAGTTGTTAAAAGAGAAAGGAAGGGGGAATATTTATATATAATTAAAAACAACATTTAATTACAAGGTTATTTTATATATCATTGCATAGTGAACGAAACTTATTAAGTATAAATATAATATATGGAAACTATGTCATAATCCTCTTAGTGTGGATTGCTTAGTCTGTGAATAGGAAGATGTAGAAGTTGTGAGGAAATTAATGAACAACAACGGCGCATAATGAAAATATACGATGGGGGAGATGAGCGTGGGCTCAGAGGGGAGCTATAAAGAGAAAGGGTTCCTCGACGAAAGGAAAATAAGAGCGTGGAGAAGAAACAAGGAGTATAAGCATGGCCCAAGGTTAGTGGAGGTGGGGTCGGGAAAAAGGATGTGTGAGGTTTAAGAATGAAGTGTTAACAAAGTTCGGCTCTGTTATTTAAAGGGTGTCTGTGTTTAGCCTCGGATATCCTTAGGTTACCAATATTTCTTACTGAGGCAAGGATACGGACATGGATAATGCGTAGTGTGTTGCCACATGATAAGATGTGTTTTTGGAAAGACGAAATGCGGGTATTCAAGTGTTTATTTATGCGCTGGTTCATCTTGTTCACAGACGAGTCAAGGGTTACGCTTTATGGGCCTGATCGATGAGCGCACGTTTACGTTTGTAAGCAACATCATTAAATACAATTTGTTAAACGGCAAGAATGTAGGGGTGGGGTAATGATATTGGTTGGTATTGTTTGCAGTGAGCTTGTGGGCCCTTTTAAAGTTGAGGACGGTTTTAAAATGAACTCTAAAAGTTACTGTTATTTCCTGGAACAATATCTCTTTGAGTGATTGGATAACCAACGTTTAGCCAAATGTAAATCGGTGATATGTTAGCAAGACAAAGCGCCAAGTTATGCTTTTAAGTTCACCAAAACATGGTTACAAGAAAAGGAATTTGAAAAAGATTCGTACATCGACTGACCACCCAATAGCTGTGACTTAAATCCAATTAAGCACTTGTGGAGTACTCTTAAGAGAGATATGGTAGACAGTTTAACAGCAAGTATGACGTCTGGCAAGCAGTATAAAGTGATGCAAGTTACTTATCAGTTGCTACAATAGCAAATTTTCAATCAGCTGTCGATAACAGACTGTTAAATGTTATTGAAAAGAAAGGAACACTGAATGATACAACCCTTCTTTTTGTCATTCTCTTAATGTTGGTATTGTTTTTGTCCCATGTGGATTTCGTGATATTCTTGAAGTTTTTTATTTATATTGTTTCATATACGTATATTCTTTTAAAAGCAACACATAAATATACTTCATCATACAACAGCTACTTGCAAGAAAATATTGTTAATAAAATGTTTATTTCATCAATCACATAAGATTTTCTAATTTACTTTGCATGTAAGTTAAACATATTGTACAGAATAGATAGTGTTGGATAATGGCCCTGTGAGGCCGGACGCATGTTGAGTGGACGTATGTGTGGAGGATCGTTTGGTTTGGCTTGCGTGATTTAGTGTGGGTGAACTCGTACAATCGAGTGAAAAATAGGGATGTTCTCACAGTCGGAGATCACAAGCGTTGACAGGACCACCACATTGACGAGACCTCAGGTCAAGGGTCAAGGTGCACCTGCGCATAGGAGTTCTGTGACGTCACGGGTTTTTGTGTGGGAAACGGAGTTTTGTCAGTCTGGTTTTTGGAAGCAAGCTGAACAGACGTATTTCTCTATGTAGTCAGAAATGAAAAGGGGGATTTATTTCCCTAAGAGAAGATAAACGTAATGAGATTCCTTCTTCCCTCCTCCTCGAATGGCTAAGAACTTAAGCTAGGAATTAACTACGATAGAGTAGTGAATGGATCTCTCCCTCAACGTTAGTAAAACCTCTCCAAGAGCGAAAGTAAACTGACGCCTGAATAAAACTAATCAAAATTTAAAAGATTGCTTGCCTCCTGAATCGTGTTAGGAAGGTTTTTTGTTGCAGACACAGCGGACGGCGATGTTCACGGCAGGACAGAACCGAAGAAATAACTCAACCACTAGACGACATCGAGACGACACCCCTCCACGCGACGACGAATGAAAGGTATGATAAATGAAAGACTATGCAATAATAGAAAAAATGTTTAAAAAGTGATTTCAAAATATGTAAGAATAATAATTGACGTTTTTTATCTTGCTGATACTGTTTTATCATTTCACCAGTCTTATTTGTATACGTTGGTTTCATATATTTAAACACTCATTTGGATACTGAAAAACGTATTTTAATCTGAGCTTTAATAGCAAATCAGTTATTTGTTTCTGTGTCGGCATTTATATATATACATTCTTATGTTTTGTTTAAACAATTAATTTGATTTTTTGAATTTATTTCATTATATTCTTCCTCTAAGTATAATTTGCAGTGTTGTCCTAGTTATTGCGTAAGTTAGAACTGATTTTGAGATTTCCCAATTGATGTTTTAATTTTTATCATATATATTCAGACAGTGTTTTGCTATTTCTGTGATTTTTTCCAAAATGTCACCATGCGGTTATTATACCTACACTTAAAATGACATCTATAGCCCCTATGTGAACAGTCAATGTTAAACTCGTACAGCATACTCTGAGATGAACATATTCCAAACCAATCAGTGGTTTCCATATTCAGTACTTAAGGTAGAAAGTTATTACTTTCGTGAACAGCACAACTTTATTGATAAGAGAAACTATCAGAGAACATAATAAATCTATCAGTTATCAAAAAGGAAAATATATCAGAAAAAATCAATCTACCATTGATCTCTGTGTAGATAACGTCTATATTAAAAAACTAATTCCATTTAATAAACGCACCGCATATTTTGAATGTTCATTGTTCGTTCGAAAAAATGACAAAACATTCTTTTCACATCATAGTTGCCCCACATATTTTGAATTCCAGCGACTATCATTAGTTCGAAAGTAAACAAACTATTTTACCGTAAATGACTAAATAAATATTTCTTTTGCTGAGTAAAACAAAAATAGAAACAATGCACTAGACCAATATCTGCATTAGGAAATATGGATATCACCATTATATTGACATTAACAACTTGAAATTATTACGGAAATTCACCATATACACTGACCGGAAAATTAAAGCTCGCCTTTTAGATATTGTGATAAACGATTGGAATATAAAGAACTACCCATTGATAGACTCTGCGGCACATGTTGATTGCAATGGCGAACTAACAATTGTTCAGTCATGCACCAAATAAAAGGACCAGGAAAGAGAAATGTAAAACGTGTGGAATATGAAAAACACATCTCACTGGTAGTTGGTTTCAATAATAAAATTAATATTAATACTACTACTAATAATACTACTATGACGACGACTACTCATACTTATAATAATAATAATAAACACTAAGGAAAATCCTTGGATGCGGAAACACACAAATATAAGCATCGAACGCCTAACTGCCACGAGTTAGTTGAAATAGAAATAAAACAAATCATATAGGAACAAAATACACGACCTGAAAAGAAATATTAGTGCCAGAAATTGCATGGACTGACAAAAACACACATACAAAATACGCATTGAGTAGCATCAGCTTCGGCTGTTACTACACAAAATGGCTGTGAATGATCAAGTAGGAAAGAAAGGACGTGAAGAAGAAACAACAAGCAGATCTCCACGAGAACGGTACGTAGTGTACTGGAACTGTTTTGGCACTCGAATACTTTAGAAGACCAATTGTTGTTTCTAGCGATAAATCAATTGGAAACGGTTGTTCAGATAACGTAAACTGGTTTGTAACGGTTATAGAAAGAGGCAATTAATCATTGATAATTAATTGCGAACATTCATACTGAGTAAATACTACTACTACTACTACTACTACTACTACTAATAATAATAATAATAATAATACCCTGATAAACAAATCAGTCACATGGGGTGGCACCGGCATTTCCTTCACCTCTAAATATGCTTGAAATGGTCAGGGCAGATTGAAAGATCGATGCTAGTGAGCACGATCAACTGATAAAGATTGGAGAGTACTAGGAATATGGACGGCTTAAATCGAGAGAAAATTAACGGCAGTTATCAGCCAGGAATCAATGGTAAACCATTGCACCCTTTGTAAACAGCGGCAGATAATCCACAGGAAATAACGGCAAATAGATTAAAACATTTCATGGTGCTGCTGCTGCTGTTTCACCATGCCATGTACGAAAAAAAGCTAAAGAAATGTATGAACTTGGTTATGTACTTTCGTTGTAGCTAAATAGTAAAATGTAAATAAAAATAACACAAATTCATCCAGTATTTATTTAATTAAAAATAAAAAAAAAAACGATTTTTATCACGTTCGACCATCTTGTTCTCTCAATCGCCCGATTGATTCTGGGTCGACAAGAGACAAGGGAGATAACTAATATTTTTTGGAATTTTTTTGGTTTTCTGCTAAATTGGTAATACACATTTTTTAGTAATCTCCCTTGTTACAAAATGTCTAACAATACGTAACATCGTTTGTGTTTTCTTTTTTTTATAATTTAATAAATACTGGATGAATTTGCATATTTTTTTCTGTAAAATCTTATTTTCAGCTAACAGGTAAGTGCATAACAAGGTTTACACATTTCTTTAAATATTTTAATGTCATGATGAAACTGCAGAAGCACTCATTTTAATAAATGTATTTAATAAAATATTGTTTCTAAAAGAAAACACATTGCCATTAAATAAAGTTTATTTTATCTGAAGTAATATTTTCGCCAAACCATTTTAATAAAATATAGTTTCTGTAATTGACTATGACATTTGTAATAATTTAAATTGTTTTAAAACGAACATAATAATCATACTACTATATATTATTACAATGTTTTGGTCAAAATATTATTTTATTAAAAATAAACTTATTTTGTAATGATGTATACTTTTAATAAAATATTGTTTCTAAAAGAAAACACATTGTCATTAAATAAAGTTTATTTTATATGAAGTAATATTTTCGCCAAACCATTTTAATAAAATATAATTTCTGTAATTGACATTTGTAATAATTTAAAATGTTTTAAAACGAACATAATAATCATACTACTATATATTATTACAATGTTTTGGTCAAAATATTATTTTATTAAAAATAAACTTATTTTGTAATGATGTATACTTTTAAAAAAATATTGTTTCTAAAAGAAAACACATTGTCATTAAATAAAGTTTATTTTATATGAAGTAATATTTTCGCCAAACCATTTTAATAAAATATAGTTTCTGTAATTGACTATGACATTTGTAATAATTTAAAATATTTTAAAACGAACATAATAATAATACTACTATATATTATTACAATGTTTTGGTCAAAATATTATTTTATTAAAAATAAACTTATTTTGTAATGATGTATACTTTTCAGAAAATATTGTTTCTAAAAGAAAACACATTGTCATTAAATAAAGTTTATTTTATATGAAGTAATATTTTCGCCAAACCATTTTAATAAAATATAGTTTCTGTAATTGACTATGACATTTGTAATAATTTAAAATATTTTAAAACGAACATAATAATCATACTACTATATATTATTACAATGTTTTGGTCAAAATATTATTTTATTAAAAATAAACTTATTTTGTAATGATGTATACTTTTAATAAAATATTGTTTCTAAAAGAAAACACATTGTCATTAAATAAAGTTTATTTTATATGAAGTAATATTTTCGCCAAACCATTTTAATAAAATATAATTTCTGTAATTGACATTTGTAATAATTTAAAATGTTTTAAA
>OY744521.1:15389300-15421800 GCA_963556195.1 Sepiola atlantica | reverse complement strand
GTAATATATATATATATATATATATATATATATATAAATCTACACACGTTGTACTTTTGTTTATATATATATATATATATATATATACATAAACATATATGTATGTATATATATATATATATATATATATATATATGCATCGTTCCTTTCATTAAGTTGAACGCTCTTAGTACGTGTAGCCGCCGAAATGACTGTTAATATTATCACTTTTTATTTAGCTATCCAGCGGTGGCCGAGTGGTTCTAGGTGTCGGGATTCGAGTTGAAATATACTCGTACCTCAGGGTTTCGAATCATGCGACCAATACTGAATAGTTATATCTCTATTCTGATGAGTCCCGATTAAAAAGGACGAAACGTATACGCACATAGATAATAAACAAAAAACAAATAGTATGTATATGTGTGTAAATGCAAATATATATTTACTAGAACTGTTCAGTGCATAATCTCGATGAGTGTAAACGTTTAACAAACGATAATACATAAGTAAACAATGGTATTTTTTCAATTACGAAAGTCAATTTTTTTTCTGAATTTCAATGTAATTTGACAAGTGTTTCGGGAGCAACAAGAAATATTAAATAGGCATATAATTACCAGGATCATTCCTTCATGCAACTCAGCAGAAGCCAATCAATGAAAATCTGCAAGCAAACAAAAAACAAAAAAATTACATGCATTTCACACAAATAGCTGCACCTTCAATGGACCAAGATTCTATTCATAGATTACCGGTCATTCTTTATCTATAATGCAGAGCTATGGAAATTACGATCAACATTACGAAACAAATATTTAATAAAATGTATTAATTTTATTTAAATGTTAGTTTGGTTGGGTAACTGATTAATAAATGAATTAAAGTAATTAATTTGATTTGTTATCTTTTATAACTATGTACAGTAAATTTCAAGTTAGATTAGGAATATTATAATTGTTAATTAAATTATATAGTTTGGTTTTACGGGCGGTGGTGTGATTTTTATATTGAAACATGGAATCATTAGAAGCCCATATATGGATACATTTAGCGCACGGATATATTGAGTGTTTCTTGGGTCTTGCTTACTGAAGAATTTTTTTTGTGTCTGTAGTCTCATTGTTAAATGTATTACTTTTGAAGTAGTACAAAGGTAATTTATTTATTTAATTCGACTGTACAGTCTCGAAAGAACTTAGGTGTACATAATATTTAGACTAGTTAATATCTATATTTAGCAATTAATTAGGTCGGTTATTAACATTAATAAAGAATCTGCATAATTGAAAAGGTATAGGAAATAAATGTTTTGTGTTTGTTTACTGTTCTAGGAGTTAGGGTTAGGGTTAAGGTTAGGGTTCCAGGATTGTCTAATACGATATCTTGGAACAATTGATCATAATAGTCGTTTTAGTTTTTTAAAAAGTATGTAAAGTGCATAAGTATCTTATTCTGTGCGAATCAGATGATTCTAGTGTTTGTATTAGTTTCCCCGTTGTCTTTCTAGTTAAAACTATTTCTGGAAATGCATCGGGTACTTACAGGAAGGACCACGAGATGGTTGCCAACTTAGTGAAAGTGGAACCGACTGGATTCGAACTTGGAACACCCAGGTTTTGAGTCCGTGACGATACACATTTAACCACTATCACCTCGCAACATTCATAGCAACTTTAAATAAGTCTTATAAACTATGGTAGGCACTTATTAATCTTAATTAAAAATATATGAACATTACTAATTACTTTTACTATATATTTCGACTTTAAATTTTTTATTAAAAATAAAAATATCGAAACTATTATCAGTGGTTATATACTGATAATATTTTAGTAAAAATAGTTTTAATTCGTTCAAGAGAAATTTATTGAATAACATTAATCACTCAATTGTTAATTAAGACAAGGGAGACTACTCTATAATATTAACGTCGTAAGACAGTCCCTAGGATGGGGGGATTGCCTAACATTTTTTTTAATGCAATAACTCAGTTTTAATTTTTTTTTTTAATTTAGTTTTCTATTCATTCGCAGTAATGTAAATGAATACTTTTAATTCAATATTAAATGATGCAATATTATACTCAAATAAAGTGATATATATAATATTCAGTTAAAAGCTGACGACATTAACAATTGGCTTAGGCTTGTTTCCTTTTTGTTTTTATACGGCGTACTTTTGCATCACTGGATACAAATTAGATGTGTACCTTCACCTAGCGGTACTCGTATGATAGCTTTTTGATAATATAACAAATAATATTCAATAATAATTTTGTTGTTCAATGATTTTGTTTGAGTTCTCTAATAATTACACATTGTAAACATTAGAGTCACCACATACATGAATGGTGGCAGAAGGGTAAAGAGACAAAATATAGTCAATTCATTGTGCCGACAGTAGACGGCAAAGACGAATGCGATGACGTGAGTAAATGCTAACCATGAACACATATAAGCCGACAACATTAACAATACATTAACAGCACATTAACAATACATGAACCATTGGCTTAGGCTTCTTTTGTTTTTGTTTCTATAGAGGGTACTTTCGTATCTCAAGATTTGAATTTATTGTGTAACTCACCGATACTCTTATGATAGATTTTTTTAATAATTAAAACAAATTATACATTTCATTGTTATGTTCATCGTATTTTTCATAGCTCTGCATTAATTTTCTTTTAAAGTACTGATTGTCTATGAATAGAATATTTAGTTCTTTTGAATAACTTACTTTTGTGGAATATGCATGTAAAAGATTTTTCGATATATTTTGGCTCGAGGTTTTTTTCTCCAGAAGTTGCCTTATGGTTTTCTGATGAGCTGCATGAAAAAAGATCGTGATAATTATATGTGTATTGTCGATTCCTTTTTGTTCGCTTAACAATTGTCAAGTTTCATTCAATTACTTCGAAATTCGACAGGAAAACACGAATAAAGGATTGGTCATTTGAATATAAAATACCACTGTTTTCATATATATATATATATATATATATATATATATATATATATATATATATATATATATATATATATATATGTATATTTACAATATATATGTGTGTGAATATTTAATATATATATATATATATATATATATATATATATATATATATATATATATATAGTCTTGGCAGTTTCTCAACAATTAAAACTATATTTAAGAAAAAAAAAACCTTAAGTCCCAAGTCGTTCAATGGAAAATCACTCATGTAAGTCAATTGAACTTTTACAGTTATTATATTAGTTTGCTTCTAACATTATTTAAGGGATCATCACTTCTTTACCATATATATATATATATATATATATATATATATATATATATATATATATATATGACTATTTACAGTATATATATACACACACACACACATATATATATATATATATATACATATATGTATTAACAATATATATATATATATATATATATATATATATATATATATATATGAGAGAGTGATCATATGAATATAAATTAAACTCATATAGAGCTAAATGATTCTTGAAAAATAAAGTTTCAATAACAGGAAGCTCAATAGTTTGCATTTAATAGAGCTTATAAATATATATTTCTTTAAAAGATTATTATTATTATATTTTATGATAACTTATACTAAGAAAAAGTCATGCAATTTACGACTGTTTCGAAAAATGTCCATAATAAGCAAAACGTTCACGTAGTACCCCGTGCTGACTGCCTCTGGAATTCCTACCATGCTCCCTGTTTCCCCGACAGCCTCGACAGGCAGAGGTTTAAAACTAATGTAAACAGACCCCTCGCTACACTGCTCCCAAACTAGGATGATACCCAAAACCTACACCCTAATTCTTAGTAACCCCCTACGTCTACAGTGGCGGCCTGCTTTGTTTGAGGTGAAATATGCTTTAAAAAATCAAAAAATATTATTCGCCACCTAGAGAAAAGAGTAGAGCCAAGCGTTCCTTCGTCCATCACTCAAAAAAATAGCAATGCTTATGAAGATATTAAATATTTAAGAACCATAAAAGATTTAGCAATGGTTTTGAAAAAAAAGGTAAAAAACATAAAAGTATTAACAATGATTATAAAAAAATCAATAGTTAAAAAGCATAAAAGATTTAACAAAGCTTATGAAAAAAATTAAACAGTTAAAAAGCATAAAAGAGTTAACAAAGCTTATGAAAAAAAAATAGTTAAAAACATAAAAGATTGATCAATACTTATAAAAAATCAAATAATTAAAAGCATAAAAGATTGTACAATGCTCATAAATAATTAAATAGTCTAAAAACATAGAAGATTTAACAGTGCTCATGAAAAAATTTAAATAGTTAAAAACATCAAATAGTTAACAATGCTAATGAAAACAAAAAATAGTTAAAAAACATCAAAGATTGATCAATGCTCATGAAAAATTAAATAGTTAAACACATAAAAAATTTAACAATGCTTATAAACCATAGTTAAAAAACATAAAAGAATTAATTCCCTAGCATGATTAGAAAGTAATCGTTTAATTTACTTAATAATTTTCCTTTTCCTCGAAATTCTTTCATATTTCTCTAAAGTAGTAAAAGTATGCGACCGGAAAAAGCATATTTTTTTCCTAAGTTGGGAAGATCATATAACTGTGAATGAAACACATACACTCGGTATTTAAAGCAAGATAAATTGTTTTTTGACGATAAAAATAACTTCCAACGCTATTGATCTTTACTTATTCATTTTTTTTATCGCTCAAGTTTTCATCCGTGTTTTTTTATTTTTAAATGACGTAAATAATAAATCTATGATGTCACGCCAAAACTATATATCTTTTTAAAGTCCATATCAAAGAAAGTCCAAAAAGATCAGTTGGTTGAAACGCAGACTGAAGATCGCAACGTTTCAGTTTCTATTTCCGCCCACGGAATCCGCCTTATTTGTTGGGAATGTATTATTTACTATTTATGCAATATTGTCGATTTCGAAAAGCAGTTAATCTCTCTTATATTTCAAAATGAGACAAATTCCGAAATGAATTTATTATGTTAAAATATATTGTGACTAGTGAACGGACAGGCAGACAAAATCTCTAATATACAAGATACATCAGTATTGGAATACATTAGAAACCGAGTCGTTGCATTTCTAACTTGTTACACAAAATTAGTATTTATTCACACTCTGCTTTTACTACTAAAATAAAAGACGGGAAGAGAAATGTTTTCTGGCATGGGAGCAAGTATATCGATAAGTGTTGTATTACTAATTAGTAGTAGTATACTACTACTATTACTACTACTACTACTACTAATACTAATAATAAGGTTATTAGTAGTAATAGTGGCATTAATGTTACGTGTCGTAGTAAAAATATTTTGTTCATATTAGTATAGAAATAGAAAATTCACTGAGAATATACTTAAGATACTTAATACACTAAATATGCTTTATTTAATTAATAAAGCACGGTTGGTATAGAAACAAGCCACGCGTGCGTGATCTACCTCTGTATGTGACTCGATGTGTCGAGTGTAAAATGCAATAAATTTGGGCAATTTGGGGCATTTTTTTTTACCCCCTTTGACTCCTTGGGGGCGCGAACCAGCATTTTTCTGAAATCAAGGATGCTCATTTTATATCCAAAACAATTGCCACTACATTTTGGTCAAGTTTCAGAAAAATTGAATGGATGGATCAAACGTTATGGGAGAAAAATGTCATTTTCTGCCAGTTGGGGGGGGGGGGGGGGGTTGACCCCCTGGGTGCGCGAACCAGATTTTTTCCAAGGTCAGCGATACTTATTTTCTATTAGGAACAATTGCTTTCACATTTTGGCCAAGTTTCAGAGAAATTGAATGGATGGATGAAAAGTTATGGAGCAAAAAATGTCATTTTTTGCTTTTCGGGGCCTTTTGACCCCCTGGGGGACTAACCAGATTTTCCTTAAAAAATCGGAGAATGTCACTTTTTAACCTGACCAAAGTTACATCTTCATGCAAAATTTCAGAGAAATTCAATGGATGGTTGCGGAGAAAAATACGGACGGACGGACGGACGGACGGACGGACGGACATGCCTCAAAACATAAGTTCCCCGATTTATAAAATCGGGGGACCAATAAGAGGAACCATTCTGATGTGTAAATATCCTAAAATTATTGTTATAGCCAGAGCAACTTAAGACACTTTCTAGCAGTAAAGAATTCGATAACCATATGGACGCCATGGCACGTTACACTCGAAGCAATCAATAAGCTATTGTAACTCTAAATGTGCATCAATTTCATCTGCTTCTTTAGCAATGAAAATACGAATTCAAAATACTATATACACTAATTCGTTTTAGATAAGTGTAGCATATTTATTAGCATTAACATTGTTACCTCCACATTAACCAGAACGTATATTTTTATATACACCGATCTCATCTGTCTGTTCAGCAATTCAAATGCCATTCAAACCTAATGCATAAACTACTTATTTTTAGGTAAGTATGTAAATATAAATGCATTAACGTTTTAACATGTTTTCACATTTACAAGAACGAGTATTTTTAATATGCAACGTTTATTTGACTGTTTTGTCATAAAATGACATACGCTTTATATATAAACAATATTATTCAAATAAGTACAGTCATTAATAAGTATTGATTTTGTTAAATATCGCCATAGTCAAAAGAAAATTTATTCAATATATGCACCGATTAAATCTACTTTTTTATTTTTCTTATCTTTCCGTTTTTACTGGAGATGGGGCATCCTACTGGATGCCAGACATTCACCGGCTATTTCAGACACTCCAGCCGACATATCTTTTTAAGATTCTAACCGTCCCTTTAAATGCAATTGTTTGTATTTCTCTTGCACTCGTTTCAAAGGGTATACTCGCACCATAGCTTTTGAAATTATTTCTGATTAGTCCTGTTGCTCCTATAATTACTGGTATGATGGAGATTTTCCTAAGATTCCTGTTTCTTTTCATGTCGTGCATAAGACATACGCGTTTGGCGATGAATATGCTATCTCAATCTTATACGTGAGACATCGGTAGATAGGCGGACATGTTATCTTATTGACGTATTTCGTAAACCATTTACGTAGCTTCAAACACATCCCCCCCTCTATCTCTTTCTCTCTATCTTACATTCAATCTGCATGTTAAGCGATGGGTATGCTATTAAAAACTACAGGGATTCTGTTTGGATGCAATCTAAAAGAAGGATGCAATATTTGATCATGGAGATTTTTTTTTAAATCTCACAAAATGAACACCCATAAAGTATTCATGAATAAGGTACTTTCTACATATTTAATTGAGTGGCGGCCATAAGGGTTTAACATATTTGACAAGTAATGGGTAATTCTTGAATGTGTCTGAGATGAAACTGTGTGTGTGACCTTATTCTAAGCAATGAAGTGGTCGTTTAGGGACCTGTTAGGGTATCATCTTCAATTTGGCGGGAGATTAAACGGAAACGGCAAGACGGGGGATACTTAATTTAATTTGTATTACATGTGTGAATTATTCTCGATTAATCAGCAGCGATGTGGAACACACCTACACAGTAGGTGAAGACATCTACTCTTTCAAGAAAAAAAAAAGTTTTCCCTTTTTAAAGAAGGTCATATGTCTGAATTCCATACATCAAGCTTTCGTTTCAAACCCCTGGAGTGACCTTTCAGCCTTCTTTAAAATGATACTGGGTTTATATGCTCACCGTAAGTTTGTAGGGATTTAACTCCTCGGTTAGAAATAGTATTCTAATCGCGAAACGCACATACTAAATAGTAACAGCTTATTTGATATATTTCCAAGCATTTCTAAGTTGCTTTCTTTCTATATCACTATGTAAGGCTTAAGTTAGAAATAACACTTTTATCCCTCACTCACGCTTAAGTTTGAAATAACACTTTTATCCCTCACTCACGCTTAAGTTAGAAATAACACTTTTATCCCTCACTCACACTTAAGTTAGAAATAACACTTTTATCCCTCACTCACGCTTAAGTTAGAAATAACACTTTTATCCCTCACTCACGCTTAAGTTAGAAATAACACTTTTATCCCTCACTCACACTTAAGTTAGAAATAACACTTTTATCCCTCACTCACACTTAAGTTAGAAATAACACTTTTATCCCTCACTCACACTTAAGTTAGAAATAACACTTTTATCCCTCACTCACACTTAAGTTAGAAATAACACTTTTATCCCTCACTCACACTTAAGTTTGAAATAACACTTTTATCCCTCACTCACACTTAAGTTAGAAATAACACTTTTATCCCTCACTCACGCTTAAGTTTGAAATAACACTTTTATCCCTCACTCACACTTAAGTTAGAAATAACACTTTTATCCCTCACTCACGCTTAAGTTTGAAATAACACTTTTATCCCTCACTCACGCTTAAGTTTGAAATAACACTTTTATCCCTCACTCACGCTTAAGTTTGAAATAACACTTTTATCCCTCACTCACGCTTAAGTTTGAAATAACACTTTTATCCCTCACTCACACTTGTTAGAAATAACACTTTTATCCCTCACTCACACTTAAGTTTGAAATAACACTTTTATCCCTCACTCACGCTTAAGTTTGAAATAACACTTTTATCCCTCACTCACGCTTAAGTTTGAAATAACACTTTTATCCCTCACTCACGCTTAAGTTTGAAATACAATGTTTATTTGTCTTCCAGGCTTTAATTTCTTATATAAATGTTGTCAGTATGTGTGTGCATATTTAAGAATGACTTACCACTTATAAAGGCTAACTTCACTCGAGAATAAGAGTGAATGAAATGGTTGGATTGTATGTAGAATTACGAAGAATATTATAAGAGGATTGAACATAATGACACGTATGTCACGATTAAGTTTTAAATAACATTTTCGTCGATCCAAGAAGCTTAAGTTTGAAACAGTATTTCATTTAAAATAGAACATTAGTCAGTGTGAGTGTGTTTTTGTTAAATAATTACGCACGATAATGATTAATGAGATAGATTGTTGATTTAATTATGACGAATATTATTAAAAAAAGTATTAACTTTAGAAATGGAATGAACTGACCGTTATTATTCATGAATACCCTTTATGACAAATCTTTGTTAACATTTAATTTGAAGACAAACATGTTGTAGCTTGCAGGCAAGAAGTCCAACTGTAACATGTTTCACATATCTGTCTGTTGCGCTTCATAATGAAATATCATTTTTATCACAAAATGTACGAAATTAAAATATACAAGATGTATGGAGTCAATGATTCAAAAAACGAAAGCGTATTTGTTTTATTTCAGAGTATCGCTCCCCCTTCTGCTAGTTATTTTACCACAACTTATAATATAACGAGCAGGTTCTCTGTCTGTCTGTCTGCCTGTATGTCTGTCTGTCCGTCGCCGAAAATGGTTTGTAAACGTAAGAGGAAGGGGGCGCTGGTAAGTACTATTTACTTAATTTTTTTAAGTCAGCGTTCATAATCTTTGTATACCTGTAGAATTAGGTTGGAAAACTATTAATTACTTAATTTAGATTAAATAACATTAAATAATATTAGATAATATATAAACAAAGTAAAAAGAAATTTAAAGACGAGACTGCGATTCGAACACACAAAGTGTTAAAAATCTTACTTAAACTAATACTCTTTCAACTTCTTTATATACTGGTACCAGAGGTTGTAGAGAATGTGAATTGGAGTCAATTCAACTTCATTACTAACGGCACGTTGTATTCGCAAATGTTTCTTAACTACGTACTGAACAGACACAATGTTGTCTAGCTGTGATGATCCAACAGAATCAGTGTTTCAAAACAATAATATATAAGCCTTTAATCTACACATCCACATAAGGAAATAGTTATGACTTACACTTTTTTGTTACCTGTAGTTACATTTAGAATATAAAACAGGTTAAGAAATGATAAATAATAAACGTAGCTTATCTCAGACATGTACAATATAACATTTGATTTAACAAATATTTTTTATGAAAATAACTCTAGAAAAAGGCATGAAGCCACTTAATGCCACGAGCTAAAAAAAAAATCATACTTCAAGGTTGCAAACTAGCCAATGATAAGTGTTAGATGAATAGATTCCGACCCAGATAACAGCAATCTCCTCCCCCCCTTTGTCAGAAAAATCGCTTATGGAATGTAAGGACTAAAGGAAAAATATAATGGAAGCGAGAGTTACGAGGCTGCCGAAGTTAACCTCATTGCTCTGTTTTGACATGGACAAATAGTTAAGCAGATTTAAACAACAAGGTTACTTCCAACACAAACAGTCTGTCTTTATAAATCAAAGCTACAGATAGCCCGTTATATACATACACACTCGCTTGCTATCTAGAAACAGATTCAAAACATTTTAAGATAGACCCTGAAATAAGCTTCCGGGTTTAATTTTTGACTAAAGAAACTGATATTGTCCCCAGAAAACGAATCGACAATTCTTATCAAGATTAGCCACAACGTAATCTACTATATAGTTAGTACCACGTGTAATAAGAGGGTATATTGGTGAGACAGGTACCTAGTTCTGCTTAAGGTTTAACAACCACATAGAAGTACTCAGTGACAAGTGAGTGGCACGGCAGTTCAATTTATTAAACTCAATACAGGCAACACAAAGTGCATTTTAATACAGAGAGACTTTAGTTTCAAACGACAATACAGACGAAAAACAAAACTAAATGTATATAGACACATACACCGCTTTAGTTCAGACATAAGGATTATACATCATAACATTTTCTCAACCGTTTATCGAATAAACAAATTACAATTCCGTTAAAGGCTTATAATGTAGATTCAAATGCTAAATTAATGTATGACTTATGAACAACACATACGGTTAAAAGTAACGTACATGTTTCTATCGGCAACATCAATTATAAACGAGAAAGAAATCTGAACCGAATAAAAGCTTATATTGCCGCTCATTCTATTTTTTACTAAATAAACTGATATTACTTCCAGAAAACGAATAGACAATTCTTGGACAGATAACAGTGTTTATATAAATATACAACTTAACCTACTTGTAACTTGTTACAATGGGCTAACGGGTAGAATCTCAAATATCGAAAACTACCAACACGCTGTTTTCTAAATTTTATGACCGACGAATATTCTAACCCATAATCTGCATAGTTTTTAAACTGCCAGAGTATTGATTACGCGAAACCCGGGTAACATTCAATGGAAACTTAATTGTATAGTGTTTAAATCGAACACATATATTGTTCCTGCTTTACAATCGAGAAATGTTGTGTATTTCCTTACTGACAAGAGATACAAACTATGAATATATATATATATATATATATATATATATATAGAGAGAGAGAGAGATAGAGAGAAAGAGAAAGAAAGAGAGAGATGGATAGATAGATAGATAGATGTATATATGCATGTATATATATATATATATATATATATATATATATATATATATATATATATATATATATATATATATATTACTATTTCATGTATCCACCTAACATTTTATAAGGAGATATCATTTTTTATGTGTCAATTTTCAGTATTTACTTCAACAGTGCTCGATACGTAAGTAGAGCTAGGTAGTAAGCTATGAAAATATATTTATGGCAAGTAAGCGACACAGCCTGAAGATTCCCCTCGGGGATGAATCGCGGTAGCCTCTCTGTAGCTTAAATGGCATACATATATTTTCATAGTTTACTATATATATATATATATATAAATGTTTTGAGGTACAAAACTTATAAATACATTTAAAAAGAATACGCGGAAATCTCTCTTAGGCCCTTTCGACTATCATCTCGTCAGGAGAAAATCGATAGTTTTAATTAATAATAACGTCGAAAGAAAGAGCAAAATGGGTAATTGAGTGCCAAAATTAACGATAAAGCGATTAAAATTCAATTTAATGATTTCGTTAAAAGTCGATTAAAAGGCACTACGTTAGGGGATAAATACATTTTTTTTTAAATTAAAATTTTTTAAAAATTTTAAAATCAACCTCGTGGAGATGGACGAGACGTCCAAAAGCGCTCGAGATTTGACCCAAACCATAACGATGGGATCTATACTGCATCAGCTACTACCACACGATCGTAAAACTGCTTGAAGAGTCGAACGACTAACCAAGAAAATCTCAAAAAAGCAGAACTCCGTGGATTTTAATGAAGCCTGTCTTTATATATATATATATATATATATATATATATATATATATATATATATATATATATATATATATATATATATATACATACATATATATATATATATATATATATATATATATACATATGGTGTAAGGTAAACATTACACATGAAAAATGGCACGATGAAAATGGTACCGCTAAAATTGCACCGCTAAAAATAGCACAAGTGAATACATAGGAACAAATGGCACAAAGCAAAGGCAAGTCGGTAACAAAAAAGTTAGTATCCCATAGTTTTCAAATAAGGGCTACCCACCCCACGATATGTTTTAAAACAAGCATTTTGAAATAAGTGTTTACTCTGTTGTCGTCAAGCAAAGGACATCGACTTTTCTTAGTTTTGGAGGGGCTAGGTACTCTTACCTCTAGTTTCAACAAGAGGAGTTGCTCCCCTATTCTAACATTTTAAAAGAAATGTTTTTTAATGTATTTAGTCTTTTTCAAACAAATAACATCAATTTTCCAAATATTTATTTAGAAAATTGTTATATTCACTAGTTAAATTCTAAATAAAATGCACACAAAAAAGTAAATTAATTATAGCAAACGCAGTAAACTTTAATTATCTACCGACTTGTATACTTTTTAACAAGCTGAAACTGTTACTAAGTTTTTTATTTCCAAATTGAATTTCGATCAAAGCGATCTTTACACACACGAGAAAAATAAATGGTAGCTTGTTGCTTCACTGTTGGGGGTGTAATTCTGTAAAAGTTGTAAACAATAATTTATCTTACCAATAATTCTAAGTCTACGTGGAAAGGATGCCCCCCCCCCCCCGCCGTCCCGATTTAGTGTCAGTGGTACAGGAAGTCATACTGTTTTACAACTGTTCAGGAATGAAGGTCCAAAACACTTATTCGACAATCTTCACATGTTTCGTAAAGGCAGCTTATAAAAATATGAAAACAAAACATTACAAACAGTATCAGCACGTTAAATGTATACAGGTAGCTAGATAATATTAGTAGTATTTGTATTTTTTTCTTTTTTTACGATTTTTTTTACTGTTAATTATCCTGCATATTTACCATTTACTCTGTTGTTTTCAAGAAAATTAAACTGTGTTTCTTAGTTGTAAGAGATCTGGAGGGGCTAGGCTCTCTCTTATAGAGTTTTAAATAGGGAATAAGCTCGCCACAATATTGAACATCAAAGTTGTTTTTTTTTGTTGTGTTATTCATTTATTCGTTCTTTTAAATAAACTATTGATTTAATTACTTACCATTAACTTATTTATTAATTAATGTTCTTTTGTATGTGTGGTTTTCTGAGCGGTAGATAAATAATTATAAATAAAAATCATATTGCCGTAAATGCACAAGTCTCGGCGTATTCAATTAAATTAAATATATACTATTATAATCAATATCTACTTCTATACTATCATAAATCACAAAATATATAATGCTGTAACTAACGTAATTGAACGTTCTGTCTGTATTCCTTAATCCAAACTTCATCGTACTATAAGTGTGTGCATGTGTGTTTACGTGTGTGCCGTTTAAATAGCAGTTAAAACTCAACTATCGAAACGGTTTAAAATCGCTACAGGAACGGGCCACACGCGCCAATGCTGACACATTAGAATAACGGAGTGTGGTTTAGCTGAAAGGCGAACAACATGATACCATAGAAAAGGCGGCATTGTACGGCACTGCCCATATCAATTTAAGGCCCCTGGGGTGATAATGGCGACGGGTGGTCTGCCTATGACATAGTCTGACTACCTCTCAACCTGGTCAGATTTCAGAAAGAAATGCATTTCTATCTATGACCCGTTGTTAAACTCATGAATATATCCTGATTTATTCAAACTCTATCCACTTTCCTCTGTCTTCACATATAGAAGTGCGTGTCTTAACTCAGTCTTAATATATATATATATATATATATATATATATATATATATATATATATATATATATATATATATATAATATTGTTTCTGTTAAATAACATATATTATCGCATAAAGCTAAACTTTCGATATTTGTTGCAGAATATATTTAACCTAAACAGGGTAAAACTGTAACTATTGTCAGCTTCACATAAATGATTTCGATCGTATCTATCTATCTATCTATCTATCTATCTACCTATCTATCTATCTATCTATCTATCTATCTATCTATCTATCTCAATATATTTATTCCCGCCATTGTCCAACACTGACTTCCGGATCTAGTGGAGGAAGTTTTCTTCTCGTTCTTACAGTCACTCTCTCACAGCATAAATGTTTATCATCTTTCTTTGCTGTGCCATTATTTACATAGCGGGTGCTCGACTGACCTCACATCTATGGTTTCCCCTTGTAAAACATTCACAACTAGAACCCCGCCAAGCTACTACCACTTTCAATGATTTTTTATTTCGCCCTCTGCGTACAAAAGACGAAACGAAACTTCTATTGAATGATCTTCTTTCCTAGAACTGGCCGTCTGTGGAACACGGTGCCGTGAGCCTGCTTCTCAGCCGACTACAATGGGGTTGTTTACTGTAAACAAGTTCGTGTTGAACCGTCCCAGTAAATAACTAATTTCTGCAACGCTACAGCCATCATTCCAATGATCGCGATGTGTTCTCACCGTTAACAAGTTAAACTATTTAACCCTTATCCTCTAGTGGCCTTTGAACCTTGATAAGCGGTGACTTATATATATATATATATATATATATATATATATATATATATATATATATATATATACACGGCGTTATTATTATTATTGTTTCATATTAATATATATATATATATATATATATATATATATATATATATATATATATATATATATATTTATATATATCATTAATTTAGATACTGTATATTACATATTTCAGAAATGTACCGCGGTTTCATCCAAAAGAGCAGATTTAGACATCTTTAGTAAATCTCCGTGCCCAGTGGAATCATCGGCAAGCTGAAATGATTGTAGTCACGCCCGACAGGGAATGGCGTCAACAATGACAGAAAAACGGTGCATCTCTTAGGGCGTCCCCGATAAAATCCGGTGTGGGATAGTGATTAACTAAGGCTCAAGGGAGGCCTTCATTTTATTCCCTAGCAAGCTTAATATATATATATATATATATATATATATATATATATATATATATATGTGTGTGTGTGTATGTGTGTATATATACATATAGAGAGAAATATATATATATATATATATATATATATATATATAAAACATGATGTTGTACAATACTTTTAATATTAGACATTAATAGCTACGTTTTACCGTTGCAGATATTATCTGAATTTAACTATATCTGCATAGTTTTATTTCCGAATCAGTCTGATTTGTAGGTGAATGATGAAGCAGCACCTCTTGCTGATTTAGTCCGCGTCATAAAAACAAGCATTTCGTACTTGTTTATTTAAAATTATTGTTATATATGATAGGCAAACAAATAACATCAATTTGATTTCCACCCCAAAATGGGTATCCCTAATTAAAAAGAATCCTCCAAAATCATAGAATTATTCGATCTTAATGGGGTGTTCAATATTTACTAATAATTACTAAAGTAATGTTAATATATAAAGAAAACAAACTTAAAGAATGTCTAAGTCATTTAAATTAATTTACATTTTAATTTCATTGACGTAAATTATCGAAATTACCAAAATATTTACGTGTATCTATATAATATGAATACACAAGAATCATTTCTTTTTCGAGTTTACAACAAAGTTATAGAAAAAATGTTTATTATTTTAAATAATTCTTTCAAGTATTTACCGTATCGAACGTTTCGAAACGATAGTGATCAGGAAAAGCTAACTAGTTTTAAATATAAGGTAGACTGACGAACTCTCTCAATGTGATGTAAAGCATTTCTCCATTTAGCAACGATTGAGTAGGTTTTAATTGGTTTGCTGATATGAAAACAACATAGTTTGATAAAATGAACCAAACGGATACAAACATAAATAAACACAGTTGATGCTTCCGGCTTTTCGTTAATTTGTAAATTACAATAAATTGCTTTTCAGCAAAAAAAAAATTGTAAAAACTTCAGACAATTTATTTCTATTCAGAATTGAATAATTTATTCGTAATAAAATAAGTATCCATGTTGCAATACATTTAGTAATTTTTAAAATTCTAATTTAAATAAGTTTCATATTGCAATCGCGTTTAATTTTATGTGCGTGTGAATTATTTCATTATGTTTTATTTTCCAGATGTTTCTTTTTGTTAAGTGTGCATAATAAAATCATATTTAATTGCTTAGGTCAATTCCTAAAAATTACATTCAAAATATTATACCACTAATAACGTTTTGTACCAATAGCCAGGTAAATTAAGATTAAAGTGTTAAACGACCTGTTACTGTATAAGTAAACAGGTTATCAACTGCTGTGTTGAGATATTAAACGGGCGTAATCTGCCTATGGACAGGAAGTTCCATGAGTTATCTGTCCCTTACTACTATATAAGAAACTGTGTGGTAGCCATTGGAAATTCAGTAGTAAACAGTAACGTTTGAAGGGATATTTCCCATATTTTACAGTTACACCATGTTGACAGGTATCTTAAGTAAGGGCATGCTCTTTTAAAGCACACATAAATATTGTTGTATTCATTTTAACTAGCGGAACCCGTGTAAATTACACGAAATGATGTTTTCAATACGGGTCCTAATGTAACAAAGCACCCTCTATTTGTTAGTAAGTTACGCTTGCTTTATTATGAGCCCCCCCCCCCTTCTGGATGAGAGTGGAATAATTGTTTGAAATAGTAACTCGTGTACGATGGACACTGCGCATATCTACTAAAAAAGGTTGATATGCCATCCGTTCAAAAAAAAAACAACAACAAAATAATACTGGCCGATACCCTACTTTTTAAGCAGTCAACGTAATTAAATAAACAATGCCATTAAAAACGCCAACATAAAAACAAAAAATAGTTTTAAGTTTTAAGCAACACAAAAAAGTAGTTTTTAACCAGGTGATAAAAAAAATGTATTATTTCTTCCCCTTCCCCTCGAAATGTAGAATAAAAATCTTAGAGGTTGGTTGGGATCGAACTATAAACCAGTCGCGCCGAAGTAAAAAATACTACCTCGCTAACCATTGCGCCAGAGGTACACAGATGTAAAACTTCCTAAACGCAGGCTACTTGAATGTTCTTCAAGATTTAGGTGCAGCACGCATGCGCAGAGCTTTTGCCGGAAGCGTGACACACGAACACACACGCTATCGTATTAATATATAGATACTTTATAAATTATCGTAATAAAGATCGATTAAAGAACATTCTAAAAGTGTATAACTCGAGTAAAAACAGTAACCTCCTCCTTTTTTTCAGACTTATGGGTTTTATTTCAGTTTCACTGTAAACGTTGCCATGTATGTACATCTGTAGCGAGTCAAAAAAAATATGACTAATACACTACACAAAAATATATATCACTAATACACTACACAGAGAAACGTGTGTTTTATACCCGAAGGAAATCATCATATAAGTGTAATCACTCAAAAGTGTAGCCCTGTGCACACTTTTTGTCATATATTTTCTATTAATTCAGAAATCTCTTTTATTATGAAGAACATGATGGTAGCGAAATATGCAAGAACAAAATATCTTAATAAGCGCTCTAGCATAGTATATACTGTGTCAAACATTACTGCTCGTTCACTAAAATGCAAGATACTATCGTGCATTAGTTAAAATGCAAGATACTATCGTGCATTAGTTAAAATGTAAAGATAGACTCGACAAGTGTAGCATTAAAGCCTGCGTGAACCACTCCGAGAACCTCAGTACAGCCAGTGGCAAACAGCAAAGCAATTCTGCACTCTCCAAGTAACCTTCAGCTAAACTGATCACTTTCCTGATAGAGTCAATTCAGCAGCCCGAAAAACTCTTCGCAAAATTGAGCTGCAGATTTTGTACTCGTCGCTTATTGTAAAGTTCTCGTTTCGGCATGGGGGGTCAACATTTCACACTTGAAATATGTCCGGCTGTTGTTTGAACGAAAACTTTCGAAGCCATGACCGTTCGTCTGAAGACTGCGTTCGCTTGACGACTTCGGAGCCTAGACCGTAATTTGTTTTCTCTGTGACGATCATAACATCATTGTTATGCAAGAATATCCAGAAAAATTATGGAACAATAATATAGAAGGTTACAGAGCCATTGCTCACTAAGTTGGTAAGAATATCTCAGAGACATTTGTGCTTGGCCTCAAGAAATTATCTCAATAACATACGATAGAATAAGAAAATGATGATCTAAACACAACAAAACATCTATCACAAAAGTTCCATTTAATTCTTGCACAAACGAAAGAAAATGCTGCAGAGTTGGTGCCTACTTTTGGGGCGAACCTATACATATATAAACTTGTCCTGACGAAGTTCAGCTGATTCCTAGGTAAATTGAAACATGTGTGCACTTATGTAGCCCAAAGTGTTTCTACAATAAATATATATATATATATATATATATATATATATATATATATATATATATATATATATGTGTGTGTGTATCGAGGCAGCATTTTTTCTTTAAGACACGTATTATTAAAAATAACCGACAATTTTTGTCTGGCTATTTTAGTGTTGATCCCTTCAATTTTCCGGATTAAAATCTTAATCTCGGAAGGAAATTGGCTGATGAAACTGCCATAGTGTACATGTTGGTTCAGAGTACTTTCTGACCCGTCTGGGTCCATCGTCAGTGGAATAATGACAAACAGGTAAAGACCTGGAGTGAGATTTATAATTAATTATGGCGGGAAAATTTAACTATTAAATTTAAATTTAAATCCGAAAACTTCTCGTAGACAATACTAAAATCCTAGAACATAATACTAATACTCAAAAACTCATTAAAACTAAAAAACCTGCTATTAACAAGATTAATTTTAACACTAGCACTAATATACTTAAATGCTTATAATACCTAATAAACATAGTTAAATTTTCCCGCCATAATTAATTATAAATCTCACTCCAGGTCTTTACCTGTTTGTCATTATTCCACTGACGATGGACCCAGACGGGTCAGAAAGTACTCTGGACCAACATGTACACTATGGCAGTTTCATCAGCCAATTTCCTTCCGAGATTAAGATTTTAATCCGGAAAATTAAAGGGATCAACACTAAAATAGCCAGACAAAAATTGTCGGTTATTTTTAATATATATATATATATATATATATATATATATATATATATATATATATATATATATCTTCTATATAAAATTGAATGTCTGTATGTTTGGGTGTGTGTGTGTGGGTGTGTGCCCAATAGAAAAAATGTTAGAGAATATAGATACAATGTAAAAGTGTATTCTTATGTAAAATTCACAAAGTAAGTTGATGGGCGTATTCCCGAATCTATAAACCCACCACGTAGGGAGGGGGGTCCTTTTCAGTTATTTTTCATTATATTTTATAGTAATTTGAAATTGCTGAGTCATATTGTAATTTAATTACGTAATCATTTGAGATAACTTTTAATTTTATTTAAAGTTTCTTAGCGTCAATCCTATTTACATGAAGGGGGGTAAGAAACTATTGACTGTCCGCCACTAGCCGCCACTGCCCGCCACTCTCTACGTACACAAATACATGTACATTTTATAATATCTTATATATGAACAGTATTCGGCGTTGTCCGGCAAATTATAGCTCAAGTACATAAAACAATTTATGTTTTTTAATGAAATGTATTTGTTCGGGTATAGCTAAGGCAGAACGATAACTCACGTTTAAAAACATAATTTAGGTTTGTTTAAAAAAGGTTAGAGAATATTGATAACCTATAAAAGTGTATTCTTATGTAAAATTCACAGAGAAAAATGATGAGAGTATTGTCGAATCTCTACACCCACCCTTAAGGGTCTATGGAGCACATTTTATCGGGGGGGGGTCGTTTTCAGTTATTTTTAATTCTATTTTATAGTAATTAGAAAATGCTGAATCATATCTTGCTTTAATTACGTAATACTTTGAGATAACTTTTAATTGTATTTAACGTTTCTTAGCGTTAATTATATTTACATAGAGGGTTTTAAGAAACTACGCGAAGGTCCGCCACTAGCCGCCACTGCCCGCCACTGCCCGCCACTCTGTACGTACACTAATACATGTACATGTACATTTAATAATATCTTATATAAGAACAGTATTCGGCGTTGTCCGGCAAATTATACCTCAGGTACATAAAACAATTTATGCTTTTTAGTGAAATTTATTTGTTAGAGGATGGCTAAGGAAGAACAATAACTCACGTTTAAAAACACAATTTAGGTTTGTTTCAAAAAGGTTAGAGAATATAGATAACATATAAAAGTGCATTCTTATGTAAGATTCAGAGAGTAAGGTGATGGGAGTATTCCCGAATCTATAAACCAACCCCTTAGGGGTTTATGGGGCAGATTTCATCGGGGGGTGGGAGTCGTTTTCAGTTATTTTTCATTATATTTTAATTTAATTACCTAATAATTTTAAATTACTTTTAATTTTATTTAACGTTTAATTTTTAGTTTTTTGGTATTTTTTTTTAAATAAGCGACAAACGCTAATCAAACTATTGCTACTATTTTACGAAAGAATATTAAAGGAAATTACAATATGGCCGCCAGCGATTAAGTCATTGCATTCAAGTTCGATTTTAAAGTCTTTAAAAATAAAATATAATTTTATTTCGGGATCAAAAATACAATGTAAGAATAGTTAATAACTTTCATCCAAAATGTTTGTTTGTTTACATAACATATTTCTTTAAGAAAATCCACAGTTACATCAAATACATATTTAGTGAAGAGAATTTACGTGAATTACATTATTATTATTATTAACACATTTAAACAAAAGAATAATCATATGGGAAATAGGGAAATAGAGCGATGAAGGAGGGAGGGAAATATTGAGGACCAGGGAAAGAGAGACGGCTAGAGAAAGAAGAGAGATTGAAGTTTTTATATAAAAATGTTACACACACTCTTTAATTTCTACTACTTTGTTTTTTTATCGCCGTGTAGCCCTGTTTGTATATATATATATATATATATATATATATATATATATATATATATATATATATATAATGTTATATTAATCCAAACACATATGTTTGATCTTAATACTACTCAAGCCCTGCTAGTATATATATATATATATATATATATATATATATATATATATATATATATATATATATATACAATGTTATATTAATCCAAACAGATATGTTTGGTCTTAATACTACTCGACAGTGTTTTGGCCTTTTGGCTAAGATCAAAATGTAGTATCTGTTCGGATGGATACTGCACCCCATAGACTGGTATTTTCTTGGCCTTCGGGGCTTTATTTACGCCGGTCTATTGGTATGTCCTGTGCAGTTCTAGGAGGGCCACCCTCCCAGGCTTCGCCTCCCCTCTTTGGGGAGGAGTAAGTTTATTGCTCACTGTCTGAGGCGCCCCTACCGGGGAATGCCGACGGGGCTGCCCAGGCAATTTTTAAACCCCACTTTCCCGACCCGACCTTGGGTCACATCTTACTTGTGGGAGTAAGATAAGAACTGGCCTTGTGCTTAACGTTTGGAGAGGAGTAAATCAATACTCATCAGTGTTGATAAATGAGGTCGGTGAGTTCGAACGCCGGACTAAACTAATGATGTGCACCCTCGGCCACTATCATAACATCCGGAAAAGGAAGGTAAATATACCTATTTAAGATTGTATACTGTGTTCGCACTTCCTTGAACGGGGAACAAACGACGCAAAATTGATTCCATTAAGAAAGTGTCATATTTCCCCTACATAGTGCTTTAACGTTTGAAAAAAGCAATTACATATTTTTATAATATATATCTTTATTTATTTATTCACACATATATATGACTCATCAGCGGGGCTAGATAAGTCTATACCAGCTGTCGCTGGCTTTGGACGCCGACTAAAGTTACCTTTGACTTCTATCTAATTGTTGTCTTGGTGAACTTTGTGACGCTTAGTTAATGCACTCATCATAATTGGTTGATCTGTAGTCGAGGCATTGAGTACTTTAGGTATGTTTTCGTGCAAAGAAAGAAAAAACATGGCGGCCACTGTAATCAATATGGTAAGAAAAATATGTTTTTATTATCTCGGTTGCCTAGTAACCACAATAAATTATTATTTTGTCATTTTTATTTCTGTAATAACTTCATCTGCTTTTATTAATACTGTTTAATATTGTAACTTAGTTTTTAACCCAATACGAAAGCCGTGTGCTTATGATAAAACACATAAACAAAGGAGACAAATTGAGAATGCACTTGGCAAGTGGCCTTTCAGACAACCTAAGTCAACTGCAGAAAGTAAACTCGGTGCTCGGATGTCAGCAATCTGTCTTTACATCATTTGACAGAGCTTTCTCTAATTTGCCACTTGCGATACCCTTGTAAGGAAGCAAAAGAAATAAATATTAAAAACCGGATGTACATGTTTGTACTTATAGAGTTTCTAAAAAAATAGCTGTTTGTCAATTTTGCCCCGGGGGTCCGTCATTCGCATTTGGAGACTATCATATTGTAGTATCTGGTGCACGATCCGGTTTTGTTTACAGTCTAAGAAAGCACTTGGCGTGGTATAAAATGCGTGTGCACCATCCAATGTGACCGGGTTGGTGATTCTGCGTTAACTCAACCGTCTTGTTTTCGGAGTAAAACGAAGACAACTAAATACAGATCCCCTCTCATATTAGGAAGATGCAGAATTATGGAATCGCTGTGTTATGATATCCTCTCGTTCGTCACCAGCATATTTCTGTATTTTGCGGTAGATTCTTATTGTTAAGACTTTTTTTATCGCAGCCATTTTGTGGTCTTCTGTATGATTTTTGTATTTTCTTATATAAAACGCAAACCAAATTGACGTTTCTCGTCCGTGAAACTTATTTACTATGTAAAATGTTATTTTAATCGCTACAATTCAAATTGTGTCAATTAAGGCAAATAACTGTTTTATTTGAACTTCACCTCTTCTTTACTAACCCATCTCTTTTTACTTTTCTCGCTTTATTTGTTCTTCTACTTCTTATTATTCTTTTTCCATACACCCACTCTTTCTTCTTTGTGTTCTTATTAGTGTTATTTTCAACATTTGTGTCTATTCTTCTTCTTCTTCTTCTCTTCTTCTTTTCTTTTTCTTCTTCTGTTTCTTCTTTTTCTCTTCTTCTCCTTCTTCTTCTTCTTCTTCTTCTTCTTCTTCTTCTTCGTCTTCGTCTACTTCTTCGTCTTCTTCTTTTCTTCTTCTTTTTCTTCTTTTTCTTCTTTTCTCTTCTTCTTTTTTTTCTTGTTCTTTTCTTGTTCTCTTCTTCTTTTCTTCTTCTTCTTCTTCTTCTTCTTCTTCGTCTTCGTCTACTTCTTCGTCTTCTTCTTTTCTTCTTCTTTTTCTTCTTTTTCTTCTTTTCTCTTATTCTTTTTTTCTTGTTGTTTTCTTGTTCTCTTCTTCTTTTCTTCTTCTTCTTCTTCTTCGTCTTCGTCTACTTCTTCGTCTTCTTCTTTTCTTCTTCTTTTTCTTCTTTTTCTTTTTTTCTCTTATTCTTTTTTTCTTGTTCTTCTTCTTGCTCTCTTCTTCTTCTTTTCTTCTTCTTCTTTTTCTGTTTCTTTTTTTTCTCTTCTTCTTCTTCTTCTTCTTCTTCTTCTTCTTCTCTCTCTCTTTGTTTCTCTTATTCTTCTTTTTCTTCTTTTTCTTCTTCTTCTTCTTCTTTTTCTTCTTCTTCTTTTTCTTTCTTTTCTATCTTTTATTTCTTCTTTTTCTCTGTCTATTTCTTCTTTCTCCATTTTTCCTACCTTTTCTTTCTCCGATGTGTTTTCACTAATCTCAATTTTCTTAGTTTCTACATTCTATTTGCTTAGTCTTAACTTTCATTTTTTTGTTCTATTCTTGTTATTTGTGTTGTTATCGTCTTAATTTTCGTCATTTCTTTTTAAAATTT
The DNA here is from genome assembly GCA_963556195.1 of Sepiola atlantica. NCBI lineage: Eukaryota > Metazoa > Mollusca > Cephalopoda > Sepiida > Sepiolidae > Sepiola > Sepiola atlantica. Next base: position 15,397,648 of record OY744521.1, on the reverse strand, counting down.
TATTTTCGTTATTTTTACTTTAACATTGTCTTCTTTTTCTTTTCATTTTTCCTTCTTTTACTTTTTCATTATCTCCTCCCCCTGTTTTACTCCCTCTCCATTGCCATTTATTTGGTGTCTTTTTATTAGAGTTTTACAATTTCTACTTGTATTGTTCCCTTTCATTTTTTCTTTTTCTCTTCTTTTCCTACCCCTTCCTCTGTTCCTTAGTCTTTCCTTGTTCACACTCCTTGTTTTGCCTACTTAATTTCATTCTTTTTATCGATGTTTTTTTTCATTTTCATTTTTTTCGTTCACACTCCTTGTTTTGTCTACTTAATTTCATTCTTTTTATCGAAGTTTTTGTTTTCATTTTCGTTTTTTTTCTTTTGTTTTTCGTCTAATCTTTCATCTTCATTTTCTTTTCCCCCTCATTTGTTTATCCCTGTGTTTTATCTGTGTTTCTCTTTAGCTTCTTCTTTTTCTTATTCTTCTTTTTTCTTCTTCTTCTTCTTCTTCTTCTTCTTCTTCTTCTTCTTCTTCTTCTTCTACTTTCTTCTATTTTTCTTCTTCTTTCTCTTCTTTTTCTGCCTCTTCTTCTTCCTCTTCTACCACTTTCTCTTATTTTTTTCTTCTTCTTCCCCTTCTCCTTCCTCTTTTTCCTTTTTTCGTCTTCTTTTTCTTCTTCTTCCTATTATTCTATTTCTTCTTATTGTTCCTCTTCTTCTTTTACTTCGTCTTCTTATTCTTTTTCTTCTTTCTGTTTTTCCTTTTCTTCTTCTTTCTTTTCTTCCTTTTCTTTTTCTTATTGTTCTTCTTTTTGTTCTTATTCATCTTCCTTATTTATTGTTCTTTTTTTCTTCTTCTTTTTATACTCATCCTTCTTTTTCTTCTCCTTTTTTTTTCTTCTTTTTATACTCATCCTTCTACTTCCTCTTCTTATTCTTCTACTTCTTGTTATCTTCACCTTATTATGTATCACCACATAGTAGATTAGTCATTTCATTTTCTCTTCATTCAAAGAAACCATCCAATCGACATCCGTGTTATTAAAGAGATAGTTTAACACAAACACCCGTCAGCTGATCGCCTCCACTTTATCCCCCTCCCGTTCTTTTTTCTTCCTTTTCTTTTCCTTCCCATGCACTACTTATTACAAATGTCGGATAGATCCTTCCTCCTACCCAATTCCTTGATTGATTACTTCACATTTCCTGAGGGGCCAGAAGATTTTTTTTTTTAAATCTCACTTTTGAAATAATCTTTGCAGCTGTGTCAGCCTTGTCAAGATCTGCGCTGACAAATCAGTTTTGTAGAGTTGACAATTTATCATCTCCTCGTTCTCTTACTTCTCACACACGAAAACTCTTCCGATTAGAAATTCACGAAAAACACGGAATATCAAACATCAACCATTTCACAACAACCTGAATTATACGCCCTGATACAATAGAAAAACTAAAAATATGTTAAACATGCGTCCATTAAATATGCGCGTTTAAAGCTGAAAGTGATATTTCAAAGCTTAAGCAATAAGGCTAATTCAGACATAGACGTAATATCCAGACCAACGGATTGACAAGGAAAAACGCTTAAATAGATGCTTGGGCACATCTAAGCTAAGATGTTCTTGTTCAACTCGTGAGATGGCAAACTGTTGCCTACAGAAATGTGTTTTGTGGAATAGTAAAATGTCGATGAATGAACACTTGTTCAGAAAACACCGGGGCAAAACTAATAACAGTCTCATCCAACTGCAGTACAAACACGTCTCATGAAAATTAAGACCAATCATAAAACCGAGCACCGATACTTATTGCAATCTTTTTTCAGAATAATTAATTACCAAATCTTTTGCACGACTTTCTTTCCCATCTATGTAGTCTATATGCGTCTTCCTTCGTTATTAACTTTCTTTTGCACCACATAACGATGTAAGACAAGGCCGGACAATGGAGGACTGAAAAGGTAGCGCACAGATTCACTCTGGATCCAGAGGAATAGACTGAACAGATTCGTCAGCACCATAGATGATCAGCCCTAAACTAGCCGCTTCTCTAAGAGGCAAAGAATGGTATAAGAACGTGCATATTCTAAGATTTAATAGGACTTATACATCACCTCGACAGAATAGGGTCTGTTGATTGCATAGATTCCCACCCCGTGTCGCAGTGTTTGTTGTGCGTGGATCTTCGGGTGTTACGCAAAAAAACAAACATTTTCCCTTTGTCACATTGTCTTAGTAGGCCATACTATACATGAGTTCTTTGTTTGCATATTGACAATATCGAAATATTCCCTTGAAGCGAGTTTCACATACACCTTTGATTTTGTCTTTTCGACAAAATTGTTTAATGCATTTTTAAACTAGTCCTCTTTAATATTCCCTTGTAATTATTTTTATTATTTTAATCTCAAATATTGAAGTAAGTGACCAATCAGTACAAACGTCATCGACGATTTCATAGGTAGCAACTGTTTTTGGATGGCCATGTCTTTTAAATAAAATGAGAATCCCTATTTAAAATGACGAATGCACATGATAATATCTTCATGCGAATGTCTTCTATCCAAGGTGGCAATACTTATGGATTGTTTTGATGGTGAAATGTTACCAGCCATGAATTTCTTTGCAGCATTCAGTATTTTTTGCAAATCAACAATAAGAGTACCTCTTAAAAAAAACCTTCATGTAATTTATCACGCGTTATTTTTTTGCTGAAGACGTTGTTGCATTTCAAAATGGTGTTTTCTTGCAACCATCCTAACACCTGTTAATATAATCACTATATATGTAGATACTAATTCCATCTTAGTAGATACAGGTTATTGTATTATTAGGAACGTGAATACGTATAAAACATTGTTATTCCTATTCTCATCCACGAATGGCATGTATGTGATCATTACTGGTTTTCGCAATTATTTATGACTTTTTAATGAGACAAAAGTGAGTTATTTTCCACTCGACACAAGCTGGGCCAATTGCGTAACTACAAAAAACTGCCCATCCTTCTACAGGAGTTTATCTTCACAATCAGAAATTGAAGAGCTAGTTTCCATGAAAACAATTTTTTTCTTAATCTCTACGAGATTTCAATCTCACAGCGGATGTACTTATTAAACCCAAAATGTTGTGCTGTGCTATCACATGTAATAGCTCTACCCGGTCCATTTATTTTGAGAGACAGATTAGAAAGATAGTTGATCCAAGAAAAATGCTTACTAGTACGCAGATCAAGCACATGAAACGACGCACTCTAAATACAAAATGTTCTATAAAACAAATATGTGTATGGTGAATAGAGAGAGTGACTAAAAATACAACCCATAGAACCGTTAAAAAAATCTAGAGTATGTGCTTAAATTCAATCACATTCCCTGAATTTTCGATTAAGTTTCAGTCATAATTGTACAAGGGTGTTTGTGCTATCGCCGTTCAATTATAGGCTGTGATATTTTAATGATCGTCTCATCAGTAGATGTAATGCTGAATAGGAATCACACGCAGAGGATCTTTACATCCAGATTATGATATCTGGTAGATAATGTCAGATTTCTCCTGAACTGCATAGGTCCATTACAGCCAAAATCAGGGAAATGCAAAAGCAGGAGTTGTTTTATAGAGTTATTGACCAGTACGCTTATATTTCATAAATGATCGTGAATTATATTCACAATTCCATGGGTGACATTTGTTGGAAAAGCGCTGTATTAGACGTTTCGTCTTCATTCAGTCTAAGACATCGTCAAGAATGGGAGAAGTAATATGACACGAAATAATACAATCTGTAATTATAAAATACAGTCATTATAGTCTTGTATACTTTGATTAAATATCGTCATAATGGATACGATTGTAGGCTATGTAATCGATTCTGTTGTGTTTACGAACATAATAATACCGCTGGAAACGGAATTAATACGCCATACCCCCGCAGATTTTAAAAATAACTGAATAATTAACGATTAAATATTGCCCAATACGTGTTGTATGTACTAAAGAATCACCACTTATCAAGGCTCAAAGTTATTGTTGTTTTTTTCGATAGCGACACATGTTTTTACGGTGCCTTTTTATATTTCGCTATCCTGACCGTTTTTTTATTATGTAAGAATATACAAATTAGCGCATTTTTCTTTTATTTTAATTCCCCCCTAATCGGATGAGTAATCAATTGTGTATATATATATATATATATATATATATATATATATATATATATATATATATATATATATATATATATATGATAATTTTATTTACACAGACATGTACAAAATCTGCGACACTGGTTCTCTCCAAATATGATCTGAGGTTAAGATCGGATTCTAACTCTGCCTGATGAGATCTCAGTTTATAGTAACTGTTGATCGATAACATCGACATGCCAGTGTCGCAGATTTTGTACATGTCTGTGTAAATAACCTCTCCAAATATGATCTGAGGTTAAGATCGGATTCTAACTCTGCCTGATGAGATCTCAGTTTATAGTAACTGTTGATCGATAACATCGACATGCCAGTGTCGCAGATTTTGTACATGTCTGTGTAAATAAAATTATCATATATAAAGCTCTATTTTGATATTGAGCACTTTTTATAAACCCGGTTAAAATTCTCTGGATTACCACCCTGTGGATATTTTTCACCTGGATTATTACTATTATTATATATATATATATATATATATATATATATATATATATATATATATATATATATATATATATACGATCAGTAAATGAAAATATTTAGACCTGCTAATGGAAACAAATCATAATCTTCGGTTGTTCAGAATAAGGACATTTAGTGAATAACAATAGTTATTGTTCTTCTCTTTCATTCCTTAAGCAAGGCTTTTCAAAGATTAAAATCTTATCATCAGAGGAGGTTAATGATGGATAAGTTGACAGATGAGGACAATCAATATTCGAAATTTCAAAAAGTGTTAAAGTTCAAATGGGTATTTTTCATATATATATATATATATATATATATATATATATATATATATATATATATATATATAAACAAATTAATTTATAAACCATTTTAATTATAAAAATCTGCATACAATAAATTGCTTCATAAATTAATTAATTCATTTTAACAAGGGTATGCGAGCACAACAGGGCTATGTATTTTACTGGTAGGAATTTTTCTTCAGCACACCTCACACACTTCATCCACTCATGCATAGAGATTTATACTGTAGTGATGTGATAAATAAATGGCTTGGTTGATATGTAGTCATACCCTTAATGACAATAAAAGTGTAAACATTTGGGAATTTCCTTGCTTTTGTACATTTAGTGTATATTAATTTTTATCTTAACCCTATTAAGGGCATATGATTTCAGTATACTGGCATTTATCATGGAATGTCTCTACTTTTGTAAAGGCTATGCCTCAAGGCAATGGTAATTTTTAAGTTTTTTTTTAATTTACTGGAAAACTAAGGTATATGGTAAACTGCCATAGATCAGCTCAATCCATCAAATAGTTGATGAGATACAGGGTGAAAGACACGTCGTACGTACACACGGATAACACAAAATCACGCTCGACCTTTCTGGATTTCTGGGTTGCCTTGACTAATGATGCTGAAATTCGACACACTTATAGAACCTATCAAATGAAAATTGTGTGCAAAGTTTTAAATAATTTGATTTATTGGTTTTTGAGTTATGACTGATCAAAGAAATGAGATTTCTAGCATAGGTCGTTTTTGAAGTCTATTAAGAAATAGAGCGCTCTCGCGCCTCCCTTGATTACTTTACATTTATGGCTAAGGTAATATGGTATATTTTTTAAATTTCGGTGGTCTGAGACCTCATCCAATGTAAAGATTACCAACGCTAAATAAGACATTAATTTCAAGGAAATCTGAGAATACATTCTGTAGACACCTTTAATGTATTTGTAGTGGATTCGTTTCGGTTAAGTTCTAGATGGCAGCTCGTCGTTCGATACAGTACCACACCCATTGTTCAAAGGGATGTAGGGTCAAGGCCATCCGTGATGTATGCCACAACCCTCAAATAGAAGAGTGGCCACGAAACATTTATTACGTTTCCACAAATCCATGAGGTTTAAAAGAGCAGTGTAGGCTTAATTAATCTTGTAATTTAATACTTATTACTCGTATTTTAAGATATAAGACCTGAATTAGTTTTCGACATCGTCGTCAGCGATGACTAATGTCAGAAAAACTTAATATAAAACAACATTTTGTTAGATAATTATTCCGTGCGTTCGTATCGGAAATTCTCAAATTCGTCTTTATATGCATTCCTGAAAAATTATTTTAGCTTGTACTTTTTAGCGTGTTTCCAAAATGTTCGGCAGAATGAACATAGACTGGTGAGAAGGTTTACATGTGCACATATTTGTTTATAAATAACAATTATGGCAATGATCTCTATCTTTGTATCTTTCTCTTTCTCTCTCTCTCCTTCTTTCTCTCTCTCTCTCTTTCTTTCTCTCTCTCTCTCTGTCTTTCTCTATATCTCTATATCTCTCTCTCGGGCCGAGTGGTTAAGGCGTCGGATTTGAGTTGCAAAAAATTCGTAATCTGGGGTTTCGAATCGCATGACCGGTAGTGAATAGTCATATCTCTATGCTGATCAGTCCCGATTATTAAGGACGAAACGTATAGGTACATAGATAATAAAAAATAACAAATATTTATTACATATATATATATATATATATATATTTATATATATATGTGTGTGTGTGTGTTTATATAATTTTATACGATATCAATGTTATAAAAAATAGATTCACGTCATTTACTAAAAAAATGTTTTTATTCAGAATACAATTGTTTCGTCTAACACCAAGATATTTGTAAACGAAAAAGAATGACAAATCTATTTCAACATTGAGTATTCAATGCAAAGTGTACTCATTTAAAACATGTGTATTATTCTTTCCTTAAGCCAAGGCTTTTCAAAGATTAAACTCTTATAATCAGAGGAATGACATCGATGGATAAGTTGGCAGTAGAACAGTACACTTTGCATTGAACAATGGAAGTTGAACCAGATTTGTCATTCGTACATGTTTATACATCTTCTTTCATTCATCTGTATAATTGCTCTATCTCGTATATTGAGCTTAAACCATTTCACTATAGATTATATCTACTAAAAGTATACTTTTAGTTTCATATTTTCATTTTACATATATATATATATATATATATATATATATATATATATATATATTACAGCAGATCCGAACAATATCGGTACTGTCGGTTTCAAATCTGAACAAAGGGTCATCTAATTGGTGTTCTTCATAAAGCTGGGTATGTTTACATAGTTGTATATTTGTATGTGCATCATTGTCTCCCAAATTTAAAAAAAACTATCATTACGGCTTTCAGAACACAGCTGCTAGAATATGGGGTCCAAATATAGTTTATAATTAGTTTAATTAAGTTTTATAAAAATTCCTGAATAAGGAAAGAAAAACTTCGTAAAAAATCGGATATTTCCAATTTTTCTGAAAATTTTACAAAAGGGATATGATATTATTAATAAATAAAGTATGTTAACGTGTTCGCACCAGGAAGCTGTGTTCTAACACTTGTAATGATCGGTTCATTACTTTATGATGTTATTCTGTTCAATTATATATATATATATATATATATATATATATATATATATATATATGTATATACACTGATATTTATCAACATGTAAATCTTACATGTTAAGCTTGTAAACTATTTACACTGTCGCCAAGAACATATATTAAAAATTATTATTTTTGAAAGATCTTTTACTATAATATATATATATATATATATATATATATATATATATATATAATAATTTAAAAATTATATTCTTTAATTAACCCATATACACATGTGTTGCATGGCAAACTTTAAATAATCCGTATGGGAGGAGACAATTCCTGCCGGTAATACGGTTCGAACCCCAATACAAAATTAACTTTTGACTCAATAGTCGCAGGGTTTACCAATGAGTCTAGCACGTATTACTGTAGAAATGCGCGAGTAAATTAAAGCCTAAATGGAAAATTCAGCTGCCATATATGCAATTCATCAAGATCAGTCAATAGTCTTTGCTTAGAGTATTGCATTAAGCTCAAAATAACAGCGTATCTTTAGCTTACTTACAGTGCTCAATCTAGTGAGAGCTTTGCATAGTTATTTATGTATCATATTTTCAAATAAACAAATATACACATGTGTTTTATGCCAAACTTGCAATCATCAGTATAGGAAGAGACAATCACTGCCTGTCGCACGATTCGAACCCCAATACGAAAGTCATATTTGATGAAGTAGTCCAGGCGTAGTGAATTACGTCTAAATGGCAAATTCA
>OY744521.1:15336800-15384300 GCA_963556195.1 Sepiola atlantica | reverse complement strand
GGGAAAGGTTTCAGATCAAAACAACAGCGACGCTGTATATAGAAAAAGCAAGAAATTAAATGGGAATAACGTAAACAATTGGACAGATGGGACACTAGCTGGTTTAAATTGTCACGTGCGTGGAATTACGTAGCCCGTGTTGGAAAGGTTTCAAATTAAACTAATAGAGACGCTATATATGTTATCGAAAGTAAATGGAGATAACGTTAAAAATAAAATTAATGTTAAGTTAAAATTATATTGAAATAATATGTTAATGTAATAATATATTACTGAAAATATTAAATAATAAATCATTAAAATTAAACTTATAATTAAATAAATTGTAATCACACCATTCATAAATTTATAAAGTCCTAAGGGTACTAATCATAAAAAATGTTAAGGTACTAATTATAACAAGGGGAGGGGGATAAAGAAAGGGGTAATAAGAATGATGAAGAAAAATAAAGAAAAATGAAGAAAGATAAAGATGAAATAAATACACTGTTAGATAAAATAAAAGATAACATAAAATTGTGTAAAAATAAAAATAAAAGATAAAAGGCAAGAGAAGAAAAAATGGGGATATGGGGTACTCCAAATTAGAAATTTTAAATTAGAATTAAAAATTTTAAAACAGTTATATACATAAATATAAAAAAACAATCCATAATTAAAACATGCAATAATAGAAATCTAGTTTAGGGCCACAGTCGGGATACCATACAGTTCAATTCGAAATTCAGAAGCCGAATCCGTCATCGTGAAATCCAAAATCCTAAAAGTCAGTATTCTGGGTACTCTGAGGTTATTACCTATGTATTTTGTTCTGCCCAATTGATCAGAAGTGCCTTTCTCCTGTGAATACAGTCCTTATATATCTCCTCTTTTTTGTTTAGGCATATAATGTTTGGGTTATTGATGGTTCGCAAAATGTTATATTTTTCAGCATAGCAAAGTGCACAGCGGCCTGATATTGTGAAATATGGTTTTCGCCTTTCAATTAATTTCCAACTTAATATAGTTCCCATATACGAGTCCCTAAATACAGCTTTAGTACCTCATATCCCCATTTTTCCTTCTCTTGCCTTTTATCTTTTATTGTTATTTTTACATAATTTTATGTTATCCTTTATTTTATCTAACAGTATATTTATTTCATTTTTATCTTTCTTTATTTTTCTGTATTTTTCTTCGTCATTCTTTTTCATCTTTCCCAATTCCCCCCCCCCCTTTTATGATTAGTACCTTACATGTTTTTTATGATTAGTACCCTTAGGACTTTATAAATTTATAAATGGTGTGATTACAATTTATTTAATTATAAGTTTTATTTTAATGATTTATTATTTAATATTTTCAGTAATATATTATTACATTAACATATTATTTCAATATAATTTTTAACTTAATATTAATTTTATTTTTAACGTTATCTCCATTTACTTTCGATAACATATATAGCGTCTCTATTAGTTAAATTTGAAAACTTTCCATAACCAGCTACGTAATTCCACGCACGTGACAATTTAAATCTGCTAGTTTCTCATCTGTCCAACTGTTAACGTTATTCCCATTTAATTTCTTGCTTTTTCTATGTACAGCTTCGCTGTTGTTTTGATCTGAAACCTTCCCATAACTGACTACGTATATTCCACGCACGTGACAATTTTAAATCTGAAAGTGTTCCATCTTTCCAACGGACAATATTTTGAAATTCCTGGCGGTTGTTCTCACTCATTAAGCTATACGACTCCGCTGAATCAGGTCCGATTTTCTGGGATCTGAAACCTTGGTCCGGATGTTGTTATAACACTTTATTTAATATTAATAAATATATATATATATATATATATATATATATATATATATATATATATATATATATATATATATATATATATATATAAATTTAACAGTAAGCCTTCGAATCTTACAATTTACTGTTTTTTATTTACATTTTAAAATATAAATGAATTGATCTGAGATATACCGTCTATTGACATTTATTTTTGTTCATTCTTACTCCACCTTCCGGTATTCAACATTGCATTGCTCCTACCTCGGATTTCTCACCTTTATATTTACTTATTTACTAGCATTTTCTTATATATATATATATATATATATATTAAAAATTATATTTTAATAGTTTACCTACAGACGACGTTGTGTCGTGCTTTCGGCACTCCTCTGTGTAAGGAAATGACAATCCCAGCCGGTCAGAGGGCGCGAACCCGATTCACAGAGACACCTTGGATCTGGAAGCGGGTACCTAATTCCTATAGGCATGAGTGGGTGTCACGTGATTACACATATTAATTACGTTATATTTACGCTGAGGAATGGAAATATGTATGAAATGTTTATTTACCGTGATCGCAGTTGTTTAAGGAGTGGCGTGATATATTGCATTGTTTCAGTGCGAGTTTTGTCAGATTTTTGCTCAACGTAAACATCAGTGTCTGAGGTTCACGTTCGATGGGGATGAGAAGTATTATAGCGCGTTCCATGCATTTGCGACGTGGGGGAGAGTATTCGGTTTTGAGGAGGGTCAGGACCTAAAACACAACAACTTGACTAACACATTAGTCATACACAGAAACACTTTTACTCACCATTTTGACTTCACAATCATCACCCATTTTTATTTCTCTAAAAAGCCGATTATTTTCTAAAAAAGTAGCTTACTTGCAACACAAAACTATATAAATATATTTATGCATTACATAGTATTTCATATAATATTATATATATAAACGTATACATATATATATATATATATATATATATATATATATATATATATATATATATATATATATATATATATATATAGTAATCCAGGTAGGGTAAAAATCCACAGGGTAGAAATCCAAAGGGAATCAAACCGGGTTTATAAAAGAGTGCTCAACAAAAAATATAGAGCTGTATTGTGAATGCTTTTATTCAAACATGTACAAGGGCTGCTACACTGGCATGTCGATGTTATCGATCTACAGCTCTCAAGAGCTGAGGTCTCATCAGGCAGAAAATTTTTTTTTTTTTTCAACCAGGTTGAATCAAAAATAATTTTCTGCCTGATGAGACCTCAGCTCTTGAGAGCTGTAGATCGATAACATCGACATGCCAGTGTAGCAGACCTTGTACATGTTTGAATAAAAGCATTCACTATATATATATATATATATATATATATATTATATAATTCTATAGATGTATAATATGTGTCCTATTAAGTTATTTGATTTTTGTTGATGAGATTCTTGGTACGGATAATATGACTAATAAAGCGACTGTTTAGTCCAGAAGTTGGATAAAAGCTAATAATACCACACAGTTAAAACTGAGACTCGTACATAATTTGACCTTGTGCCTCAGACGAGTGGGCGATTTACATGGCCCATTTGAGTAACAAAAAACACGTCCAGAAAAAAACCGAAACTGTACGCAAATCTCATCTTCCAATCTGTGAGGCAACTCTTTGTTTACGATTTAACTAACAATGTAACAATATATAGTTGCTGCATCAGTGCAAATCCGACGAACGTTTTGATATGATTGTAATATTTGAAGTGTATTTCGGATAGTATGTCATGTGTTTAGCTGTTTTCTCTTTGGTGGTGCTGTTGTTCGTGTGGATACGTTTTACTAAACAAGCAATTATTTCGGTTGCGCGACTGGATATAAGTAAGTAATTGTACAGTTTCAAAAAACAGCAATATAAGTCTGTAAATGGAGAGGATGAAGTATTGTTGCAATGGATGCTGTTTAAGACTCAGCTCTTCCGAGTATATATTCTCTTAAAGACGCTGCGGCCAATTACGCAATAATAGTACCGACAAACAATTACCTACATACATGAGTACAATAATGATGTGTGTTCAACTATTTGCATACGATTACTCGCTTAAATCAGGTATTGTATTTCAGTATTAAACGGATGAAAATAGTAGATTTGCAGTCAAATCTTCTTATCTATAAAGCTACAGTGCCATAACCGCAGAAGCTATACTGTGTTAAATCATGCATTCATACCGTTGCAAAAACATGAATGCACAATCCCCTTGCTATCTATACAATAATTACTTTTCTTAACCTGATTAGGTACAATTTATCGTGTTGTGTTTCGTCATCAACTATACTCTAAACGAATTGATATGCTACCAAAACAGTACCTTTTCTGTTGTCCTCCGTGTGCTGAACATTAAACGGAATTTCCATGAACATAGTTTCTTTCAAATAAATTCGAATCTGTAAAGCGTATTAAAAAGGGAATGACTCTCTGCGAATAACGAAATTCTCGTTTTAAAATCCAATTTCAAAACCGTCTTTACAAGTAATCAACTTTTGTTCATTCCATTAATAATTTTCAATCTTCATCTTTTAAGGCGTCGAATATAAAATGTATATTTAAATAAGTGGCATTAATATTGCCACTTGTTAATGCGTGTCAGCCAAAGAAAGAAGGTATAGAAATACAATTCGAAAAAGAACCGGAGAAAAATATCAGAATAGGGCATTGACATTCTACGTATATACAATTAATACCATGGTTTAGTATTATTGTTATTCTCTCATTCAACCTTATTGTTTAGTAGTGTTAAGCCTTGCTAATCGGGTACTCGTTAATAAAAAGAGAATACACATACCAAACTTGTTAGGCTGTTCAGTTTGATGTGGGAATGTGAAAGAAAAATGGATATTAGCATGGAATCTCATCTTTTACGATCGCCTGATGTTTGTTTTTTTCTTACGTTTCATTATGAGGAGAACGGAAATATGCTTACCACCGGCATGTGTCATCGTTGGAGAGCGATGAGAGCTCGCCATGCACTACTAATGGCTCACGTGATGAATCTGGTTTCGAATTCTCTTCTCCCAACGGTCATATCTTGTGCTCTGTTTCGCAAGAATTATGCAAGAGTCGCGATTCGGTATTCAGCAGCTTCTTGCAAATGCTGCTTCTCAAAAGTCTGGTGCATGTTATCGTGTCGGCTTAACCAGATAGCCAACGAGCTTATTACATAAATACTCTTAACTTGGCATAGCATTCGATTAACTGATTACAAGTTGAGACATAGCTGCGGTCGGATTACGGGCTCATACGCGTCCCAACTCTCAGGTGTCTCAGTATTAACGTACGATATCTATTACCTAAAACACTTTGGATTTCATAAAACTTTAAATGATAACAATAGTTTAATTGTGTTAATGAGTGTTCAGTATCTTTTTTATACAATAACAAGACATGTTCTTAACATGCGCCTCGGACTTGATGACATACTTTGGTAACAGTCGTTGTCTACCTAACGTCATTCTTAAGACAACCACGTCTGATTCTGTCGGGTTCCGAGATAATGACACAAACAGTTGACTTCACAAAGTGCAGATTCATTTGAAGGACTTCATCTGCCGTTTGAGATTCCCCAGAACAGAGTACTTGCTGTTGATGTGGGCTGATACATAGAAGCAGGTTTTAGCATAACTCCGCCAACAGGAACGACAATGCCGTCACGTTGGAAGATGTTTGCACAGAATAATATCATTAATATTGACTGAGTTATTAAATTGGTAATGCCTTACTGAGAGGCCCAACTGTATTTCTGCGTAAGTGTCTGCAAAAAGTTTAGCAGTGTTAAAAATCGCTATATTCTATTGCATATGTCGTGATGGTGTTAAATTCAGCCAATTAAATACACTTAACACTTTTTTTGTATTTGAGCTTAACGTGACTTGGTTTTTAGCGTGAGAAGAAACCGTGAATAAAATAGAAGGGTTCTGCGGTCTGTTCGGTCCAAGAATTCTTCAAGTTTTGTTTAATCTACTCTTTCACATTTGTAAATCTTTTAAAGAGTACGAATACGAACTTCCTAGACCTTGGGGGCACTGTAAGTTCACTGGAAAACAGTCAACTGCCTGAGAAGAAGAATAGGGCGATCAAAAGCTACTGTGAGCAGATGGTGCTATAAAACCGACAGATCTATCTGTGAATGTAGAAAAGAGGGAAATATTATAGAGTACTATATTGGTTGACTTTAACTATCCTCCAGTGCAGCTTGAATAATTTCAAAGAGATTAATAATAATGCAAACACGTGTGTAAAACATGAGAAAACAGTTGTATAATCACTAGCTTCGAAGACACGAATGTAGAAACTTGTTTGTTTCATCAAGAATGACGGTTTCCGGAGATTAACATTGAGAGTAAATAAGGACTACATGTTTGCTTTGAACTAATAAAGTCTTTTTTTTATTAATTTTATTTTATTTTTTTTTTAGTTTTAATGGTTGAGAAACTTCCGAGACTATATATATATATATATATATATATATATATATATATATATATATATTAATGCAAACATTGTTAAACATACCAGAATTCGTCTGTTTAATTATACCTTTTTATCTTTTCAATTTGTCAATATTTTTATTATTAAAATCAAAAACATTAACAAATGTGCCATAGATTTCGTCGAATAATCCTCAGGGGTCAAAAGCAAATGAAAGAAGATGCTGGAGAAAGAAGAGAAAACGTTCGTGAAACCTGTGACACCTGTGAAACGTATCAGAACATTTATTCATTCTTTTATATTAATACACAAAAGATCATCAGAATTTTTTTTTTTTAAGGTGTAATTAAAATGAGGAGTTCTGTAGTTTTAACAATGTTTGCATAAATAGGAAAATGCTGCCTAAATGCACACTATATATATATATATATATATATATATATATATATATATATATATATATATATATATATATATATATATATATGAAGCAACCCAACAAAAGATATAAGCGTAAACTAATATCTTATAATTAGTGAAACATCCGGATAAAAATTGAAGCTCAATATACTGGATAGAGCATTAATATTATAATATAAAATGAAGTAATAAAATAAGGTGTCAATCAAATTTTATTAGAATTCAAAGTTCAAGCTAAGTATCCTTAAGGACTTAAGGATACTTTGCTTGAACTTTGAATTCTAATAAAATTTGATTTACACCTTATTTTATTACTTCATTTTATATTATAATATATATATATATATATATATATGTATGTGTGTGTGTGTGTGTGTGTGTGGAGTGTCTATGGGTGGGTAGTAGTATAGTATATCTCTATCTTTATAAATAAACTATGTTTTTATGTGTATATATGTGCATGTAGATAATTCACACTTATACTAATGAACCAATTATTACAAATTTTGTAACCCAGCTACTAGCCGTAAGGGGTTCTGAATGTACTTTGATGTTGTCTTATAAAAAAGGGGTAAAAAGGGGTGGAAACCTTCGAGAAAATTTAGAGAGTTCGGCTGTTTCTAACAATAAGCATTAGACATCAATTCATATATATATATATTCCTCATTTTTATTCCATATGTAACTGCAGAAGAACATACATTACACACAAATATATCATTCACGAGAAAAAGAAAAACACTCATTTATTTATGCTTCTAATTGTCTCAAAAATTCGGGACAAATTTCAAAATTAAAAAAGTGTAGTGCATTGCAGTTGTTTTAAGTATTGTAAAGGGTTTTTAAGGGACATCACCTCTTACTTTCTCTTGGCCTTTTGGCTAAGATCAAAGTGTAGTATCTGTTCCGATGGATACTGCATGCCTTTCCTGTGCAGTTCTAGGAGGTCCACCCTCCCAGGCTTTGCCTCCCCTCTTTGGGGAGGAGTAAGTTTATTGCTTACTGTCTGAGGAGCCCCTACCGGGGAATGCCGACGGGGCTGCCCAGGCAATTTTTAAATGGCCAGAGTGCTCACCTCTCGAGCGCTGGCTTTTCAAACCCCACTTTCCCGACCCGATCTTGGGTCACATCTTACTTGTGGGAGTAAGATAAAACTGGCCTTGTGCCTAACTCCTGGGGAGGAGTAAATAAAATCACCTCTTACTTATGATTCCGCTGAAATATAGTATAGTTGCATTGAATTTGATACATAGACGTTCCACAACAATTAAGCAAATTTTCCTGTTATTTTTTTCTTAAATATTAGTTATTTTCTCGAATCAAAATCATGTAATGGATTTTGATCAACATTTATATAAAGATTCTTGGCATGAAGATTAGATATAATTATATCTTCATTTTAATATTCGTAAAAGTGCCATATCATTGTTGAAAATGGTTCTGTTCGTTGAATAAATAGCATAGCTCTTGAGACGGGTTTTTTTCTATAATATTAAAAAAATAGGACTATTCATATGTTGATTTATATGTATGTAAAAGATTCAATCCTAAACTAATAAACCGATTCTTATACACTCTGGGATACAGGTTCCAGACGTAAAGTTTCAATGTATGTGCACAATCCACCATTTGAAAATATACATATTTACATTGTATACGATCCATTTTTATGAGACAACGATAAATAAAGATTCCCTTAATTACAATTTCTTCTTAAAACTTCTTAAGCTTAAGCCGTAAATTTTAGACCTTTTAGAAAATCAAAATCATATAACAGATGTTGATCAAACTTGAAATAATGTTTCTAGATATAAGGTTTAGTTTGGTTATATCTTAATTGTAATCTTTGTAAATGGGCATAAAAGTGGTGCAAACCTGTTATCCCCAGGTAATTAGTTTTAACCGTCCGTTTACGGGTATTCTACTAGTGTATATATATAAATTCTGTATGTATGTATGTATGTATGTTTATATATTTGTTTGTACAGGATAAGCTAGTTAAGCGATTATTGTGAATTTAAGAACACAGCTGTTTACGGTGTTCAGTTAATGTCTATAGACTTATTGCGTTAATTTATTTTATCCAACTATAGTAAAAAGGTGGTGAAATCCCTTCGAGAATATTCAGATACCTCTGAGTTTTCGAGACTTTAAACAACAGCTATTGAATTAGACATCAATTAATAAATATTCCTAAAATGTCAGTCTCTTTAGGGTATTTTGAATGGTTTCTACGTGGAAAAATCTCCAATTTTAAAATTCCTATTTTAAAGTTCAAATATATTAGATTTGCATTAAATATAAGCCATAGTCATTATACACAAATTAAGTAATATCCCTTGAATGTAGATTTCTTCTTAAAAACACTGAATTTGAGACATTTACTAGAATTAAAAACAGGTAATGGATTTTGATCCAAATACGCATAAGGATTCTAGAGATACTGCTATCTATTATTATATCATTATTTTTATTTCGTAAGGCTGCAAAAAAGTGGTGATAACTTTCGATTAATTTATTTTACTTGTTTTACGCCGTATAGATTATTTCTAAAACTTCGTATGTTTATATGTTTATGAATTTGTATATACGGGATTCACTACTAAACTTATTAACATATGGACTAGTTTTATGCACAGGTGGTGGGGAATTCAGATACTGCTGATTCTCTTGAAATTTAAAAAATAAGCATCAGACACGAATTTTAAAATATTGCTAAAAAATCAGTTTCTTTAGAATATTGTTTTTAGGAAACACGATATGGAAACACCTTCTGATTTGAAAATTAAAATATTTCAGATTTACATTGCATTTGATCTATAGTCGTTAGACACCAATAAATCAACACTCTCTGAATTTAATTTTTTTCTTGAAGCTTCTTTAATTTCAGACGTGTTCTAGTATTAAAAGTATTTAATGGTGTTGATCAAAATTTAAATAATTATTCAATACATAAGTTTTAATATTATCATGTATTCATTTTAATGTTCCCAAGCCGACATAAAAGTGGTGCAAACAGTTATGTTTGAGAAATGTTTTACCCGTCTTGGGACGAGTATTCCACTAGTACTTGTATATATATATATATATATATATATATATATATATATATATATATATATATATATATACTTAACTAAGTTTCAATAAAGGTTACATTTTTAACATCTAAAGACACAATTGAACTTTTCCTTCGATCCCACCCGGGGTCACTCGGAGAAATTCTAGGTTCGGTAAGTATATTTGAACGTAAAGAAACGGAATCCATTTGTTAAATATATTTCATTCGTTTCATAAACCCCAATAAAAAAAATATATATGTGAAGAATACATTTAAGAAATGGTTTATACATTTAAATAATTGTTTTATTAGTGTGTTTTTTTCTCATTGGGACCCGCGTTAAAAGTCCCTCGGTGTCGGTGCTTTCCGGATATTTACGTTAAACGCCGGACAGTGCCGAATAAAAATCCGTTGACTTACCTGCGTTAAAAACACACAAACGACACTGGATTTACAAGCGTGACAAAAAAAGCAAACACTAAGTGTTTAAATTTTAAAAAAAAATTGTTTATTTTCTTTTTTGTACAAAATATTTTTTTTAAACAAATAAATAACAGTGATGATAAAAGTTAAAACTTAATTAAGTAAGTGTTTTTTTTAAATTCTTTGCGAATATAATTTTTTTGTCCACTTTTTTTACTAACTATTTTTGTTTATTTCGTTAGAGTAAAAACCTTAGGGTTAGAGCAGTCGGGTTAGGGTTAGGAATTAGGGTTGGGGCAGGGTTAAGTTAGGAATTAGGGTTAGGGCAGGGTTAGGTTAGGAACTAGGGTTGGCGCAGGGTTAGGTTAGGAACTAGGGTTGGATCAAGGTTAGGAATTGGATTTACGGTAGGGTTAGTTCAGGAATTAAGGTCATGGCAGGGTTAAGGTTAGGAATTAGGGTTAGGGCAGGCTCGTGTGCAGACGTCAGTGATACGATGTAAAAATTCATGTTGCAATCGCGTTTCAACCAGTTTGCAAGTTTAGCATTTTATTCAGTTTTAATGTTTAGATGCCGTCTGCTGCTTATTCATCTTGTTTCGGTGTTTTCCGGCGTTTACTGTAAACCGCTGGAAAGCACCGACGCCGATGGATTGTTAGCGCGGATCCCACTATAACAAAGTGCAATTTTATTTGTATTATTAAGATTTTAAATACAATTATCTGTTTCGATTTCTTAAAGCCGTTTTATATATGATAGTTGTCTTTAAAAAAAGTATCTTAAAGAAAACACCATCGCGCTAACAGTTCCGGTTTAATACTTGACCTCATATTGCAAATCTTATTGTAACACATCTTTCGAGGCAAAAACTGTAAAAAAGACTATGATTGAAATTATTATTTCCGACCGCAATGTATATCCGCACGGGCAACGCCTGCTGAATAATTTTAGTAAATGATGAATGGAAAAGTGGAAAACAGAAACTTTTGTCAGAATGGTCGAAATAATATTTTGTACACTTTTGTACAGTAGATGCATATGAGAAGTATAGTCAGACACAGACGTGAAAGTCATGGTTCGAGATGAAAGGTCAGTGGAAAGGCATAACTTATGCTAAAATGACGCTGTCGAAATTGGGGTTTGAAAAGCCAGCGCCCGAGAAAGTGAGCACTCTGGCCATTAAAAATTGCCTGGGAAGCCCCGTCGGCATTCCCCAAAGAGGGGAGGCGAAGCCTGTGAGGGTGCACCTCCTAGAACTGCACAGGACAAACCCACAGACAGCTGGAATCAAGTCCCGAAGGACAAGACGACACCCGTCTATAGGGTGCAGTATCCATCGGAACAGATACTACAACGGGGGATTTTGCCTTTTGGTCAAGATCAAAGTGTAGTATCTGTTCCGATTGATACTGCACCCCATAGACTGGTATTGTCTTGGCCTTCGGGGCTTGATTTACGCCGGTCTATGGGATTGTCCTGTGCAGTTCTAGGAGGTCCACCCTCCCAGGCTTTGCCTCCCCTCTTTAGGAAGGAGTAAGTTAATTGCTTACTGCTTGAGGCGCCCCTACCGGGGAATGCCGACGGGGCTGCCCAGGCAATTTTTGATGATCAGAGTGCTCACCTCTCGGGCGCTGGCTTTTTAACGCCCACTTTCCGACCCGACCTTGGGTCACATCTTACTTGTGGGAGTAGGATAAAACTGGCCTTGTGCCTAACTCCTGGAGAGGAGTAAATAAAACTACACTTACTTCCTATTCTCTGTCATTATGTACTACTTTATCTGCTTTCACTGACCCTGGACACCTCCATCGCTAACTATCACTTCTCCCTTTGATTATTTCCTTCTCTTGTACAAAAGTGATCAACCATATTATTTTCGCTCCTTTTATAAAGTTTCTATTAATGAATAACCAGTCGTTCGTTTTATTTGCAAATTGGTATCTGCTGCTCGACTCCTAAGCCACGTAGAATCGACTTTACATACAGCTATTTGTATTCGCACACGGTAACCAATCTTAGTGCTAACCGAGAACACCGTCGCTTTACTTCGATAATATGGCGGACACCTGTATGATAACGTTATTATAGCCGTATATATGCATTGTTTATCTTTGTAAAATGCATTCTGGAATTACTGTTTCCAACCAAAGGTTAATCATACTATGACCAACTCATTAACTCATACAATGATTATACCTGTTTGGATTAATGTGCCAATAGATAAAAATGAAGTTACTCATATACAACATACTCTGGTATACTTTTCTATTCGTATGCTTACATTTTCTCGGTCATTTAATGTGAGCAATAATAACTGCTATACACAATTGTATATGGCTGATTGAACACAAGTCTCTAATATAGTCATAGCTATAAATAGTGTAACGGTCAATATCATTCACGGCTGATTTACTTTATTTTATATGCCTAAATTAATTTCGTTAGGATTAGACTTTTTTTATCGTTGTTCTTTCTTGTTTTTTAATTTTAACTTTTATTTTTATTTTTTTCCTCTTCTCTTCTTAAGTGACCTCAACTATTGCAACGCCACATTGTGTATTGTCGGCAGTTGAAACCCTTATTCCAGACATGTAATTTCCCTGATGATCTGCCAAGCAAGTAGCTGCTTGGTAGTGAAACACGTGTAGGAAAAAACATTTAATTGTAATAAATAATATTTGTAAGAAAAATATCTTTAATGGTGATCACTGGTGTCCTGAAAGGAACGCTTTAGTAAGCCTTCATAAAATCATATATAAATGCTCTGTACTCTGTAATCGAATATCATCGAGCTTGTTTTTATTGGAACAACCCCGGTCTTCACTGAATGATCTATTTTATAAGTGAAAAATCTAAATCTCCCCCCCTCTCTCTCTCTCTCTCTCTCTCTCTCTCTCTCTCTATATATATATATATATATATATATATATATATATATATATATATGTATATATATATTAGTCGGTATTCATTTCAACGATGCTAAAAACGTGAGTAGTGTCTAATAGCAGTATGAACATATAATTATTACAAGTAAGCTACACAGAAAAGCTAGCCTGATGATTTTACCGATAAATGAAACAGAAGTGTTACTGTATAGCTTACTTGCAATGATTAAATTATATTATCTTACACACACATATATATATATATATATATATATATATATATATATATATTACTATTTCATGTATCTGCATTTATATAGAGAGAGATATGTGTGTGTTTGTGTGTGTGTGCGTGTGTGTGTGGTAAGTTATAAAATATATTCATGAAATTAAACTACAGAGAGGCTTCTGCGTTTCATCCCCGTAGGGAATCGTCAGGTTAACATGGCAATACACACACACACACACAGACACACACACACATATATATATATATATATATATATATATATATATATAGAGAGAGAGAGAGAGAGAGAGAGAGATAGAGAGAGAGAGAGAGAGAGGAACCCGCGTTTCATGTCCGGGGGCAATCTTCAGGCTTAAATGCAGATACATGAAATAGTAATATATATATATATATATATATATATATATATATATATATATATATATATATATATATATATATATATATATATATATATACATATATTGGTATCGTGGTGTATTATTTTGGTATTGTTAAGAAGGATGTTTTTATATTGGGAGGGGGTACAATTATGTTTTTTCATGTGTTGGCATATAGAGCTAGTGTCGGAGAGATGTAGGGTGAGTCTTCGGGATAGTGTTGTGGAAGTGAAACCTATGTAAGAATTAGTTTGTTTTATTGTTGTCGGAGATACATTCTCCAATAGGGCATTGGAACTGATATATTACATTGGTTCTTCCTAATGTATTTTAGGTTTGAGAAGTGTTATTTTTAACAACATGGTTTGATGTTTACATTTTTTTATAATAAATGATAAATCGTATTTTATCATCAGAATTGGTGGGGGATATATAGCGATGTATTATATTGTTAAGAGCTTTTTCATCCAATTTAAAGTTTGGATGCATTTGGTTACAATAGAATAGATTTATGTAGTGGGAATTATTTAGCTTATTATTAGTACGATTATCTAAATTTCTAATCATTAATTTTATTTGTTCATCAACCATATAATTGGGAAATTGATTATTAATTAGGACTTGCTTTATGTTTTTTTATATTATTAAAAAATATTTTTTTGGATGAGGAGATTAATTTTGCACGGTTTAATAGATGTTTGACCATAGCAATGTTATATCTATATGGGCATTCACTTTTAAAACTTAAAATACAGGTGTTCATAGATGTAGATTTTTTATAGGGAGAGGTGATGAATGCATCACTGTTGGAGTCAATGAGAACATCTAAAAACGGAATTTTATTGTTAACATTAAGCTCATGAGTGAATTTAAGAACTGAATTATTTTGAAAAGTATCTTGTAGTTTTTTTTTTTAATTTCATCTATACTATTTACTGAAATAAGAATATCATCAACGTAGGTGGCATAAATGGAAGGTTTAGTGATTATATTAAATATTTTATTTTCGAGATCGGCCATGTAAAAATTACTAAATGTCGGTCCAAGGACAGATCCCATAGAAACTCCGTCAATTTGGGTCATGGAAAGGGACTTCAGTTGTGCTAATTAATAATAACTTTTTAAGTATTTCAGGATCAATTTTAGACGGGGGGAGGGATGGGTTATTATATATGTTATTAATAATTATATCAATTGTTTTGTATACAGGGACATTTGTAAACAGACTTTCGACGTCGAGTGATGCAATAATTTTATTATCTGTTTTTTCGGTATGCAGTATGTGTAAGAGCTCATGTGTGGAGTTCACACTATATGTACTAGGTAAATAAGGGGATATAAGATCATTAATAGTTTTAGTTAATTGATATATGGGGGTAGTGACTTGAGAAATTATTGGACGGAGAGGAGAGTTTGGTTTATGCATTTTTACACTACCGTACAAGTAACCTGGTTCATAATCTCCAATTATTTGGGGGAGTTTAACGGTATCAATTACGGCATTATAGACTGTAATAAGTATGTTTACTTGTGTCTTGAGTTTATCTATGGGGTTTCTTTTAATTTGTTTAAATTTCGAATGGTCATCTAAAATTGTTTGTAATTTAGTGTAATAGTCTGATTGGTTGAGAACGACATAGATGTTCGTTTTATCTGTTTTTTTAACAATTATGTTTGGATGGTTTTGAAGTTCATGTGCAGCTTTTTTAAAATTATGTGTTAAGATTGATGTAGATTTTTGTTTGTTATCGTACCTGTTTTTTATGGCTTCAGTCTTGAGTAAATCCTTAATTCCGGGATGTGTAGTAATATGTTGTTCGGTTTCCAGTTTGACGATATTTTCAAAAAGGAGTTCGATTTCGGCTTTTTTATTTTGGTGGTTGTATCTACCAAATAAATGGCAGTTAGGTCCGAGGTTTTGAAATTCCGTTGGTTGTTCGGTGAGTTCATGGTCGGATTAGGTAATAAAGTTGTGTGTTTTGTTCGGAAGTAAGATGGAGCCTTTGTAGAGAGTGTTGAGTTTTTTTTTGGATAGTGATTCTGTGTGAATATTCGAAGTTATTAGTTATTTCAGTAAGGCGTTGCTGGATTACAATGTATTGATCAGTGGTGACAGTATTCTTTAGTTTGTTTTCAAGTTTGTTAATTTCGGAGGTTTGCGTGGTAATAACTTCTTGGGCGGTAGCAATTTGTCGCTTAATTAAGTTAAGTCTGAAGTTCCAAGTATCCGTTATAATCAAAAAATGAGCACAACAGTAAAGTCATAATTTGTAAAGACACTAAAACTAATACCGCCTGAAGATGATTTGACGATTCAAATCGAAAGTACTTGCAAAAAAGAAAAGAGAATGGAACAAGAAACCCATGGATCATATTTACATCAATTTGACCGAAACATTAGATGGACAATTCGGAAAATTGAAAAAATAAAAAAAGTCGCATCAAACAAAACGACTCCGTGTTATTTAATAATGTTTGCTGCCTAAATACACACAATATATATATATATATATATATATATATATATATATATATGAGAAAATAGCCCTCTCCGAAACAGAACAGAACAGAAGAAAGACAGAACGTAATACATATACAAAGAGCTCAATACTCTTTAAAATAGAGCTTTGTAGCAATCAGGAATAATTAAACGGGGCTTAGTTTTAAAAATCTACTGCAGTTTCACCGTAGACCTAAATAAAAGGGGAGAATAAATAACATGTGATAACGAACATTTCCTGAACATTTGAATCTTACATCTAATGCTCCCTGGCAACGCTGAGTATTTCATCTAATATAAAATAAAAATATAAAATAAAAACATCTATAAATAAATGGAATTCTCCTTTGGGAGATGTGAATCATAAATACGCTTTTATTACTTGCAAATAATACACTCTATTCAATCATGCAAAACGAACTCCGTGTATTTATTATAATTCAAACATGGCCAATCCTACTGAACTTGAACGACCTCTAATATTCCCCGCTAACAACTATGTAATCTTCATGCTCTTTCGTCGTTTTGCGGACTTCTTCATTGTTCTATAGTAAAACCTGACACCGTTGGCCTAGTTCTGGGTTCGGCCAGTCTAACCTTGATCTAACTATTATGCGACTCTGACATGGTGTTGCATTATAAATATCCCAGTTTAATTAGAATATCCTCGTGTTTCAATAAATATAAATTTCAAGGTTAAAGATATGATTTCTTACATATCAATAGAAAGCTTTATTTATCGTTACGTTTTAGACGTGATGCAGCTGTGACCTGTACACGATATCGGAGAGAGCAAAGAATTCTTCAATTACCAACTTTTTAACAAGCATTCAGACTTCAAATGCTAGGTCAATATACAGGAGGACCTTAAACCCGTCAGACGTAACATTAATTCCTCAGATGCGTCCATTCTTTCTGCGGGCTACACGATCAGTATCATAGTTCAAACTTAAGCATGGTCAACCGACTGACATACAGAGTCTTCTATCGAAATGCGTGGACCCACCAAAAGGTATACACTAAAATGAAGAGACCAATGAAAATAATATTTTAAAAAATGAATCTGCAGATCGATTAAAATATTCCAAACGTCAGTGTGACATTCTAAAGGAAATTCTATTTCAAAATAAGCGTAACGAAACAAAAGCACTGCTTTTTAAAATATTAGCGTGACAGATTGAATGACTGGAAAAAGCCTCTCATGGAAACATTCCTTTTTTTACTAATTATACGGCATTTTAAAGGTCAAAAGCCACTCGAGGGTAAAGGTTAATGAGGTGGATGGATTGTCAGTTGAATGATAAATAATATTAAAAAAAGCATGAACATTATGAATAAAAAAGAAAAAATCATTATTTGTGAGGACAGTTTTAAAAGTAAGTTTTATATGAAATGTTAAGATTACTAGGTTGTCATCCATTAAAACAGAGATGCTGAAAGTGATTTTTTATGACGTCAAAAATATTAAAGAAAATCCATTGCATAAAAAGAGGGGGTTAACTTTCATGAGGTTATGACCTAATTAAAGGACACTTTTTTAATAGTAATCGCTCCAGACAAAGCATGAAGCCACTTGATGTAAGGAGCTCAAAAATACCACTTTACGGTCAAACACTAGCCAACAATAAGTGTTAGATGAATAGAGTCCGACCTAGAAAGAGCAATTCGCCCCCCCCCCTTTGTCAGAAACATCGTACACTGATGAAAAAGAGGAAGTGTAAGATAAAGAGATGAAACTTAAGTGAAGAAGATCGACGAACTAAAAATTGGGGAAAACAGCTAAGGTGTGTGTTTTTTTTAATGACACGTGTCTACGAAACCAATTCTGAGAAAAGTATAGTTACCATATGATCATATTCGAATATTTACGATTGGGTGATATTCGAAGAAAAAACTAGAAGAAAACTAATTCTAGTAATAGTAAAATTATTCTCTCAAGAAAATAGTTTGGCACTAATTTTATATATAAGATATAACGATAATATACCCTTTATCTAGGATTGTTATTCCTATTTTGATAAAAAGCTATTACATAATTGTGACTATATTCTTGCAACACCGATCGTAGATCTAAGAAAAGAGACACAGGAAAAATGTTAAAAGCAATGACAAAGAAGAGAGGACAAACACAGATTAACTATTTAAAAATCAAGTGTTGTTCCAGTGATTCGTTGTGTATCTATCGTAATACGTACACAACAATGCACTGGAGTAAGTTGATTGGGTAACGTTGCTGGAAACAGAAAGGTCTGGAATGGCATCACTGTACCAGAAAAGGGTGAGGTGACAGGGATTATGTCACTGGTAGCAGGAAGGCTGGAAATGCGTCAATGGAAATTAGAAAAACTGGAGTGACAGGGATGATGACACTGGAAGAAGGAAGGCTCGAGTGGTGTCACTGGTAACAGGAACTGGTTGAGTAACAGGGATACTGGCACTCGTAGCAAGAAAGCTTGAGTAGAGTAACCGGAAAGGCTGGAGTGTCATGGATTATTTCACTGGGAGCAGGAAGAGTTGAGTGGTGTCATTGGAAATAGGAAAAGCTGGAGTGACATGGATGATGCCACTGGAAGAAGGAATATTAAGAATGAAGGAGATGAGAAAGAAAGAGAGAAAGAGAGAGAAAAAAAGAGAGAACGAAAGTATGAGTTTAAACAAATCATCTGTAAAAACAAGATACATTGATTTTTTCTGGATCTCAATAGAAATTTAGAAGTTCAAATCAAGTAGTTTAATTCAAAAATTGGTTTGATAAATTTGCTGAACATTATGATTGTATTGTGCACTCATTGATAATTTGAATTTATCCCGTTCGATGTTATTTGTAAATGTGTAAACTTTAACTGCGATCATTAGGGTATTTAAACTTAAAAGAATCTTACCAAGGAACCTCGCACTTCTTTCCCTGTATCTACGTTTACGAGCATGTTGGTTTAATGCTGGATGTCGGATAGAAACATTTTCAAAAATGTGTTTTTAAGTTCTGAGAACTTTTATGTTTGGTTTAATACATACATTTCTGAAAACATATTCAAATAATACTTTACAATTAAACTTATATTTCCAACACAAACACACACACAAATATATATATATATATATATATATATATATATATATAAGGTGAGTCAATGAAAAATAGTTAGACCTGTAAATGGAAACAGATCGATATCTTCAGTTGTTCAGAACAAGGAGCATTTAGTAGATAAAAATATTTATTCCTCTTCTCTTTCACGTGTATTCCTTAAGCACGGCTTTTCAAAGATCAAAATCCTATCATCATCTTATTTTTGCTTTATCCAGTATATTGAGCTTTCCTCATCTCACAATAGGTCTATTTCTCTAAAAGTTATCTTTTAGTTATAAACCTTCATATATATATATATATATATATATATATATATATATATATATATATATATATATATATATATATATATATATATATAGTGTGCGTGGGGGGTATGTGTTAAGAAGACAAACAGAAAAAAATTAAATACAGGGAAAAGTGATCAGGAACCAACTGAGTTTACAAGTTTCCTTCGGATTAATGACAATGACACTTTTCTGAATAAAAGAGTGACACTCGTTTGACAAACGTTGCGGTCATCATCTTATATATATATATATATATATATATATATATATATATATATATATATATGTATATATACATCGTTATCTAATTTACATACGTTTATCAGTACACACTACACACAAGGATGTACATTTGATGGTAAAATACAAAAAGTCTCTTTAATTTGCATTGTTTGGATTATTCAGACTACTCTTCTTATCTCATATGTTATTCGCAAATCATTGCAGACGATGCATCCTCCGACCATCTTTATGTCTGTCTTTATGTTATTTAATTCACCGATGTTACGTAAAAATGGTATATGTTACTTTTGTAAGCGTTACCGAGCAAATGTTGTCGTTATTTTTTTGGCTTAGTCAATCTTCACATGTTTCCGGTGTCCGTAACCCCCTCCCGCTCGACCAATTCTTGATCATTGCTTAGAACACGGAATGCAGCACTCAATAGTGATACCAATAATACTATGTTTTAAAATACACATTCTATCATTTAAATTACCAGTGATGGTTTTAAGTTTCG
This sequence comes from Sepiola atlantica, assembly GCA_963556195.1. Classification (NCBI taxonomy): domain Eukaryota; kingdom Metazoa; phylum Mollusca; class Cephalopoda; order Sepiida; family Sepiolidae; genus Sepiola; species Sepiola atlantica. Next base: position 15,363,984 of record OY744521.1, on the reverse strand, counting down.
ATCCATACCTACATTGAAAGTTAATGAGTTGTCCAAAGAATCTGTTTGCTTGACACCAATTAGAACCTACCTCACTTCATTACTTCTTGCTTTTCCATGTAGATGATGAGGGGAAGCGAGGAAACATAAGTAACAACGAAATTATTTGAAAAGTGATGAATGCTGTAACTAATTAAGAGAAAGACAGAGAAAGAAAACAAGTTCAACGAGAAGAAAAGGTTAAAAAGAATAGAGAAAAAAGACGGCTTAGACAGAGCTGAAGAAAGAAAGCGTGATGGAAGGGATGAGTATCTATTATGATGTAACAATGTATTTTGAAATCCTTTGAATATGTATATAAGTGTAGGCATTTACATTTACTCAGTGATTAAATAAGCTTGCTGTCGAGTTGATTGAGCTGTTGGGAGTCGAGTAATTGTAACTCTGTGCTAAAGGAATTATAGAGAGTATCTGCAATAGCGCTTATGATTAGTGTACACCTATTACAGGGTTTATTTACACCCATTTATTAATTATAGGGTCGTATGGGATTCTTTTTTAGAGTTCGACAAATACATATTCAAACGACTTGCCCAACAGCTGTAAAGTTAATACATAAACATCATCTGCATCGCGCTAACTTAACTGCACGTAGAACAATAAAAACAGGTGCAGGAATATTCTAACAGATATCTTCGGTGGAAATATATTCTGTTCGATTTAACGTGGTCATTTACGTTTGATTGGCAATCATGGTGTCTAACTCGTTAATAAAACGGACTCACAACCTCGGTGGTTTAAGTTCGAATCCGGCTCATGTAACAGAAACGCTTTCACTTTGGAAGTTGGCAACCTTCATGGGGTTTCATCCTGTAAGTGTATGTCTTTCTCGAAAGAACTCTGACTAGAGAGAACTCTCACAAGAAAAAACTCTCACTAGAAAGACATCGGATAAACTAATTCCAACAATATAAATATCTCATTCATAACAAATGTATGAATGAATTTACGTTTGAGATAAGTATTAATATATGGGCTGATTGAGGGTCCGAATTCTCGGTCGAGTTATATATAAAATGGCACGTGATGTATTTTTGGTAAACGTCAAGTATAATAAGATGACGATCAACGGTAAGTTAAGCAATCTAAGGCCTTACTCTAAATATCGGTGTAGTAGTCAAGAAAAAAAAGCATTCGGTTTCCCTTGACTACGGTCTGTCAATTTATATTTATTTTATTGTTGATAAAGGTAGGAATATTCACTCCAGTCGAGTTTGTATTCAAGAGATATTGTCTTTCGGAATTAACTGACCGAAAATAGTCTTTACGGCAGAAAAACGACACACGAAATAATTGTATTATGTTAATAAACGTGTTCGCAAATATTTCTCTGTTTGGCAGTTCAATAAAAAATGTTATGAAGCGTTATATAACTCTTGTGATTTAGTGGCTCGACATTTTCTCAAAGATTAATTAATTTGGATCGACTGATGTAATATTCTCATTTAAAAAAAAAAATTTCAAAAGAAAAAGAGGAGTATTTTAGCACAAACATTGCACTGACGGCCTGTTTTCGCTGAAAAAATAATGCATCTGTTTTTCTAACTGCCCGAGCGCGATGACGTCAAATCAGCTTGTGTAGGGGATAGAAAATAGAAATAGCATTAAACGTGATTCCCTAATCCTAGCGACTATTCGGGTGCGTCTTCTTTATTCATGCATATATACAAACCGACATATGTGTGTGCGTGTGTGTTCGTGTGTATATCTGGGTGTGAGTGTTTGTGTGTGCGTGGAAAGCAACCATTCATTGAATCTGACAAGTAAAAAATGTAAGAATTTATTTGGAAAAGTATTTTCGTCTTTTTAGACAAATGGAAATGTAATACAGTATTACAGGCAGGTAGGCACGCACACACACACACATACACACACCCGCATATATATTTATATAAGAGGAAAATTAAATAGATAGAGAAAGAGACACACACACGGAGACAGAGATAGATAGATCCAGTGTTAATAAGTAATTTGAGTGCATCATTATAGTTTAACAAAATTGTTTCTATAAACATATAATAATGTATTTTGTCTGAAACTTTATGATGGTAAGGAAACAGATTGTTTACAGAATTTTATTCAATAATGTCTCATACATTTTCGATACCTGCTTCTGGTCGAGGTCATTATTTGACATTTGTCTGTTTATAGAGATTTTAATGTTGTTTTTTTATAGTTATTTTATAGTTAATCCCTTATCCAAGTACGCTTCATTCATAGTAGTCCTATGGATTTGTATTTATTGAGATAAGAGACCACATCTAATGTATTATACCACCATTGACATTTCTGACCATCCATTCTTGCTTGAGTTTCCTGTTTTGGTTTCGAGTCTTGGCGACGCATAAACATCGTCCATTGCGTACATTTCCGATCAATGTTTCTAGAACATATACGGTGGCAGCAGAGTTAAATCGAAGCATTTGTTTTAAAAATAAGTATGTGTACCAGTACCATATCCTTCACTGTAGACAACCTCAAAATAATGACAGTTGCAGGAAATGTTCTTTTCATCACTCTTTGAAATATCTAATGGTCTGTACATAACCATCTGTAATTGATTGTGTTTACTTTCTGTTATTCGTCCAAGATTTTCTCATCTGATCAGAATGAAATAACTTTCTTTACCGGTTTTATGTTTTGGCGGCTTATCAGATTTGATTAAGAGATGCCCCTGCGCTTTTCGTGGCATACACTAACGTTTTCTCATCACTTAAATCTTGTACCTTATGTATTCGTGAAACATTTTGGATTGTTTTTCTTGCACATGTAATTATTTTGCAATTGATCTTATAGACCGTTAGGGATTGACATCAAATGTGTAATTTACATGCCGGAAAATTTCTGCGTTTATAATTTATAAAAAATAGATTATTAAATTAACATTAAAAAGTTTATAGAAAGATAAACTGGGTTGCCAAACTATTTTACATAATATTTTCAAGCTGGCAAAATGTTTAATCGGATGTCCAGCTGTTTTGGCAGGCCGAGATCAGTTCTAAAGTCCTTCGATAATAATGTCCAGAGAGTGGCCTTCTGAGAGCGAAGTTAATTCTCGATGGTCCGCGGTGTGTCGTGTCATTAATAAACCCAGGCGACTAAGTGTTGGATAATGCCCCTGTGGGGATGGACGCATCTTGAGGTAGACGTATCTGTTGGAAATCGTTGGTTTGACTTGTGCGATTTAGTGCGGGTGGACCCGTGCAGTCGGGTGCAGAATAGGGCTGTTTAGAGCTCACAGGTGCTGTCAGAGCGAACGTTGACGAGCACCGGGTCAAGAGGTCAGAAAACATGAGTGAAGGAAATGTTTGCACATGAGTGCCGCACATGTCGATCCGTGATGTCACTCCTTCTTCGTGAGAAGCTGAGAGTTTTGCCAGTCTGGGTTTTGGAGGCGAACCTATGAGACGTGATTTAAGATGTAATACAGGCGAAATATATCTTTTCCCCTCTCCACGAAAGGACTGAATTGATAAGTAATTACGAAAGCAGTAATTTGCTCCCTCCATCGGCGTTGGTGGATATCTCCAGGACGATAGATAACTAAGGCCTGAAATGAGACAGAAATTAAGTTTAAAAGATTGTGTGTCTTTTGAGTCGGTCATGGAGCTTTTGTGTTTCAGCGGCGTGGTTCGCGGTAGAAAGAAAGAAGAAATTATTCAACCACTAGACCACGCACCCGTCCACGCGGCGAGAAAAGATTGAGGGTGCGAGAAATGTAATGGTATGCAAACTATATGATTGTTGGTGTTAAACAAATGTCGAGTGTGTAAACGAGTACTGCCGCGGCCCAAGCATATGTAACATATGGAAGCCCCGCGTGTCGGGACCATCCTTCAATTTGTTTCTGGAATACAAATATGTCGGGAAGATCGGCGTTGTTTGGTCGTTTGCGGTACAAGGCTGAATTTGTACAGGTACATAGCTTGTCGGCCAATTCCGTTATAGGCGAGTGCACACAATTATCCTATATTAGCGACTTTCTGTCTAATAAGAAAACACCGTGAGTCCATCGGACCGTTTGTCATTTTCTCAAATGATACCTACTGGTTCAAAGAACTACGGGAGCCAACGATGTCGAAGGTCCGCTGAACGAGATAAATTATATTTATTTCATGAATCAGCTGCACTTCTTCTACATGGTAGGATATCGAGTGCATACACATCAACCGACTGACCACACGCTTTTGACGATGATCCTAGGGAACTCGTGTGCAGGTCGTCATCGATCGATGGCAGCAGGGTTGCTTTTCACACACAACTGTGAGGAAAACTTGCAGCTTGAAGAAAGGCAGGCGGTATGTTCGAAGGGTGTCCTGAGAGAGTAAGTTTTTTTTTTATTGTAACGATCTATCGTGTATAATAGTGACGTTATCAAAATGGCGATACATTTCTATGTGACGCATTACAAAATGTGTAGTCTAATGAGAGGATAACGACCTATAACAAATTATTTCTAAATTGTAAGTCTTCATAGCCACTAACACAGAACGTTCCATCATTTATTGTGTAGGAAAAGGCTCTGCCATTTATAAGTCTGAAATATAGAAAAAAATCAAATAATATACATCCTATACTTCATTACCCTGTATATATATATATATATATATATATATATATATATATATATATATATATATATATATACGTGTGTACAAACATAAATACACATATTATGTATATATAAAAATGCAAGTAGACCAGCGAATATTCATGCACATAAACAAAATCACACAATCCAACATACACGCACACAATATATATATATATATATATATATATATATATATATATATATATATATATATATATATATATATATATATATATATAGTGTAATGAAGTATAGGATGTATATTAACTTCTAATGTAATATAGTTGGAAAAATCAAAGCAGAGTGCCCGATTAATAGAGAATCAAAATTAAGAGTGTATTTATTTTTCTGGTACAACATTAGTACCGTCGGTTTCAAGCTCAGAAATACTTAACCCTCCGTCTCTCTTCAGCTTATGTTGTCACCTGTTTTAGAAATGTGAACCCAGGTAACGCTCTCGTTTGGATACGTAGTTTGCTTTAGAGTGTCATGTATATTTGTTTAAAATGTGTGTTTTCAGTGGGGGAGTGAGACTATAACGTTTAATAAAGTTCGAAAAAAGGGGGGTAACAGTTCAGATTTTAAATAGGAAAACAAATATTCGAACTTTATTAGACTTTATAGTCCCGCTTCTCAGCCTAACACAAATTTTAAAAAATATACATGGCACTCTAAATAAAACAACATATCTAAACGAGAGTGATACGTGGATTCACATTTCTAAACAGGTGACAACATAAGCTGAAGATAGCCTGAGGGTTAAGTCCTTCTGAGCTTGAAACCGACGGTGCTAATGTTGTACTAAGTTTTCTGTATAATATATATATAGATATATTTGTAGACAAAGAAAATAACCAAGGGGAAAAAAGGGGGGTTATCATAATGGAATAATCTAACTCTATAAAATAGATGTTCTCTGTAAAATAGTAAATACACACTTTGAAAGGAACAACACAGGTAAGGAGGAACTATATTTTAATACTTTAGAAAAACAAATCTGGAGGCTAAACAAAATCAAATATTTGTAAACATTTTTAATTTAAAAATAATTATTAAATAGGGAGGTGGTGTCTGATCAACGCTGCTGGGATGCCATGATAAAGAAATACTGTTTTGTTTTTAAAATCCCGAAACAGTTTTCATGGTAAACAACTGACGATCCCTTATATATAAAAACATATATAAAAATATATTTATATTAGAGTATATTCTTGGAAGTAAACTAAAATAGTGATTGCAGTAGATTGATTAACTTACTAGACTTACTAGACTAAAATCTTTCAACAAAATTTTTTTTTTTTTTCAGTTTTGAAGGTTAAAAGAACTTCCGAGACTATATATATATATATATATATATATATATATATATATATATATATATATATATATATATATATATATATATATATATATATATATAAGTTAGAGTTACTGAACTAGAATAATTTAGGAGTAATGCTGCCTGATATTCATTCCTATGCTTTTTACTTTAAAATGTAAAACACAGTTTCATAGAATATACTTAAAGGCTACAGTTAGAATTAAGCGCAATGGTCAATAGTTCATATCAATAAAAGCTTATATTGATAGTGCATAATTAATTGGATCGCTGCACGCTTGAATGATGTTAGAATTTAAGAAAGGTTTAAAATAACATATCAGTTACAAGAGGAAAGAAAAGTGGACATTACTACATGCTGGTTTTGGCTACTATTTTGACCTGCATTGTTTTAAAATAATCCGTTGATGTCTGTCATTTATTTTATATGTTCTTCTAACTTGAGATCTCTTGTAGTTTAATATAATGTTACCAGTGTTTTAAAATTGCTTAATTTAAAATATACTGATGCAGAAAATCATTTACATTCTATATCTTTACTTAAATGTGGTTTTTATAATAAAAATGAGTTTAATAAACGTACGTACACAGTGCATGGAGTATTGATCTCAAATGTGAGATGGTGCCCCATCAACTAGTCTATCTCTGTTAGACAATGTTTTAAAAAATTCGTTAAGTTAATAGGTCCCTAACTACCCACCAAGCTCTAGTCCCTTCCCCTATCGCCACAATGTTGCATCCTTGTACGTATTTTACAAGTACTTCAATAGATTGTGCTCCGATGAACTCAATCTTCTGGTTCCCCCTCGACGTTGCCCCTCGACGTTACCCCGACAATCAGCTACATTTACTGTGGGGCTCCCCAGATACCGGAGATGCTTCTACTGTTAATAGCTTCTTTCCTCGTTATAGAGGTTGGAGATGAAAAAAGTTTAACCATGATCAGGCAAGAGTCTTTGTTCTGTGAGGATGATCTTGCTTATTAAGGGTGATAGGTTAAAGAAACCATTACGTTGCTTGATGGTGGTGGAGGCGGTGATGAGGGCAGTTTCTAATAATCTTTGCCGAGATTTGTTGTGGATATATTTAGTGATTTTGGCTTGTTCAAATTTGAACCTCTATAACACTCTCCCATTTACTTTTCCCTTTCTTTTTCTCATTGAATCTTCATTTTCTCTTTACTTTTTCCTCACACTTTTAATACTGCAGTCTAAATAAACTTTCTCATGTTCCAAATATCTCAAATATTCAATACCCACCCTTTCAATCACCGCCCTCCTCCACCCCCCCCCCCCCCCCAATCCCTCACTCATTGCTATCATTTTCCAAATATTTCAAATATTTCACACCCTATCACAACAAATCCTCCCTCCCCCCACTCAACTATTTTCTCCCATACCCCTTCTTAAATTCCCTCATTTTCTCAAACCGCTCTCTAAGACCATAACCTTCGCCCATCCACCAAAATCACAGCCCCCCTTCCTCTCTACCCATCCTCCTTTCCCTGCATACACCCCCCCATACACAAACATTCCAACCTACTTTTTCCCCTTCAATCTTGAACCGCAGCCATCTGGTCAAACACCCCCCCCCTCTTCCTCACCTCCCTCTCTGCCATCCACTTTACCCCTGCTCATCCCCCACCTCTTTCTCTTACCACCAGCTACAGTAGTCCTGGCTCACCCCATCCTTCCATTTTTTTCCCCACTCATTCTTTTCTACATTCATTTCTATTTCTCCAACAAATACGGACGTCAACCCAGTAGTTGGCCACTATTTCATTCTATTTTTCCCAATATGTCTACCCTACATGTATCTGTGCTTGCATGACATTCTTTCTCTATTTTATCATCCTGATGAAGTCTTATAAATAAAGACGAAACGTTGATGTACACATAAAAAACATCCATTTTTTGGTTTTCCTTTTTCATTTTCCCATCACGTCGGATTACTTTCATCCTTCTCTTCCCATATATATATATATATATATATATATATATATATATATATATATATATATATATAAATAGTCTTGGAAGTTTCTCAACCATTAAAAGTATATTAAAAAAAACCCAAAAAACTTCAATCCCAAATCGTTCAGTGGAAAATCACTCATGTAAGTCAATTTAACTTTTTCCGTTATTATATTAGTTTGCTTTTAAACTTATTTAAGAGATCATCAGTTGTTTACAATGAAAAACTGTTATGGGAATTTAAAAACAATATATATATATATATATATATATATATATATATATATATATATATATATATATATGTATATATATATATATATATATATATATATATATATATATATATATATGTATATATGTATATGTATATGTGTATATATATATATATATATAAATATATGTATATATATAAATATATGTATATATATACATATATATATATACATATATATACATATATATATATATACACACATATATATATATACATATATATACATATATATATATATACATATATATATATATACACATATATATACATATATATACACATATACACACACATATATATATATATATATATATATATATATATTATGTAATTTTCTAAAAATTTACTTATCCGCTATTAGAAAAAATGTGTTCCTCTCCTCGGAACATATGTTTTCAAATTCTCTGGCATGTCTTTTCCTTTTTCTAATTTGGGAAGTTTCAAAAGAAAAATGCAAGTAATTCGAGGAATAAGTGTCCATGCTATTTCTTTGTAAACACGACATGAACAGAAATGCTGACAGAAATCTTTCAGTTCTTTCTTTTTTATTTTGAACTAAAAGTCCTTGGTTTTATCTAAAGGACACTAATGAAATAGTAAATGTATATGCGCTATTTCTCTTATCTAGCAGAAGACAGTGTTCGAACTTAAGAAATCCTTAGGTTTTTATTGTGTACAAAAGCATAAAAAGATAATTTTCGACTCTAATGCTTATGGCTACTCGCATCTTGGTTGGTTTTGTTTAGTGGGTTTGTTTAACGGTGTACTGCTGTAGACACATTTACTATTCCGAAGGGTATATAACCCTAACCCTAACCCTAACCCTATAACCCTAACCCTAACACTAACCCTATAACCCTAACCCGAACCCTAACCTCAACCCTATAATCCTAACCCTAACTCTAACCCTAAAACCCTAACCCTAACTCTAACCCTAACTCTTACCATAACCCTATACCCCTAACCCTAACTCTAACCCAAACCCTAACTTTACCCCTATAACCCATACCCTAAATCTAACCTTATAACCCTAACCCTAACCCTAACCCTAACTCTAACCCTATAACCCTAAACATAACCATAACCCTAACCCTAACCCTAACCCTAAATCTAACCCTATAACCCTAACCCTAACTCTAACCCTATAACCCTAATCCTAACCCTATAACCCTAACCCTAACTCTAACCCTAATCCTAACTCTAACCCTATAACCCTAACCCTAACTCTAACCCTATAACCCTAACCCTATAACCCTAACCCTAACTCTAACCCTATAACCCTAACCCTATAACCCTAACCCTAACTCTAACCCTATAACCCTAACCCTAACTCTAACCCTAGCCCTAACCCTAACCCTAACCCTAATGACACTTCCCTCGAAGAGTTGATCAAAGTACGAGTATGTTTGGGGCGTTTTCCTTGTATACATTACAAGCCAGTTATCCAACTAGTAACTTTCTATTGTACTGTTAAACCCCTTTTATATGTGTGTGTTGTCGTTTTAGTTATCATTAAGTACTTTCAGAGCTTCCCTTGTTGATGTCATAGAATGTCGAAGCACCATATCAACTGCAACTATTCATTGTATACGTTCGATTACATCCACATTTTTATGTAACCCATAATCGGCAGATGATACTTTTGAAAACTGTATTTGTGTATAAATGGTTACGATAGATCCGAATGGATTTCAATGTGCTATAATAAATTACACAAGCGGGGGATAATCGTTAATACAATAACGCATCCTCTTTCGTACCTGGTCTTAATGATATAGTTATGTGGTAACAAAGACATTTACTTTTTCTTATTATATGTTACTTTGACGATCATCGCTATCTTCTCTATCTCTATATGAGACTGGGACATCAGAATGTGTTGGCGCTTTTGTTCCGAAATAAGATTTTTTGTATTTTAAGATCCCGAATGACTGTTTATTATTTTTATATTTATTTATATAAATATTCTGATCGTACTTCCAATATAGGCTTTATTGAAAAGATTTAGGGCTTGTGTTTTGGTTAGTGAAGGGTATTTTCTCTTGTTAAAGGTTTTCTTTATTCGACGGCAAAAAAACAATGTCCGGGGTTACAATACGAAAATAAATAAGTAGACTATACTAGTTTTAGAAAAAATGTAGTCACTCTTCTGTTTATGAAAAGTTTAAATATGTATGAAATATGGAAAAGGTAAAAACTATCGTTACTTAAGCAAGAGTAATGGTTACTTAGAAGCCTTAAAATACAAAAAAAGCCACGGAAGCATCAAAATTAAGGTTGAAAAACAAATTGAAACGTCGAAATAGTGGCAGTGTGTTGTTTCAGCAGTTTCATGCAGACACATCATAGAGATGACGTCATCCGATGGATAATCGTTGAGATATGAAAGGAAAATAAAACTAAACACATTATTTCGGAATGCCGCAAGATTATATTGGAAGTGTTCCTAATTTATTCAAACAGTTACGAATACGTTTATGGCGGGGTGATTGTAACGAAGCAAGTACACCGTCAAGGACTTCGTGTCGATTTAATTAAGCTCTTAAATTGGATTATTTAAAGTTTACTAACATTTCCCTTGGGGCACAGCCTCCAGTAGTATGTATTTCATTTTGATTGTATTAAAAATCATAACATTACATTTTTAAGACATTCTTCTTGCTTAACTGAATATAAGTCTTTTTACGTCTATATCATACTAATTATATTTATTATTATATTTACTAGCAAATATATGCTCTATCCGGTCGCATATTTTTGCTAGTTGTAAACAGAACATATACTACACTACCTCCACACCTCTCAAATAAGGAGGGGGTAATGTCTGGTCGGACGGTATCATAATGAAAGAACACATACTACACTACCTCAAAACTTCTAAAAAAAGGAGGAGGTAATGCCTGGGAAGATGGCAACATGGCAACAGAACTACACTACCTCCATTTAAAGGTAGTACATCAGTCTGAAATAGTATATACTATACTATTTCATAATAAGTACAATAGTCTTAAATAGTATAGTGTGGGATTCAGACAGACAGAGAGACAAAAAGATACATAATCTCCATTATTAATAGATTATTATACCTATTATTATTATTATTATTATTATTATTATTATTATTATTATTATTATTATTATCTATATATTAATACGATAGCGTGTGTGTTCGTGTGTCACGCTTCCGGCAAAAGCTCTGCGCATGCGTGCCGCTCCTAAATTTTAAAAAAACATTCAAATAGCCTGCGTTTAGGAATATTTATATGGGTATCCCTCTTGCGCAATGGTTAGCGAGGTGGTATTTTTTACTTCGGCCCGACTGGTTTATAGTTCGATCCCAACCAGCCTCTAAGATTTTTATTCTACAGTTCGAGGGGAAGGGGAAGAAATAATACTTTATTACCTGGTTAAAAACTACTGTTTTGTGTTGCTTAAAACTTAAAACTATTTTTTGTTTTTATGTTGGCGTTTTTAATGGCATTGTCTATTTAATTACGTTGACTGCTTAAAAAGTAGGATATCGGCCAGTATTATTTTGTTGTTGTTTTTTTTTTTTGAACGGATGGCATATCAACCTTTTTTAGTAGATATGCGCAGTGTCCATCGTACACGAGTTACTATTTCAAACAATTATTTAACTCTTATCCAGAAGGGGGTGGCTCATAATAAAGCAAGCGTAACTTACTAACAAATAGAGGGTGCTTTGTTACATTAGGACCCGTATTGAAAACATCATTTCGTGTAATTTACACGGGTTCCGCTAGTTATTATTATTATTATTATTATTATTATTATTATTATTATTATTACTATTATTATTATTATTATTATTATTATTATTATTATTATTATTATTATTCAATAGAAATAGCATTATTCTTTATTACTTTTTATATAGAAGCAAAGAAACTAACAAATTATCTTATTAACGTACGTGTTTGTGATGTGCATATGATCACACACCATATATATATATATATATATATATATATATATATATATATTATACTTTTTTTACACAGAAATGTACAAAATCTGCGAAACTGGCATGTCGATGTTATCGATCAACAGCTGTTATACAGTGAGATCTCATCAGGCAAAGTTAAAATCAAATCTTAACCGGTGATCAAATCTTGTTCTTTTTCAGTTTATAACAACTGTTTATCGATAACATTGATATGCCAGTGTCGCACATTTTTTACATGTCTGTGTAAATAAAAATAATCATATATAAAAGCTCTATATGATATTGAGCACGTTTTATAAGCATGGTTGCAATTCTTTGAATTACTATCCTGTGGATGTTTACCTTGCCTGGATTATATATATATATATATATATATATATATATATATATATATATATATATATATATATATATAATTAACTTGTTACAAATATCCGGGGGGGGGGTCGGTATGAATCCGAAGGAAGTTGAAACCGAGTTTATGAGAGTGCTCAATGAAAATCCAGAGCAATATATATATATATATATATATATATATATATATATATATATTATTTCATGTATCCACATGCACTTTTATAAGGATATATAATGTTTTATGTATAAATTTGTATATTTACTTCAACAGTGCTCGATACATAAGTAGAGCTAGGTAGTAAGCTATGAAAATATATTCATTGCAATTAAGCTACACAGAGCCTCCCGTGTCTCATTCCCGGGGGAATTTTCATTTTATCCTGAAGATTCCCCCTGGGGATTAAACGCGGGCGCCTCTGTGTAGCTTAAATGCCATAAATATATCTTTATAGCTTAGTATATAATATATATATATATATATATATATATATATATATATATATAAATTCGTCGACGGTACTTAAAAGAGAGAACCATTCTTTCTTTAAATGCTCACCTATACTTTAAGAAGTATTATAGAATGGTTGGATGAATTAATATATCGTGGGAGTGGACACGATATATATAGAGAGAGATAAGAAAAATATCGATGACTTGTTAATCGGCTAATTCCATAATTAATACATTCTTTTTAATCGTAGATCGATCCCAGATATAAGGTATCTTTTATCGCTTATTGTGTGTTATTTACTTACAGAAGAAAAGAGTCCCTTGAAGGCAAAACTAGATGCACTTACATTTATATATTCATAGATTTATAAAGGTGATGTATTGAAGGCGGAATGATAACAAACTGCTCAATATTATCACTTTTATTTTAGCATAGTTCACCCCCAAACAAGGCAGCTCGCCACTGTAGACGTAAGCGGCTACAGCTTAATGATTAATTAAATGATTTTAAATATATATCATCCCTTAGCGACTTTGGCAAGAGACTGCTATTTTAAATTATCTCGTCCTATTAGACAAATTTAGCCGGCTAAAATAGCGCGTAATCTTTCTTCTATGACGCACTTCATACATTCTAATGTAAATATGTCGGTTTTATCCATTTTCTAGAAAAGGAGTATCTTCTGAGTATCTACCAAAGCTGCTCTATAGAAAGTTTGATGACTTACATCATTTCTGTCTTGGACGCCAGCTTCACAGGAGAGGGTCGTAGAGTAAGCTCTTTAGAGTGCCATTACTAGCACTAACATGAGGGCATTTCTTTCTGGTACGTCAGCTGCTATTCAGTGTAAATTAATATCACTCAGAAATACTCGGCTACTATGTGCTCTCCTTGGAGTACATCTGCAATTAGCGTTGCTTCAGTGAGTTTGTAAGTAAAGAGAGTGTGATATGTATATATTTTATTAATCGAATCAGAACGCATGTTTAGTTAGGAGACCAAGTTTTCAGTAAGTTAAAAACAGGTGATCATTGGCAACGGCGGCATTTGAATGGTCGTATCGGGTATCGGTTTTGCTATGTAGTATTACTAATTAAACATTCCACATCATTTGGAGTCATCAATTTGTCCAAGTGCATATCTCAGCTAATAGAGAAATAAACGGAATGCAAGTTGGCGACTCAGCTAAAACCGCTCAGACGATAACGAGAAGAAATATTACACAAAAAGTGGCCGGTATATAATCAGAGATCCAGCTTATCTTTGATGGCATTTGTTTTGTCCACTGCCATCTGGACAGAGTCTTAAGGCTTCCAGATAGAAAAGCCGTTTCAGCCACAATATATTAGTCTAAAGCTGTGGGTGAGCTTAATCCTACCACACGTTGTCTTTAGTTTACTAAACGTACGAAACCATATTTAAATTAGTGTGATTGCATTTTGTTTGTGGTCTCTTCGTCTGACTCCACCTGGATTGTTGGTTCGTTAACTTGTGTACCTCACAGTAACAGACTTTGATAAACGCGCTAGTGCTTGTGTTACATGTGTGTCATGCTTTGTATAAAGCATAAAATGTGGTAAGAGCACACTTCCGCATGTGGATTTAGTGCGGGAATTATGGGACTTGGTCAGGAGACAGCGAATTGGGAAAACGTGGAACTGTAAGAGAACATAAAACGATAAGTAAGACAAACAGAAAATATTAAAGCACGAGCAGAAAAGGAAGACACGCTGTTTAATAAAACTTTAAACCAAAAAAACACAAGCTAAGATTTATTTTCGTTTAACTGTTTTAACACCTAAAACATCATCTTAGGGTAAGTTTTCGAAATTATATCAAAGGCAGTTATGCATTTTTATTTTTATAATTTATAGCTCAAAGTATTTTTAGGGGGTGGGGGAATAGATAAACATCTAATTTAATTATTAAATTAGCGAAACCTCGGCAAATACCGGTTATATCAAATGCCAATCTGATTCGACTAATAATCTGTTTCTTTTTTTTTAAATTAAGTACATAGCATATAACAATGTATTCAGTTTAAATAATCTCAAATACACAGAATTGTTCTACCCTCTAGTTGTCTTCTGTTAAATCTGTATCTGAAGGAATCCACGTAAAAACTGTCGTTTAGGTCAAAGGATTTAATGTGATTTAGCTTACTGTTATTCTTATTTTTAAAGTTAGTCGAAATAGTTGGAAATTCTGGTGGTTCGACGTAACATCTGGTGCTATGATGTCACATCCGTCTGAACATCCATGTATTGATGTAAGTGCCGTTTATGACGAACAGTAATATATTTGCGTGATAAAATAAAGCCAGATAGAAAGAGAGAGAGAGAGATAGATAGAGAGAGAGAGAGAGAGAGAGAGAGAGAGAGAAAGAGAGATAAGAGGAGAGAAAAGTTGGCAGGATACACCAGAGTAAAAAAAAGATAGATGTAAACACATTGACACATTAAAGTAGATAGATAGATAGATAGATAGATAGATAGATAGATAGATAGATAGATAGGTAAACCTATACACATGTGAGAGGGTGGATAGACGAGGTTAATATATAGAAATAGTATAAATTCATAGCTTTAAAATATAGAGAAAAATAAGCAAGAAATAGAAAGTGAGTAACAAATAAATGAAAGGAGGGAGAGAGAGAGAGAGAGAGAGAGAGAGAGAGAGAGAGAGAGAGATCGTAATTATCATGTTGTAATTCGAAAGTAATATCTCATAAATTGTCCCAAAACTGATCCAATCACATCCTATAACAGTAAATTAAATAACTTTCGTAGTTGGCAATCCTCCATATCTTCTTTTGAAGCGAATAGCGACGAACAAGTTTGAAGTGTTCATGACTGTTTCGGTCATTTATTACGGATAAGATAACTTAACGCCATGTTTAGTTTCTACCTAATGTTTTTGACTGATGAATACTTGAGAGGCAGAACTCTCTCTTTCGTGTCTTCTTTCATTTAAATGTCACGCATGTGTGCCTTTATTATTACTATGCATTAAGTAGGAGTCCTCACACAGATCATCATCAGCGATTACTCATTGATAATCACTGGTGGTTTTCACTGGAGCCTGAGTGACAACAAGTCTCCCCAGATTTACAGTACTCTCCACCTATTTCGAGAACTGCTGCGGATGGCTATGTGTTGTCACAACATACGCTTATCATTGATTTCTCGCTAGCAACGACCTTTTGTCTTCTCTGGGATCTGAATGCCAATAAACCTCCTTACGGTCCCAGTCCACTCCGCACTCTCCCAGTGGAGGTCTGGTTAGTGCTCTCCCTCTTACGTCTTTCCATTCTACTTGACCCAGTCACGCCTATTCCATGTTGTATTCACCGAGGCTCATTCTATCACATGTTTTTAGGGGGAGGGGTATTACATTTCTTGGATTTTCTGTTCGTTGGTTTTATATGGTGTTTTTTTTTACCGTGGTTTAGTTTTCTTCCTATTTCAACTTTCATGTGACTAGTTAGCATTCATAGCTTATGTGAGTTGGTTTCCGCATTCTAGGATTGTCCTTAAGATTTCAGCTGTTTTCATCATTGCCGTCCGATTTATGGTCTCAGTGATCTCATTGATTCCAATGTCTCCCAGTCTATTTTCCAGTGTTTGGGGGACTGTTCGTAGTGCTCTTACAATTATTGGTATTATATTGACTTGAATCATGCTCCATATTCCTTTCAATATTCTGGCACGTTCCGTGTATTTGCTTCGCTTTTCTGTTAATGTGTTCTCCAGTCTATGGTCTGCTGAGACAACAAAATCTATGATTTGGCAGGTTTTTCCTTCTTGTTGGCTATTATGACATCCGGTATCCCTGCTTGTATGGGTTTATCTGTTTGCACCTCCATGTCCCAGAGGATTTTGTGATTTTCTTTTTCCAGTATTGTCTCTGTTACACATTTTGCCCGCGTGTTCGAGATGCAGTCGTTTGCATAGTTCCCACTGTATTGCTTTCCCCACGCAATCGTATATGTTCGTGTATTCTCTTTGGCCTAGTTTGCTGCATTCACTTACTATATGATTTACTGTTCCGTCTCTTTGTCCACCCACTCCGCATTTACTGTTTTCTGAGTTTTATCTATTTTAGCTTTAATGTAGTCAGTTCTAATCGTATTGTTCTGTGCATCTGTCAGTAGAGATTCCGTTTCTTTGTTTACGTGCCCTTTTCTTAGCCATGCCCAGGAATGTCGGTGGGTCTCTTCTCTTGTCATTCTCATGAAATGTACATGTAGCTGTTTTTTCCCCACTTTTTCATTCCTTGTCTTTGTGTTATTAGTTCCGGTGCTCCCAGAGTTGTTCATTTCGCCGATGTTTCTTGTTGTAGTGATTAGCTTTTCTGTGTTCTAGTTTATGTATTTCTCCAGCTATTTTTGTGTCTTTCACACGGTTTTCTATACTTAGCAGTTATCTTCCCACTTCGTTTCTTTTCACGTACTGTATGCCAATACTGTTTTTTGAGTGTAGTGCGTTGTGCATGGTGATTCATTTTCTAGTCTTCTGGTCAAGGTGCCTTAGTTCGTATTTAGTCCAGCCTATCTTATTAGTGGTACTGTCCAGGTGTTAATTCCTTTTTACTAGATTTCTACTATATAAATTCGTTTCTAAGAGTTTCCTTGCTTTTATAATGTATTATTTATTTCGATATTCTCTTATTTCTGTTGATTTCATGGTATCTGTTTCAAACACTTTCAAATATTAGTAGATATCCTGTTCGCCTAGCGCCTTCATGTCTTCTTGGTTCATCAGTTCTCCGCCCTCTATTGTCTCCCGTTTTCCCACTTTTCATTTCTAGCAGTCCACACTTTTCCATTTCAAATTCTATTTAAATGTCCGGGCTAAATATTCTGATCGTATTTGTCAGTTGTTCCAGTTCCTTTTTGCTTTGCAAATAGCTTCAGATCATCCAGGTACATGAGCTAGTTTGTTCTTTGTCGTGTGTCTGTGATCCGGCATCACATTTCCTGAGTATGTAGTTGAGTGACAGCATGGCTATGATAAATAGTAATGGTGATATGGAGTCTACTTGGAAGATGTCTCTCTGTATTTTATCTCAGTAATGTGTGGTCTTCCAGCTGTCAGTTCTAGTATCCTTGCTCCCATTACTTTCTTAATGAGATTAATAATCATGTCGGGTATATTCTACGTGTTTAAACATTTAATTATCCGTCCTTGAAGGGGTCGTAGGTTTTCTAGTTGTAAATCCATGCCATAAATATGTTCTTTTTGTGCTTTTTACCTCATTCAGGATCTTTTAGTCTGTGTATATATGACCGAGCGCCCATATTTTCCCTTTCCTGCATCGTTTTTGTTCCTGAGGAGTGTCTTCGATTGTTCAGCGATTGGTAGAGTTGTTCTCTCAGTTGTGCCGTAAGGATTTCCACATTGTGCGTAAACCCTTAAGCGGTCTGTAGTTGCTTGGTATCGTTCTCTGTCTGATGTATTTTTGTATTAGCGTTGTCTTTTTTTGGTCATCCACACTGTTTATTATTATTAATTTGTATTATTAATATTTTTATTATTATTATTATTAGTAGTAGTAGTAGTAGAAATAGTAGTAGTATTAGTATTAGTATTATTATTATTTATTAACTAAGAGTTTTCACAAGATTCATTATAAGTGATTGCTCACTAATAATAACAAGCGATGGCCCCTGGAGTCTAAGTGATAAGTATCCCTATATTTCTCACTCTTTCTGCTTTCTTGAATTATTGTTACATATAACTTTGAGTTAGCACCACGTCTGTTTATCATTGATTTCTCGCTGAACACAACAGTTGGCTTTCTTTAGAATGTTCAGTGGCATATGCCTTCCCAAGCTTCCAGTACCCTCCACGCCTTTCCAGTAGAGGTCTGCATGATGCTCCCCTTCCTTGATATTTCCATCCATCTTGATCCTTCACTATAATGTTGTGTTGTACAACCCGATGTAATGCCCTTTCTATATTTCGTTTTCTATTTGAACTTATCTGTAGTTTGAGGGGTTACCTGTTTCGGGGGTTCTTGTAGCATTCAACGATGCTCCTGGCTATTTATTATTTTACTCGTTAAATGTTTTCACACAAGTAAGTGATCAGGTGTTCCCCTAGAGTCTGAGTCACAACATGTCTCCTCAGATGTCCAACATTCTTCACGTCTTTCAATAAATATTGAAAATTAGTTTGCGTTATAGTAACAGCAATTTACCATCGATTTCTCGCTTGCAACGTCAGTTTGTCTTCACTGGAATTAGAGTGACTGTAATTCTCCCCAAGGTCTCAGTACCTTCCCACATTTTCAATGGAGGTCTGGTTGGTGCTTTCCATTTTCGATCTTTCTATCCTTCTCGAACTTTCACAAATCTACTTTTTAGCATCCGTCTAGGCTTGTTGCATCGTAAGTGTGCGTGTGTGTTTGTTTGTTTTCCTTTCTCTTCGTTACCTTTTTCCCATTTATCCGAAATCTATTATCTGGTATATTTTTTTGATTGATTATTAAATCCTTTCTTGGGTGCATTTATCTGTTAGTACTTCCATGTTTCAGAGCAGTTAGCAAATTTCGATTTCTAATATTGTCCAGTTTGATAATTTCTTGCTGATAACGCCCAATGTCTTTCCGTTTTCAATTTCCCATAGGTTTTTGTTGTATTTTTGAAACCGTTTCAATTATTGTTATTAAAGTGATTTATTTTAATATTTTAATGTCCATTCATTAATCAACTAAGTTTTTTTAATATTTTAATGTCCATTCATTAATCAACTAAGTTTTTTAAAATATGTTAATGATCATTCATTAATCAACTAAGTTGCATCGAGTTACTTACTATTTCTGTCTCTTTCAGTTTCATCTTGTGAGATGCTGGGATGTCGAAATATACAACAATCACAGAGTATATCCTTCATTTATCAGATTTATAATTATTATTACTTTTCCTCACTTTGTTGTGATTCATTACTTATAACAACGAGTGGTCGTTCTTTGACTGTAAGATACAACATGTCTACACATATTTGTAGCAGTATTTGCCTCTGAGATAAACATTCAAAATGATTTTAGGTTATCTCAACAACCGGTTACCAGAACTGTTCACATATTACAAGTGGAGATCTTGCTGGGACTCCCTCTCAACGGTGTTCCATTCTAGTTGACCCTTCCTTGACATTTTGGGTGGTCTGTTTATGGGATTCCTTTCACTTTCAGTTTCGTTGGACTCGCATTTTCAGTTCCTTAGGTTCTTCTCCCTTTTCCTTCTTCTTCTCCCTTTCCTATTTTTCTTCTTCTTCTTCTTTTTTTTTTATCTCCTTCTTTTTTTTCTTTTTCTTGTTTTTATTTTTTAATTGTAAGGTGAGTCGGGCTTCTGCATAGTGCTAACGAAGGCCGTGCTTCAAAACTGCCAGGTCTGCATAAAATCAACCTTGTCTATTGCAGCTTGTTCCTTAACCTGTAGGATTACAGGTGTTGTTTTAATGGTTGTTGTATTGGTGGTGGTGGTGGTGGTGGTGGTGGATGCATAATTAGTATGATTATATTCAGTATTATTATACTTTTGCAGCTATGTTTTATATCGAATGGTCGGGTGAACAGATTGTTATATTTTTATTTTTCATTCTAATATCCTATTTCTTACATTCGCCACCATCCATTTTACACACATATATATTTCATATTTTTAATTTTATATGAATGTTATGCTTATTCTTCAAGCAGATAAGGTTTCTCCTGTCCGGCTTCTGTTGATTCAACTACACAAGGCATACTTATGTAGGCTTATATATACATATATCATTATTTTTGCATGTGTATTTTTCCTTTAATTGTATTGGTCTACTACGAGCTTTTACATATTTTTCATTAAAAATAAGAATTACAAAAATTAAAATAAATGAAATAAATATTTAATTGAACCCAAGGGAATCTTGGCTTTCAGTTATGGAAACACTTAAGTGACAAAAATACTATCGCTTAACATTAACTACATTTTCCTCGGCTTTAAATAGTTCAGCAAACTCGTCTCGTTGACTATTAATTATTTATTGGCAAATTAACACTTTAAATATTGAGCTCATACATTCATTGTAGTCCTTACTATTGTATGCCCTCAATACAACAAGGGGAAATATTTGAAAACAATCATATGTATTTACACACATGTTATGTTTTTACTTTAAGCAGATAAGGTTTATTTTCATCCGGCTTCTGTTAAATAAATGTGTTATTCGGCCTGTTAGCTAAGAGCAAAGTGTAGAATCTGTTCCGATGTTACATCTTTTTTTGTCCTCGATCAGTAGAGAAATATTTTTCTCGACATAGGTAATTTTAAGATTGTTGTTCTAATGTAGAGTGTCAATTGTAGGGTCGCTGGATTGTCTCCACATTAAAACCTAACCTTGTCTCTAACGCTGCCCTCGTGGGGAGGCAAATAAATATACACAGATGGTATGTATTTTCTTTATTCGTCTCAATCATTGTCGACTCTTTAACATTACAATTGTTTACATGAGAAAAGTATAGATTATATTAATGCAACCCAGCGTGGCGCTTTGAAGAGGGTTGTAGCATAATACTTTACTTTAATAAGAAAGTTCAGATCCAGCTAGACCGTACGTATCGTTTGATCCGCTGTAATTATTTGTTGCGTACGCTACGCTTGTTGTGTTCATCGTTGTTATAGTTCCTGGTTTGTAAGTTTCCTTAGGTCACACAAAGTCAATTCATTGATGATCTAGTGCATTTACTTGAAGCGGATTCTAAAATGATTCAGTCGGCAAAAGTCGGGGGATGATAGTACCGTCTAAATACCAGTCAAGAATACGCCCTTGAAATTCAGTCCAGCAGACTGACCATTCTGGTGGCCTTTATCATTCGGAATGTTATAGATTTCTTGGGTAGTCCTAAGATGTCCACTCACTCATACGTTGTCTTCCCCTTTTCAGTTTTGGTTTGTTGCTAATTGCCTAAGTCGCCCCTAACAGGTAATGCCGACGGGTCTTCCTAGGCTAGTTATAAAGACCAGCCTGCCACTTCCGCCGGAGCGCTGTCCTTAACTCCCACCTTGTGACACAGTATATGTACATGGTAAGTATGTAAATACTGTATTTTCTTCATCACTAATCGCTTAAGATGCCATCACCGGAAAATAGCAACGGGTACGTTCACAGCTATTTTTGTACTCGATCACACTGCATCTTCTTAGGGGAGACCTAGATTTCCCATATTTCCTCGATCTTGTGTCAGATATTTTTTGGTAGGATTAAAATAAATCCCCGTCAGTAGCTAACTTGTTCGGTTACTTCAGGGGCACACATGCAGCATCTGCTTCGCATATAGCGATGGAATTACCGCCATCGTCTCCTCTTTATCTGCAATCGCCTCGCCAGGAAATGGCAACGGGTTCTTTCACTGTTAATTTTAGACCTGTCCGAAGTTCCTATTCTGGGGAGAAGCTGGAGTTTTTTACGGTTAACTGCACCACATTACATTAGTGTGGATGTAAATACACATCATCAATAGCTTACAGCCTAATTAAACGGCTACTGTTACATTCTAAATATCAGAAAGAATCCTACCACGCACTACTTCACTCTTCGGTTCACCCCCAACATCTCTTTTAGGAAGAGGTGTTGGTTCATCGGTTTACGCGCCCTCGCCGCGAATATCGACGGGGTACGTTCACAGTTATTTTCACACCGGGCCGGATTGCCCTCTATTCGGAAGCTAAACGTCCCACTTTTCATTGACCACGTGTCAGACTTTGCCTTTGTGGATAGGTTTAGGGTTATGGTTACGGTTTAGGTTGGAATAAGGGTTAGGGTTAGGGGTAGGGTTAGGGTACGGGTTTCCGTTAGGGTTAGGGCTCCCGTTCTTAGCGATAACCAAGCCTTGCATTCAAACTGCCAAGCTCTAACTGGCAGACTGGCAGACGCTTATATAAGACGAATAAATTCAAAGAATAAATACATAGATGAAAATCATTTTTTTTGTGAAAACAATGTGTGTTTTTTTGGGGGGTGGTAAAATTTTGTCAATGTATTTATAAGATAAAATAAAATAAAAAAAGTGATACTATTCGGTCAGCGCTCGGGCGCTTCCGCGACCTGCCCGATCGTTGTCGAGGCGAAGTCACGGAAATCTGGCGTGTCAGCTATAGTTGTACCGTCAATTAAATACCAGGTCTTGCAAGCATAACGTAGCGATTTCAAAAGCATTTGGTTCGTCATGTATCTTTTGTTTATATTCTCTTATATTGCAGGAGTGTGCCTCTATTATTGTCGCAGTAAACGCTGATGCTCTCGTGACACTAGTTACATGAGTTAATAAAATACTATTTAAAACGATTAAAACTCAAAGATAACATCGTTTTTCTCCGTTTAATGATAACAACAACTAACTTATACAAATTATTACTGATTTGTTACATTTTACGCAAATCTTCACCAATAAAAGATAACCTCCAAAACGTGAACATTCAAACAAATCGTTTTTATTTTATTTAAATATGGCTGCTTTTATTGTAGTACATATTAGCTGTCCGTAATCGACATCAGTCTGGATCTTTGTTCATTTAATTTTGGTTTGTTTTTTTATAATTATGCCGTAGTTTTACAATTAATAAAAAAGCAGATTTTTAAAGTTAAAAAAAGTTAGTTATTACTGTATCGTTTGGGCATTAACTTTTGAATAAAACTACATCGTTATCAAGTATATTAAATTTAAAGTTATTTTAATATCTATTTATGAAATCATTAGATGTAAATTGCTTCCAATCATTAGATGTAAATTGCTTCCAATCATTAGATGTAAATTGCTTTTAGAATTGTCACTCTTTTCATTCATAATGATTTAATAAGAATAACATAACAGAAAATGAGTTTCGCTCGCGACAGTTGAAATGCTTCCAAATATCGTTTGTTTCACACGTAATTTATTCTATTTTTTTCAACTATTTATAAACAATTAAAATCATTAACTTATTTACCAAAGAAACGGAAACCCATTCTGATACATGTAATTACTTAATTAAATTATTTGTTTAAATATGATTTATTTTTTTAAGTTCGTGTTATTACTTTACGCTATTGCGTTTTTGTTACAATAAATTAATAGTAACATAATCTATCATATAACAGAAAGCTGTCTGTGTGTTTGCTTTTATGTTTGTGTGTCTGTAAAAGGCTTCCGACACTCGACATACTTTCAAGTCAACGGAAACAGGGGGGCAACGGGGAGAGGGGGCGATGAAATGGGGCTACAAGAGACGTGAGCACCCCGGACACCGCCGGGTACCCATGCTTATAATATATAAGTCACGAAAAGGCAAGAACCACTCACTTACACACGGGAAATCATGACATAATTTAATTAATACAGAGATTAACTGTCTCCTATCTTTTCGTATATTTTATTTTCTCTTTTCTATCGCTTAATATAAACAACAGTTGAACATTTTAAGGAATTCTATTTAAGGATGGAAACACGAGATATATCTGGTTTCCACATAAATTGAGCACTAACACGGTGTAATAATACTATACCAGCAGTAACAATAAGGGTATAGACGTAGAATATAGCGCGTACATTTTATTAAGCAATCGGGTTAGTCTTCGGAACACATCGCATAACATTGGATAAAAGTACACAATTTTAGGAATTCTTCGTAAATAAAAAAAAGAAATTGGATATTTATAAAAACACTAGAAAACTGTGAGCTGTTCAAGAACCTATTCAGTTCATATTGTATGATTTTAATAATGAAAAATGAGTTTGCAAATCCAGTTAGAAATACAAATAAAATGACAAATTTCCAAATGTGTCGCTTTCTGCTAACTACACGCCCCCTTGTCTATTTCCGTTTATCTCTCATTTTCTATTCTCCTTTTCCCCATCGTCTACAGGTATGATAGTGTTACAAGTTTCAGTGCTATTCTCTTTTGTTTATAACGGCCTATTCTAGTTCATACAGTCTTCCCTTTTCTTTATGACATTAGATTGTTTATAAACAAAGAGACATAAGCGATAATTATAGAAACGTCATAAAAGAGCGTGAAACTGCAGTACGATGGAAGATGGTGATAGACAAACACTTAATACAAAGGTTAATTTATTGCAATTTAACGGAAAATAGAAAATTTAAAAGCATTAAAAAACACATTAATCAATTCTTTTCCCGATAAATGGTTTAGCCTGTATTTCGGGTAATTGAAATAAATGAGAAAATACCTAAAGAAAACAAAAGTTGATGAACACTGCTTCAGGAAAATAATAGATTTTTTATAATGTGGATTTGTAATATACCGCTCAGCAGAGACTTCCCTGGGCACCATACCTCCCATAACGTTTTTAGTTATCTAGAAAGCATTATTGCTTGACTATTTTCATGTCTAGATTTTCGAAGTTTATATTGCAAAGTAATGATAATGTTCCAAATGGAACTTTTTTATCCTTAATGATTGACCGATGATGAGATCAACTAGAACCCCATATGAACAATAGACAGCGATTTAAAAATTGCTGATAAATCGTATATCACCGGTAAAGTTCTTAGAAAGAGCCGCTAACCCAAACCATAACCTCCGTGAATATTGTTCAAAAACAATTTATTGTGACGGAACCTTAGCTCCATTTAATTCAATAGATTTCTTCTAGGATAACATTTAAATTGGCGTTCTCTCTTTCGTAAAATTATACAAGCCTCTTCCCTCTAAAATGACACAAGATAGCATCTTAACCCGTGAACTTCGAATCTAAAAATATGAAATCAGGACGTTTCAATTTATTCTTTAAATTAGAAGTCTACAATACTATGAAACTCAATACTTTCATAGGTCAATGACACTCAAAGGCTCTATTTCAGACACAGACGACAATTCAAATATGGCTATTTGAGTACTTTGTAGTCTTGGGTTGCAAGGAATGATTATTCTATTTTTAGTTTTGGTCGGATTACATAACCTACTGGTGTTGCTATAGCATAAAAACAACGACCTAAGTAAAGCTTTTACAGATAAAGTAATCTAAGATCAACCTGAATGCTAATAAAATGGGGTTAGCCAGTTTATTATTATTATTCTAATATGAAAGCATCCCTCAACACATTTAGATGGTCACCTTAAAAGTAACAGGAAATTAAAACAATTAATTTCCACGTCCAATTGCTGGAAATAGAGAACAGTTGTTTATAAAAGAAAAAAGTCTTGAGAAAAAACAAATATTAGATGAGCTGTTGGATGTGCTTTACTGTAGTAGATGTACACCGACGTAGATTGTCTAACTAACTTGCAGTCAAATTTAGGTTGAATTCAAGAAAGATCTTGTTTCAAGCTTCCATCAACAAACATGTTAAGGAATAGCATAAGTTTAATTCTAGAGTTTTTGAAGGATATTCAGTCATTTTTATTTATAAATTTAATTTCTATATTAATATTGTACTTATTATTTAATCCAGAGCCAGTTTTGCAGAAAACATAACATTTCTCTTTTAATTTTGATGCTGATCTTGAACATATTTAGATTTTTTATCTCATTAACATAAACAAATAATGCTATGAACGAGTACCTTCTTTTCGGTGTTAGTATATACACACAAGTAAAAAATAATAATACAATAAATACTTCTTAGAGATCGTTAAGAAACTGATAAGCATTTCTTATATATGGTTCAAGGGTAGGAACAGGAGTTTCATGGGTTATTCATTATTCTTGAGCCACGCCAGTGTACGAGTTCCGCTAGTAATAATTAAATGCTTAAAATCAGACAGAACGAGTGCACGAGGCAGATGGGGATAACATAGTGATACATTAATTTAAACGCTATAATGTATAGTGCTAAATATTATGACTTCAAAAATATCAAACAAAGCTAATACAATTAATAAAGTTCCAACTAAGTCAATATATTTCAACAACAACCCAGGTATCATCCCTTAACGATAGACACATCGAATGTCTTTTTATGCTGTGGGTTCCATTCTTATTTTAATTATTTCATAGCAATTATTTCTACCTCATCATTCAGGACACTTTCCTACGTGTAAAAGAATATTATTTATTATTGTATATGTGTGTATCTCTATTTATATAAACTTATCTATGTGTACATGTTTATATATTTTTAAAGACATGATTCACTTCTAAACTAATTCACCGAACGTTATGACTTTTGGAACACATCTAGGCGTAAGAGAGTAATCTGGTCTA
>OY744521.1:15316800-15326800 GCA_963556195.1 Sepiola atlantica | reverse complement strand
CCGGTGTGTTCATGATTATTTTTACAGAGCTAGAATGGCAACTTCAAGGGCGCTGGCTTTTTTTTTTCACATCTTCCGGTCACAACTTCCTCGATGGAAAACCAATAAACACACATGTCTGCTCCGCGCGAATATGACATAGCAAGCCAATGATCTTTCCACGACAATCTATTCGACAACATAGGCACTCCCGTGACAATACCAACCCCTTTTTTTGCAGGATGTCGTATGGTCCAACGTGACAGAGTATATTTAAATTCCCCGATCTTTGCTCTTCTTTTTTTAGGGGCTTATTGTCGATCGACTGGGGCGCTCCTGCCAAAGAACTCCGACGAGTCCGTTCATGGCTCGTTTTGTACCCACCCAGAGTGTTTCCTCGAGGAACAACTGTTCTCCATCTTCGGTCCATCTTCTGACTTGCTACAGTGTGAAGCACGTAAATACACTTCTTTTTATCGTTGTATCTTGTTTTGTCAATTGTCCATTGTCATTGATTAGTCGTTCCTGCTGCAGTTCGAAATAAAAATAATAAATTGGAATTTATCGATTATTATACTAAAGCAAAGTGTACTAACGTTTGTTTTCCTATATAATTAAAATTAAAAAAAAACACATGCTAAAATATTCCTTAGTTGTGATCCAGTTATGTTTGAAAACAAATTATATTTTAATTATTCTATCACGACAAGTAGTAATACTATATTCCTGTAACTGACTATCAAAAACGAGCAGGAGAGAGTAGGGTGGATGTTTCACGAGCAGAAAGAGAAAGAGAGGGGGGCTAATTTAGTAGTTTGTCTTTTTATATATTTTTTTTATATTAAACTGACATTTTATCTGGTATATTTAACTAACATTTTCCTGATTCGAATATTCTAACCCGAGTTCAATGGGTGACACAACGGCTCACATTAATTTCTCATTTTCAAAAGTTTTTTTGTTTTTTTCCTTGTTTTTCGATATACGAAACAGTTTTCTGTAATGCAATCCCGAAACACAATCCCTCTTAAAAATGATTACTTGTAAACGAGTTATTAAGTACAAATTGTTGTTTCATCCATGGCTCGAGAGGGCAGTTCCTACCTTTCCCAAAGGTATTGCAATATAAATAAATGCAATGGATACGATGGATGTAAATTCTCCTTTGTAGCGTCCATAACCCGTGTCGGTATGAATTACTTCAATTGCGCCTCCTCCATTTAATAGTAAGAATTGTTTATATATATATATATATATATATATATATATATACATATATATATATATTTATATATATATATATATATATATATATATATATATATATATATATATATGATCATTTTTATTTATACATACATGTACATGATCTACGACACTGGCATGTCGATGTTATCGATGCACAGCTGTTAAAAGTTGACATCTCACAATAATAATCTTATCCTTTCTTTAAATCATATGCCCAAATCTGACCTAGATGACAGATCAGATTATTATCCTGCCTGATGGGATCTCAGCTTTTAACAACTGTTGATCGATAACATAAACACGCCAGTGTCGCAGATTATGTACATGTATTAATAAATACAAATAATGAGATATATAAAAGCTATACTTTATATTTACCACTCTTTTTAAGCCCGATTGACATTCTTTGGATTTTTATCCTGTGGATGTTTACCTTACCTGGATTACTATATATATATATATATATATATATATATATATATATATATATATATATGTGATATTTTTTTATTTACACAGACATGTAAAAAATCTGCGATACTGGCATGTCGATGTTATCGATCAACAGTTACTATAAACTGAGATCTCATCAGGAAGAGTTAGAATCCGATCTTAACCTCAGATCATATTTGGGGAGAAACATATATATGGAGAGAAATATATATATATATATATATTAATTGTAGAAACACTTTGGGCTACATATGTGCACATATGTTTCATTTTACCTGGAAATCAGCTAAACTTCGTCAGGCCAGGTTTATATCATTACGTTGGGAATAAGTCCATTTTAATCCATGCCTTCATAATAAGAACGTCACGTTATGTATTTCATCTAATGTTTACGTAGAACTGAAAGGTGTTTGCAATATGAAACACCCCAAAAAATGGTATGAATTAGAATCCATACCAAATAAATATACATATGCATTTATTATCATTTCTAATATAACATAGTAACGTTTCAATTGATTAACTCCTCTAAAAAACTTATTAGAATCAGTAACCTATGTCTTAATAAACCTGCATGTATAAATGCTTAATCATATGAGTTTTGTTTGTTCTTTTGCTGGTGCTTTTGGCATGATGTTGGTCTTTCCTTCCGATAAGTCAAACTCATTGAACATCCAAGATATGTATTTCTGTATTTTGTTTGTTTGAGTGATGATGAAACAAATCGTATATAAATGGATCTCATTTACAGAGTATAAAGGCATAGCCACTGGAATCTAATGTGCTATTGTTTACTCATATATATATATATATTTTAATTTAGAATAAATAATAATAGTCATAATTATTTTATCAAGGGTATCAAGAAAGACAATTTCTTACGTACTTACGAGAACACTAATACAATAAGGGATGCTCGATATTACAAGTAGAACATAATTATGGTTAAGAAATATATAAAACCTATGAGAAAGAAATTTCAAATAATAATTGAAACTTATTTTACTATATATTCAAATACATTGTTAGTATCCTACGAGTTGTTTCCCTTTGAGAATGAGTATATTTATTACTTTCAAATGTCCGGAGATAAGAGTTTTAAACTTTTCTAATGAACATCTAAAACAAACACATATTTGTATAAACTTGAATAACATTGTGGTTGTACTAATTCGTAGCAATCAAAATATGTTAAAACAGATTCTGCGGATTCATGTAATGTGGTAATGGGCTCACTGGCTTTTGCTGATATGTCTTATTAAGTAGGATTCTGTTTTATATAGACCTACTGGATCTGGTGTAATTAATGTAAAGGATTTCGAACTGTGTAAGAGTAATGGCTATTGTTAAAGATGTAACTAAAACTGAAAGAATTAAAAAAATTATGCACAAAACTATGATAACGTCAGGAATTAAGATAACCAATTCCTAAATGTTACATTAAATTGAACTCATGGCATATATCCACCATATATTAAAGGCAATGATGACCAAATATATGTTAATTTACAGTCAAATGACACCCATTCTGTTATTAAGCATACCCCAATATCGATTAGCCGTAGAATTAGAAATAATTGCGCCAATGAAGACTTTTTTAATAACAATAGTTATACATTGTGGTGGTCGTCATGCCTTTTTTTGGTGATAACTTCCTCCACAAATAAAAATAATAAGAAGAAGACTTACATGCAAAACCAACGGAAGTTTATTCACTGAAATAAACCATTAACAAATATAACATATTTCCTTTTGTAATGAGTTCAGAAGTCCTTTCTTTAGTTTTAGGGTAAGTAAAAAGGAGAATGTCTTTTGTTTTGTTGAAATGCTCATATGTTATAAAATGTTAAGAGAGGCAATAGGTAATGTTCGCCTGTGAAATTGTATGAAGCGCGCGAAAGGTGAAATGGAAGAGTGATAATAAGACGCGTGTAACCTCCGAATGAAGAGTCAGTTGAGAGAGAGGGTTTGATGTTTGTGTGTGCTTAAATACTATTTGGATAGGCTCCAGCGAGCTTAAGGAGAAAAGTTTAGAAAAATGTCTTCGGAGAAATCCCATTGGACAGAAATATCACGTGGTGTGCTCCCTACTACGTCCGCTCGTTTTGAGTTGATTTAATATATAAGGCCACACCGGAATTTGCGTGGGCGTTATTTTTTATCTTTCACGCGCCAATACAATTATATTCACACTGCGCGCCTAAATTGTATTTATCCCAAACAACAATTTTTATCCGAATCTTAACCGTGTCAACTGGCACA
The DNA here is from genome assembly GCA_963556195.1 of Sepiola atlantica. Classification (NCBI taxonomy): domain Eukaryota; kingdom Metazoa; phylum Mollusca; class Cephalopoda; order Sepiida; family Sepiolidae; genus Sepiola; species Sepiola atlantica. Next base: position 15,322,858 of record OY744521.1, on the reverse strand, counting down.
ACATACAACCATGCTCTACAAAACAGTGGTTACGTTAACACTAATATAGACTATAATGGCAGAAATAACAGGTGCATGAAGAGAAACATAGAAGCCAGTAACGAAATATGGTATACCTCTTGTTTAATCTGTTAGTTAAATCTAAAACTGAACATACGTTTCTCAAGTCGACATTTTCCTGCAAACAAATCCATACCTAAACTATTTAATAAAAATACTGTTAAACCTAGCTATAACTTAATAGCCTTAATTTACACATCTTAAACCGTAATAATAATAGAATTAATAATACACAACATAATAATAACGACAATAATGCATGTAACTGTTCAGATAAAACTGAATCGTTACAAGAAAAATGTTTAACTAAAAATAGAATGTGCTTGACAACTGTGTATTAACCAAATAATTCTACTCTGGGAAATTTGAAGGTTTGATACAAATACCATAGACTATATTTCAATAACCTGGATAAGTGAAAAGAGACATCATTGAGCAACACATATTGCGACTGAGAAATAATATAAAGTAGCCGTAGTTAACTGGAGTGTGTTGAAGAAAGCTGCAACGCATATGATACACAACCCTACCTGTCTCTTTGTCCAATGATAACACCTATCTATTATTACGTTTTATAAGATAAATTACGGATTAAAAGGGATGAATTATCTATTAGCTGTAGACACTTTAAACAGTTCACCGAGGAAAAATACAGTAGTAACCTAATGAATTCTCAATAACTGTCTATAAATAAAATTTAATATACTTTCTCGTAATAACTCAAAATTAAACAATTTCCGGTTAAGTATACAACTGATATTACTGTAAATCATTTAATAATTGTAATTAGACTAAACTAACTAAGTAATTTATATTTATAAAATGCAGTGAAAGGTCGGGTGGACCGTGTAATTCAGTAAATCAATCGAACCAGTCTATAGTTAGTGATTACGTCAATACTACTGTCCAAGTACCAAACCTTTACTGAGCAGAGAAATGCTGTTTCTGGGGTATTTTTGTTCCGTAGATTACGAAAATGGCACTCATGTTGCCTATAAGGTCTCATCGGCTACTACTTTCCTTTATCTCTCCAGCATGTTAACCCAAAATGTCGATGTACTTGCATGACATTTTTCCTCAAATTATCATCCGGAGACAGTCTTAGAATAAAGACGAAACTTTTATGAATATATAAAAAGATCTCTTAATTTTTCATTTCCCATTACGTCGGATTACTATCATCCTTCTTTGCTCACAGATATTATATATATATATATATATATCATTATTTTTATTAGTAGTAGTAATATTTACTCACTAGGAATTCTAACACAGGTCATCAGTGATTGCTCACCGACAACCGGTGGTATTCCCTGGAGTCTGAGTGACAACAAGTCTCCCCAGATTTCCAGTATTCTCCACCTCTTTTCCATAGCCAATATAAATAAACTTGCAGTGTCACAACAGCCGTTTACCATCGATTTCTCGCTGATAAGGACCATTGGTATTCTCTTGGATGTGAGTGGCAATAAGCCTCCACAAGGTCCCAGTAGTCTCTGCACTTCCAGTGGAGGTCTGGTGTGTGCTGTCCTCTGTCTTCTCAGCCTCCTTGACCCTATGCAAATATGTTGTGTGGTGTCAGCCTAGGCTAGTACCATTTCTTTTTTTTCTTTTTTTCTAAATTAATTTTTTTTGTTATATTTTTTATTTATTTATTTATTTATTTTTGGGAAGGGGGGAAGAGCTGATTATTATTTATTTATTTTTGGGGGGGAGGGAGCTGATGGTGTTTCTTGCTATTTCTGTTTTTCATTTTTGTGTCATGTCACTTGAGGCCAGTGTAATTTATTGGGGGGGGGCGGTGAGCTTATAAATCGATGTTTCTTGCATTTTCTGTTTCTTTGTTTGTGATATGTTCTTTCTTTGATTTTGTTTTCTTCCTGTGTTAGATTCCTTGTGACCCTTCGTAGTTTATGCGGGTTAGTTTCCGCATTCAATGATTTTTCTTAAGATTGTACCTGTTTTGATCATTGCTGTCCTTTGTATAGTTCCAATGATTCCTTTGATTCCAATTTCTCCCAGTCTTTTTTCCAGTTTTTTTTAGGATTGTTCCTAGTGCTCTTACGATTATTAGTATTATACTGACTTTCTTTATGCTACATATTCATTTCAGTTCTCTGGCTAGTTCCGTGTATCTGCTTCGTTTTTCCGTTTCTTTGATTTTCACTCTGTTGTCTGCAGGTACGGCGAAGTCTACGATTTTGCAAGATTTTTCATTCTTGTTGATTATTAAAACATCCGGTCTCCTTGGTTGTATGAAGTCTGTTTGTGTATCCATATCCCAGATGATTTTGTGTTGTTCATGTTCCAGTACTGTTTCTGGTTTATGTTTGTACCATTTGTCTGCGTTTTCGAAATTCAATTGTTTGCACAGTTCGCAGTGTACTGCTTCCCCCACACAGTCATATCTGTTCTTGTATTCTTTTTGGGCTAGTTTGTTACATTCACTTATTATATGATTTACTGTTTCGTCGCTTTGTCCACATAGTCTGCCTTTACTGTTTTCCTGGGTTTTATCTATTTTAGCTTTAATGTAGTTTGTCATAATTGCATTGTTCTGTGCAGTCATGAGTAAAGATTCCGTTTCTCTGTTCAAGTGTCATTTTCTTAGCCATGCCCAGCTAATTTCGTTGTTTTTTTCTCTTGTCAGTCTTCTGAAGTGTCCATGTAGTTTTTTTCTTCCCACTTTTCTTTTTTTTTGTCGTTTTGTTTCTGTTTTCTGTGCTTCCCGAGTGGTTCGTTGAGGCGGTGTCTCTTTCTACAGTGATAAGGATTTCCATGTGTTGAGTTATGTATTTTTCCAGCTCTTTTTTTTAGTCTTCTACACACTCTTCTATACTTACCAGTCCTCTTCCCCCTTCGTTTCTTTTCATGTAGAGTTTGTTCGTATCGTCTTTTGGGTGTAGTGCATTGTGCATGCCCATCAATTTTCTAGTCTTCTGGTCCAGGTGCCTGAGTTCCTCTTTGGTCCAGCCTATGAATAGTCCAGAGTACTTTATTAGTGCTACTGCCCTAGTGATTATTATTATTAGTAGTAGTAGTAGTAGTAGTAGTACTAGAAGTAATAGTAGTATTATTGTAATTATTATTAGTATCATCATTATTAGTAGTAGTAGTATTATTAGTAGTATTATTATAATTATTAGTATTAGTATTAGTATTAGTATTATTATTATTATTATTATTATCATCATTATTATTATTATTATTATTATTATTATTATTATTATTACTTTTATTATTATTATTATTATTATTATTATTATTATTATTATTATTAGTGGGACCCGTGTAACTTACATGGAATTATGTTTTCAATAGTAATTATCTTGTTCCTAACCTATACATGTTTGAAAAAAATATGATAAGATTTGACTTGTATATTTATTTAGAAAATGAACAATACATGAAACAATTTACAACACTTCTTCATATACAATATTTATAGTGAAGGTAATATTTCGACGATTAAACCTAACTTTGTAAATGTTTTAGATTAAATTAAATTTGGCTTCGATTCATGAGTAGCATACAAAGATTGATATAAGCTCGACATACAAAATCACACACGCTATCGCATTAATACGTGTATTTCAGGTCGTCCCCTCCCTACTCCCCTTCGATGTAGAAAAAATCTTAGGAGGTGGTTGGGATCGAACTATAAACCAGTCGTGTCGACGTCAAAAATCGACGTCGAAATCTTACGTCGCTAACCGTTGCGCCAAAGGAAAACAGTTAAAGATTACGAACATTTGATGACTTGAATTATTTTTCTAAATCTAGGTGCGGCACGCATGCGCAAAGTTTTTGATGCAAGCGTGACACACGAACACACACGCTATCGTATTAATATATAAATTATCATTAAAGAAATAATAATCTAAATAATAGAACATGAAAATAAGACAGTAAAAGTTGCTTATATATCTATTAATGTTTCGTCTATATTTGAAGACTTACTTAAGATGACAGATGTAAAGAAAAAACAAAGCAGTCAATAGTTGAAAATATGCCGTGCGTTTATGACGTGAAAAAATATTCTGATCCTATTTTTTTTAACGGAGCATTGATGTTTGAATTCAAAATATGTGCTGAGTTTATTAAATGGAATGAATGTGTTTCTTTTAGTTTATATCGATTTTATGAACACATCTTTTTGAGAAGGTGGTGTTAAATAGATAGCCTGGATCAAATTCAAGTTATATTCTGTTAGTATTGATTTGCTGATTTACGGAGATATATTGTAAAAGCCGTTACGTTGTTTAATTATGTCAGCGTTTATAATCAGTACGTATTAAATAAATCTTCGCGGGCTTTATTTATAATTAATTTAATGTGTATTTATATTATTGTGTATTGTATTACTTAATTCACTTTAATCTCCTACGTAAGCATAGCACAGGACACTATTCTAAAAAAAACAACAACCCTTACTTGAAGATGATTCTTTGCTTTTGAAGTATTTAAAAATACCACTGTCGTAATTTGAGTGCAAACACCTTATGTGATTGTTTTATCCTAATGTGGACATATCTGTGTATTTTCTTGCCCGGTTGTTCGCAAGAGAGTATACGCAATGGCGTCTTTCCGTACTGTTGTTTTGCTCTGTGTGTGCGCCAACCACTTTACTCGTTCGAGAAATGGTTTAGTTTTCTTTTTCTAATGAAAAAACAAACAAAACAAAAAAAACAGAGTTTCTTCGCTCGTTTTTTGACTGGCTTATACTTTCTGACATTTCAAGTCGCCTGGGTGGTCGTTTTCGGTAAACGAGCCACACTCGTATCGCTTTACACACTGTCGCTTGCTGGCCTGTTCAGCTCTGGATTGACTTCGAAGCACACACACAAACACACACACACAGATAACAACATACATGCGCACTGACATGCTCAGATAAAAAAAATGGCAGATGCGCGTACAAATACAGACACATATATATAGAAGTCCACACATTTGTAAACTAACAAACAAACGCACGAATACACAGCTGCGTATATATATATATATATATATATATATATATATATATATATATGTATATATATATATATATATATATATATATATATATATATATATATATGCATTCATGTGTATATATACATTTATATCTATATATATATATACATTTATATATATATACTTTATATATATATATATATATATATATATATATGTACATTTATATATATACATTAATATATATGTACATTTATATATATACATGAATATATATATACACTTATATATATACATTCATACATATATATATATACATTTATATATATATATGTATATATATACATTTTTATATATATATGTATATATATATATATTAATTTATATATATATATATATACATTTATATGTATATACATACATTTGTATATACATACAAATGTATATACATATATATATATATACTAATATATATATACAAATGTATATTTACAAATGTATATATATACACATGTATTTATATATATACAAATGTATATATATATATAAATGTATATATATATATACAAATATATATACACAAATGTATATACGTGTATATAAATGTGTATATATCTACAAATGTATATATATATACATATATATATATATATATATTTATATATATACATTAATATATATGCATTAATATATATGTATATATACATATTTGTATATATACATTTATATATGTATATATATATATATATATACATTTATATATATAAATATATATATATATATATATATATATATAATGTGTGTGGGGGGAATGTTTTAGTAAATGTGATAGATTAGCTTCAACTAAATGTGAGTAAATATTAAAACTACCTGGAACTTTTTCAAATGCGTTATAAGAAAAAATCAATATATTTCAACCACTAATCTGTTTAACCCAGGGTTTCTGAGCGAAGGTTTACTTTCTGAGAGGTCTGGAGAATAACAACCAGTATACTGGATAGACCCACAACTTTTATTCCAACTCACATAAGGCAGCAGG
>OY744521.1:15294300-15311800 GCA_963556195.1 Sepiola atlantica | reverse complement strand
GTAAAGACATACTCTTCTCCTCTCTTTACATTCTATAAATACATATTCTTTTTTCACACTAACACGCCTGAAGATGATTTGAGGAGATCAAATCGAAAGTACTCGCAAAGAAGATGGAACAACAAAACTACGGAAACTTCATACCCCAGTTTGATCGAGGTACGAAGTTGACCATTCGGAAGATGGAAAATTTTTTAAAAAAGATCACAAAGCAGAAACACTCCGTGCTATTCAACAACGTTTGCCTAAATATATATATATATATATATATATATATATATATATATAGTCTCGGAAGTATCTCAACTATTAAAACGGTACTACTCCAGGGTTTGCGCCTAATTTCCGTGACTGCTCGGCCGCATCGATCCGACAGGTCGCGGAAGTGTCCGAGACCTGCCGAGTCGAAAACGAGGCTGTCAAGACGAAAACGACGCTGTATAAACAAAACCGAAAAATCGTGCAAATAAAATGGAAGGTTGGCAGACGACAATATAAGACTATGAATATACGGAAAGAAAAAAATGCATGTATTTTTATAAAAATAAAAATGAAAGAAATGAACACACCCATAGCTGAAGAACTATAAATAAACTTTTTTAAAAAAATTTTTCGTGGGCAAAATGAAACATTTTCATATTTTTTTTTGTTTATGTGTTTCGTGTTACGTAAAGCAAAGAAGTCAATTTTACAATTAGGCAAGTTCTTATATATATATATATATATATATATATATATATATATATATATATATATATTTTTAAGGGGGTATTACGTATATTTTCTCGTAGATGTTCAGGGTTTACTGCTACTTTTGCTGCCGCTGAGCAAAAGACTGTTATACGCCCTCAAGCTATCGGATACTAACGTCGTCCCAGATACCGGCTTCATTATTGAAAGGAGGGTTTCGGCATTCCTGTTAGGCACTGTCACTAGGAAACCCCTCCTTCTCTGTGGGGTCGTATCCCCCCTCCCCCGAAGACCCAGAGCGGCTGGAGAAAAAACGGCCAGCATGGTTTTTTTTCCGACGGTTGAATAGAAACTCGTCTATTTCCACCGTATGTCCTGGGCCTCCGAGTCGCCGAGGGTTGCGCGACAGACATTGTTTTGTCCAGTTTTGTTTACAGCCTCGTTTTCAACTCGGCAGGTCTCGGACGCTTCCGTGAGCTGTCGGGTCGCTGCTGCCGCGCAGTCACGGAAATTAGGCACACACCCTGGAGTAGTACCATTAAAACTATATAAGAAAAAAAAAACCTTAAGTACGAAGTCGTTCAGTGGAAAATCACTCATGTACGTCAATTTAATGTCTACAGTTATTATATTAGTTGGCTTCTAACATTATTTAAGGGATAATCAGTTATTTACCATGAAAAACTGTTTTGGGAATTTTAAAACAATACAGTATTTAATTCCATGGCTTCCCAGCAGAGTTGATCAAACCCCACTTTCCTTAAAAGACAAAAACATAAACGTTCCGTATACTAAATATAAGTTTTGTTCCATATAAATGTTTTGCTAACTTATATTAGTTATTAAAAAAAAGTGTTGTTACCTGTGTTGTTCGTCTGTCTAATAAAATGTATCCGTTACTTACAAAAATGTTGTTGCATTTTAAAGTGTTTAGACGAATCCATTACACTACTTTTTAGGTTATTAATGTATTTTTAGTTTTAGTTTTATATTAAAAATATAAAAAATATCAACGTATCAAAATATTTAAAAAAATTACAATTATATATATATATATTTAGTCCTTTTTTCTCCCCCTCCTTTGTTGTTTAATTCATTGTCATCAATTTTAAATAAATATTAATCTCACTTACCCACTCACGGCGTTAATAAGCTTAACTGTCGTTTTTTTTCTCTCTTTCTTCTTCTTCTTCTTTTTTTAAACTCACAGCGTTTCTAATCGGCGTTCATAAGCTAACTGTCGATTTTTTTCTCTTTCTTCTTTTTTTTAACATTTCTTTCTTTATTTCTTTCTACTGTTTATTACATATATACGCTTATACATATTCTACATTATTTTTATTTAGATAGCTTTGGATTTGCTCTATCAATTTATTTTGAATATTTTGATAAGACTTAAAAGCATCAGGATGGCGAGTAATTGCCTTATTTAATGGTCTAAATATTTTATTTTGATCGCCACCTTGTTTAATCATTCTTATTATTAGGTCATGAATTGGGGCCATAAAATCTACCAATTTTAAGGTAACACGAGCAATCCTGTGAAATTCGGACATAATACTCCCGTAAAATATATACACAGGGCAAGTACTATTTTTATGTGGCATCCGCACGATACGAAAAGGGAATGCATTTCTTTCATCAAACAGTTTATAGATAAATATTTTATCTTCAATTTTTATATCCAAATAGAGAAAAGTAGCTTGTATTCCCTCATGTTAACAGTTTAATTTTTAACTCTTTAGGACATATTAAATGTTTAGTATTTGCAAACTCTTCGCTATCATTAATGCAAACAAGGTCGTCAATATATCGCCTACATCCATGATAACTATACGCTCTAGATATATCATATTTTTTATTAATGATGATATATACATATACTCAAGTCTATGTAAATATATATTTGCCCAAAATGGAGAAGGATCCAAACCCATTGGAATACCTATTGTTTTTAGTAGTGCTTTATTTCCTAGTTGATAGTAACTCTCTTTTATTAGGTGACTTATAAGCATTGTCAGAGCAGTTTTGAACACACTCGTCTTACCATTTTTAGTTTTGCACCAAAAAGCTTTAGATTTTGCAAAGTCTATGTATTTACCTTTTCCTCCTGCAAAAGCTAAATCTATAGTATTACCTAATTATTTTATAAGTTCTTTATGTGGTATTTTTGTATATAATGTACTAAAATCATATGTCGAGATTGATTTAGCCTGTTTACGAGAATTAATACGATCTAATTTTTCTTTTACTAGATCTGAATTATTTACCACCCAAAATAGGTTTATATTACTATAGAATTTACTTTTCTTATGGAAATTATTTATTTGATTTATGATTAATTTAAAGACTTTAGATACAGCCTTACTTAAAGGTTTAGTGATGTATATTTATGAGGCAACAATAAAACGGGCACCAACTGGTGTTTTATGCATTGTAGGTATCCAATACATACATGGAAGTTTTTTGTACTTTTCTTCTAATTTTAATCCTATTTTTTCACAAATAACAATCTTGTTTATAATAATATTATCGCCTTTACTATTACTTAATTTATAAGTATCTGAAGCTTCACTTATTATTCCTACTTCTAGCAATAAGCGTTGTATATAATATTTTTTACAGATAAAAGCTATATTATTTGTCGCGTTATCAATAGGAACTATTACTAACCTATTTTGAAGCATTTCAAGCTCCGTAGTTATTTGTGGATTTCTAAGGAGGGGATTCGTTTTTTTAGGGTGTTTAAATTCTTTTAAACCTTCTACTTTTTTATTTACGAATCTAAGTACATTATTTTTCCATGCGTCAAATGTAGAGTGTAATAGTTTATGCTTTTTTGCCATGGATGCAGTGAAATTAACTAACGCTTTATTTATTTCCTTAACACGTTTCGCATAATTTAAACATTTAGGTTTTCTATAGTTTGGGCCTTTACTTAGGAGTGTTCTTAATTTAGAATTGTTAACTATCGCTAGATTACCGGTAATTATATGCGCTATGTCATTATTAAACAAAGGGGAGGATTCACATTCACATGATGGTATATACATTTCATCATTATCATTAATATTTAAATTCTCTACAGTTTATTTATAGTTAAACACCTTATTCCGTATAGTTTGCCCTAGTTTATATGTTATTATTGGTTTCTGTTCCTCTTTTTTAGATCCATTGGGCAGTGACTGAATTATTTCTGGATTATTAAATATTTTAGGCAGATTTATATCATCAAATCCTTTATTTTCATACAGGACTACACAAACATTTCGAGGTTTATTTTGTATACCTTCAACAGTTGGCTTGTATAATTTTGTATCGATAATATCCATGATATACTCAAACCATTGAGGAAGTTCTTCTTTACTATATATCATATCATATATATATATATATATATATATATATATATATATATATATATATATATATATTTCTCAATTTCTAAAGAGAGATTCAAATCTAAGGGGCTGCTTTCTTGCATACATAATCGTTTTTATATCCAATGCCAACAAATACTTTAATCAATCGTCCCCAATAGTGTTCAATCTTTTTTTCCATTCGATCCATCATTTTCAGTACTTGCCTAATATTCTTCATCATTCAATCGACAGTCAGTTCATCTGATTAACCCTTATTCTCTGCGCCATGCCCAAATATGCATTGGCTCCCGTACATATTTCGGCGAGATGTTTTTGCCTGGTGGGAAAGCGCCAGACTGCAGACAGTAATATCAAGGGTTCGATCCTTCCCCAGGTTAACTATGCTGATAACGACTGGTAAAACGCGAGTCGGCAAAAAAAGGTTCGATCCTTGCCCAGGTTAGCCATACTAGGTACTGCTAATAGCCAGAAACACGTGTCCATTGACTTATTTTATGTACGTAAGAAATTATTAATAAATACATATAACACATGAAACAATATAATGACACACTTATTAAAAAGGGATATCTAATGCAATATTCTTTACCGCTTAGAAAGTAGAAAACTTATAAGAAAACAGCTGTGTTTCTATTGCCAGCGAAAAACAATAACAACAACTACGTAGCATTATGGTGGTAAAAAATCGTACATATTTCGGTAAACTGTTGTGGTGTGGTGGTAAAACGCCAAATTGCAAACAGGATTATCGAGAGTTCGATCCGTGCCAAGGTTAGCCATGCTGATAACGGCTAATAACCAGCACCACGTGCCCACTGATTCCTTTGATTTACGTAAAATAATAATCCCATGTTAATGTAGTACCACCTTTCTTTGATAGTGTCTACAGATTTTGCTTTATTTGTTAACAGTATTATGCCACAAACGGTATTCATAACAGTTTAGTGGAAACCCACAAAAGAACCCCGTTAAATTGGAAACTCAAATACCAACAATAGAATTGAAACGATCAATAACGTCATGCTATTCTGATACGTACCTTTTTACTTTACTTTGATGGCGGTAGAATTAAATTGGGATATATATTGAAATGACTAGAAGAAAAACGGACTTAAGTTGGTTTAAGGCAAATTGCTTTGTAATCCTTTTCTACTTGAACTTTTTGCCAACATCCCTGCGTTCCGTATTTTTATATGAGTTTTCAAAAAGAAAATCAAAGCGCTTTCCATCTGTCGACGGTGTCCATGTTTTGTTTCCGCGTGGGACAGTAATGTGTAAGATTGGTAATATATTTATGAATTTCAGCACATGTTATTCATGTTGTTATTTGTTTACTTTTTCTTCGAGTTGGATCGTAGCGAACTATATAAATAATTCGCGTACATATATTATGTAATATTACTCAATACTTACGTGTCAACCCTTGCACTTAAATCTTAAACCAGAGATAAAAAATGTGGCATACCTTTTCTAACTTGTATTAAATAATTATTCTTATTTAGTCATTTCTGTCATTGAGATATATTTTTTTAAATAAAATTGCTTCAGACAAGGTACGAAGCAATCTATGTAAAAAGCTAAAGAAATACTTCTCCAAAGTAAAAAAAAAACTATCAGAGTTATATGGATAGATTTCGACTTGGAAACAGCAATTTTCTCCCCTTAATCAGAAACATCGCTCATGGAATGTGAGGATTAATGGTCAAAATAAGACTGTGATAAATATAACGATAATATCGTCTTTTTTGGCGCACCTCCCTTACTGCTGATCATCCCGGTGATTATGAAACACTGCTATCACACACCTACAGCAGATGTACACCAAATGATCCACTAAGTCATGTAATGCTAGAAAAAAATGCCAATGAATCTAAACGTTCTTTATTGTTTTGCACACAAGGGTGATCTCCTTGCCCCGCGCACGTCTTTAAAAAGTGTAAGATGCTAGCAGGAGTCATGGAATAAGAGGCACACTGGCATTGGTTCATCTCGTAAGTGCAACGGCTCTCCCTTCAAGATATATGAGAGGGGATGCGACAAAAAAACAAAAAAAAACAACGAGGTATGCGCTCAAAGGTCAAATACAATTATGTCTAACTGTTGCATGCCCTCGCAAATCGTTGCTAGATTTGTATATTTCTAAAGTTAGACTTTACTGTTAAAATCACAATAGTATGTATCATTATAAATTAATTATCAATAGACACATGGACGGCGGCACCGGGGGTCAGGGGGGGCTGTATCCCCCCCCCCCACACACACACTTTTTGACTTGCCCCCCACACTTTTCGGTCATCAATAATGAAGTTATATATGCATGTGTTTAACCGCCCCCCCCCACACACTTTTTAGGAGAGCCCCCCCCCCACACACTTTTATAACTGTGTCGCCGGTCCTGATACATGAAATACATGGTTGTTCTGTATTATTGGGTCCGATAGAAATATGCATCTTCAATTAAGAATTTGTGTTTGTCTACGGTTGAACTGCACACCATTCTCTTGGATTATTCCTCCTAGATTTATAACATTTTCACAATATCTGACGCAATATCCACGAACTCTCACCGTTGTACTCTCTTGTCTCCCTATCTTTAAATCTTTCTTCACTGGAAACTTTGCCAGCGGAGATTTTTCTAACTGGACATGCTCTATTATTTGACAATCTTTTTACACACGACCATTTATATTCCATTACTTAATATTATTTCTTTAAATGTTTAACTTTTTTTCAATTTTGGCTATTTCCCTGAAAACCTATCCATCTATGTTATTTCTCTGGCTTCAGAAAAGACAAAAATACACGTGTATTTATCGAGTAGAAAATACATTGAACAACCGAAGATTAAATAGATTTGTCATTTTCACATATCTTTTTAATCTCTCTTCCTTCATTTATATACATATTTGCTCTATCCCGTATATCAAACTTTAATCAATTCACTATAGGTTCAATTCTCTTGACGTATACTTTTAGTTTCATATTTTATACACGTATATATATATGCATATAATATATATATATATATATATATGTATATATATATATATATGCATATAATGTGTATATATAATGTATATATAATGTATATATATATATATATTGTATATATATGTATATATATATATATGTATATACATATATATATGTACATATACATATACATATATATATATGTACTTAATTATGTAGAATGTATATATATATATGATGTATATATATATAATGTATATATATACTGTATATATATGTATATGTATATATATATGTATATATGTATATATACATATATGTATATATGTATATATATATGTACATATATATATCTATATATATGTATAATGTATATATATACAAATATGTATATATATATATAATGTATATATATGAATATGTATATATATATATATGTATATATATATGCATATATATGTGTATGTAATATATATGAATATATATGCATATATATATATTTATATGCATATATATATATACCTGTATATATTTTTACATGCATATATATATATTTTTATGAATATATATATATATATATATATATATATATATATATATATATATATGTAAAACCAAAATGGAATAAAGGATAAACAAATCTACACCTAGCAAAAATATAAACTCAAAAACACATATTGAATAGGCACGCTATAAGTTAATAAAATTGGAAGAGTAGTAGTAATTCAAAATGAATGACAACAGGGAATTAAACAAAGAACGATGAGGCGGATGAGGAGGAAGACGGACTCAAAGTTGTAGAAGTTATCCGTTGATTTAGGTTCATTTCGATTAGAATCTCGCAGATGAAGAACTATTGTACAACCCTGAATAGTTGTGTTATTGTGACGTAGGATAAAACATGGTTCTATGAGACGACGGAGTTTAGTGTCGTGTATATGTTTTATTGAAATCGCCTTCTGTGTATTGAAGTGATGACCAAAAGAAATCATTTGGGTACATAACGCGTTTGAGGTGTCGAAGTTTTTGATAGCACGATTGTGTTCATAGATTCGTTTAATTATATATGTGTATATATATATATATATATATATATATATATATATATATATGTGTGTGTATATGTATGTGTATGCGTGTGTATGTATATGTATATGCATGTATATTTATATGTATGTGCATGTATATGTATATCTATATGTATATGTTTATCTATATGTATATGTATACATATATATGCATATATATGTATATCTATATGTATACATATCCATATATATGCATGTATATGCATCTATATTGATATCTATATATATGCATATATATGTATATGTATATATGGGTATATCCATATATATGTGTGTATATTTATATATACATACGTATATATGTGTATATATATACGTATGGATATGTATATATACGTATATATGTGTATATATATGTATATATATATATATATGTATATATACATATCTATACATGTATATGTATATATATGTATACATATGTATATATATATGCATATATATATGTACATATGTATCTATACGTATATATAAATACATATACATGTATGTATATATACGAATATATATATATATATATGTATATACGTATATATATACGTATATTTATATATATATGCATATACACGTATATATATATATATATATATATATATATATATGCGACAAATTAACAACTGTGAACAAAAAACAAGATATCAAACAAGATTCCAATCATTTATAAGTATCCGAAACTCTTCATCCTTAGACAGTCACTGTCTACAGAAATGCTCTCCATCATAAAGTATGACGTCATCCTTTTTGTGTATTCATTAATTTTTAGATAATTTTAAATCATCTAAAAATTAATGTTTTGGGTTGTTCGAACTTTATTTAATATTGAACTGTAATTTTTTTATTTATACTAAAAATACGTTTTAATAAGTCTCTATTTACTTGCTTCCGCACTCGGGCAAAGTTTTGGTACTTCATCATTTAGACGTCATAATGGATCCCCTCCTTATTTATTTAATTTGTTTGAGTAGATGACGTCATGGTGGTAGCCGTACTTATAAACGAACTAATGTCAATAATTTGATATCGTATTGCTGGCTATAAAAGTGTATACACTGTGTCCTTGGCATGGCAGTCAACCATCAACATGTACCAAATATTGTATCAAATTAATACTTCATATTTTGTAATAAAACCTCGATCCGTTCCGTATGATGACATTCATGGCTATTGTATCTGCGAGAAAACAAATCAGCAAACATGAATCTGACACGCTTTCATTTAACAATCGACCAATTGAATATCGCAAACCAATTATAGGATCTGAAAATCCATTTGAATAATAACGGCATCGCATTCTGCTAAGTTGTTTCGTGGATTCTGGTTTTGATTCAATTCTCGTGTTCTAAAAGTAGTCGAATGTATTCTTCTATTTTTTGCACACAAAATAAGACAAAATGTGTGTTTGAATAAATATCATTAGATGATGTTAGAAATACTCAGGTTAATTCGAAAAGCATGTTTAGTTAACCCATTTAAGGGTTTTACTTTTTAGGTGTTAATCTTTGTTGGGGGGCCTGTTTCAGGGAAATATTCTTAGGAAAACAGTTATAGATAATAGATTTAACGTCATATCAACATTTTCAGCTCATTTAATAATGAATCCATTCACGTTGGTAAACGTTGCTACGCTTCGAGTACTTAACATCTAATAATATATGTTCCTAGTTTTTTCTTTACCTAGGTATTCATGATGAAAATACAACGTACTTTTAGTCAGCGTCAAATATTGTTTCCGTTTTGAATGTTCTGAATTCAAGTTACCATTATAGTGGCCAGTTTCCTGCCATACCCTGTGCGGATTCTTTTTAAACCTTAGATAAACTAATTATATGGCACAACACTTCGGGTCATGGTTTGTCTAGAAATAAAATAACTGTTACACCGGCCGTTCTTACACAGGAGAAACTGCACCGGTTGTCACTATAAATAGTGCGAGTCACCAGAGACACAGAGAAGACAAAGCACAGTCTTGTAACTGTCTAGCCAAGTGCTAGCCACTTTCTTACTTTGTTTATACACTTGTTTAACCAACACTCGACTTGACTTCCTTTATTTATTATTTACTGTTGGACAACTTCACAACAATAACTATGACGGGACTTCATGGTTTCCAAACATCCAAAATGGTGTCGTCATCAATTACATAATTGTGAACGAAAGTGTTTAATCGATGATCAACTACGGCAATATTTTGAGTCAAAATCAAATATTTTTTAGGGCGGCTTATTTGTCTAATATTTGAAAGTTTTTTTTTTTTAATATCGTATCAATGATCGATCAGATATACACAACCATCAAATAGAGACTGCATGCTGGCTCAGTAGCAAAACAATTATGTTTGAGATACTCAATATCTCATTCATATTAATTAGAATTTATGTTACAAAATTAAGCAGATATAAACATAACATTATTTTATTATTGTTCCATGATTGTATACCATCTTAGAATTACTTAAGGACATTTTTCACGACCAACACCCCGGACCGGTCAGTGTTAGGGTTAATGGAATCTATGATGCGTTTTTCCTGACCGCTAACCAGGGCATAATATTAATGCCCACTATTCTGGACTCATAGTTAGCATTGGGATTAATGAAGTGGATCATTTCTTCTCCACCGCAAACTCAGATATAGTATTACTTTCTGCCAACATGGACTTTATGTTAATGTAAGGTGTAATGAAATGTATGTTTTATGTTTCTCCTTCGCTCACCCAAGCATAGATTTATGACAACTGAACCGAACTTAGCGTTACTGTGGGGCTTACTGATGTGGGTTGTTTTTCCTCAACCGGCAGCCCGTACATAACACTAGTAAGCTCTTCCTCGAATTAGGGTTTATGAAAGAGATATTTATTTCTTTACCACCAACTCGGAAATCGCATTAGTGGCTGTCACCCCAGACTTATGGTTAGTGCTGGAGTTATTTAATTCGATGTTCTTTTTTCTCAACAGTCAACTCGGAAATAACATTAGTGGTCGCTATCCTGGACTAAGTGTTAGGAGTTCATGAATGGCATGTATTTCTTGTCCATTCTTTATTCTCATAAATATTGTCATACGTAATGCTAGCGTTGGTTAACAACAAATATTAGAAACGTGTGAAATCCGAATGAACAGGGAACTATTGGATAACTATACATATTACAGTAGTATTTTCCTTAGGTATCCGAAAATAAAGTCATACCAATAACTATCACATTCGATGATAATTTGCAGAGAGAGGGGATCTACTAGCCTAAGAGTGTTTAGCAGACAGAGACACAGTTAGTTAACCATACAAATAGCGATACCTACAAAACTGATAGACGTCTCTTATATTACAATATGTTTCAAGTGCAGTTATCATCTAGTTTTCTTTTTATCTATTTTAACCGAGTCTTCAAATCCCGTACTGCTACGTACACCAACACACACTAACACACACACACACAGAGGCATACACAAATAAATAGACGTGAAAGTAAGTAGGATACATAGGAAGTGGTGACTGGACCCCGTTTCGAATTAGTCCGCTGAGAGAGAGGGTAGAAGGGGCAGAATGAATAGATATTCTGGGTGACTGACTGGTTAAGCATCTGCTGAAGATCAACTCCTGCAAATGCCATAGAGAAATGATGTTATCTTTCTAAGTACTTATGATTAATGCACACCGGCTTATTTATATATTCGTAAGACACGGAATTTATGTAAAAACATCGTCTTTTCAGTCTTCAGTAACAATAAATACTCTTTTACTAGTGTCTCTACGGGTGAAGCTAGTCTTGCGCAACCCCCAACAGCATATTTCCTGAACCGGCTTTTATTTTGTAAAGTAAACTAGAGATTCGATTTGAAACGATGCCGTGATAAGCAAAGAAAGATGTGTGTTTTCCCTCTTATGGACGAATTTTACAACCATACCTTGAACATCCACTTTACTAGTTCGTTAATACCTTACACCCCCCACAGATATATATATATATATATATATATATATATATATATACAATATTTATTAGAACATGAGAAATTCAAAGCAAGGAACTTCATATCCTTAATCCATGAAATGGGGCTCATTGCTTTGAACTTCTGATGTTCTAATTAATATTGTATTCTTACATTTTTTATGCTCGTCTTTCATCTCTAGAATTGAGCTTCATGTTATCACGATATATAATTATTAAACGATAATTCGATTATATTTAATTTAATTCAACATTTTAAATATATATATATATATATACATATATATATACATATATATAGATATATACATATATATATATAGATACATATATATATATTTATATATATCTATCTATATATATATACATATATATATATATATATATATATATATATATATGTATATGTATATATATATATATATATATATATATATATATATATATATATATATATATATATATATATATATATATATATATATATTGTGCATTTAGACAGCATATTTTCATATAGGGAGACATTATTAAGTAACACGGAGTATTATAGCTTGATTAGACTTTTTCGTATTTTTTCATATATATATATAAATTTGTGTGGGTATTTATATATATATACAGGGTGGGCCAAAATAAGGGTCCTATCTTTAAATTTGAATAACTTGAATTTGAATAACTTCCACAAAATAAAAGTTAAACTCACCAAACTTTATGTGTGTGTAGACTGACCCTTCCGAGATTTTTTGAAATAAACAAAACAAATTTTAGCCGAAAAACACTTCTTAAAACTTACAAAAACTAAAGTATTGTTTTTTACACTGTTTTGAGTTTTTTAAGCAAAAATAATGTTTTCTAAATGAGGGTACGTTCCTTAGGGCTAATACGGCCCATGCTTGCTTCGGAAGGGGTCCTTTACTTATTCTAAAAAAAAAAAAAAAAAATCAATAAATAAAAAAGTTATGAATTTTAAAAAATAGGACCCTTTTTTTGCCCACCCTATATATATATATATATATATATATATATATATATATATATAATGTATTTTTAATACCAAGAATGTAGTGTTCGATTACGTGAATAAGAACCCATAATATGTGTTTATTTAAAAATAACACATTTATTGAGTGATTAAACGTCAAAGCCATAGGTTACTCGCACATCTTGATAAACAACCAAGACGAGTTTTAGCAATAAACATGTGCGTCTGTGGCTCGTTAGTAAAAAAATATATATATACTCAGATTTTACTTAAGTAGTTTCAGCTTTGGTATGATTGACCGTCCTCCTAACTGTGCTTCGACCCACTTACACTTCATTTAACTTGTTCGTCAGTGTCAGCGAGTTTTGTTGGGTGTGGATACTGCACTGTATGATATTTTTAATATACAAAATATTCTCATTAGTGTCGTGGTCTGTATAGTGTCAATCTATTCTCTGATACTAATTGTTCCTTTCTGATTTGTTGAATTTTTCCTGCTTGGTCCAAGTGCTCATACAATTATTAATATTGTCATGTTGAATATACTATGAAGATCTCTTGTAATTTTCATGTATTTACCTATTCTTTCTTCTTCTTCAGCTTCACCTAGGTGTGCTACTATAGACTGCCTCCACATCCAGGACTACCAGGAGAGATTAGCTAGAACAGTGACTTTCGATAGAAATACCTGCTAATCCATTGTGCTACAGAAACGAAATTATACTATGAGCAGTTAGCCGGGGACGTCAAGATAGAGAATTCGGTGGAAGTTAGCTGAAAGAAAATTCCATCTGAATATGAGTATATATTATGCATGAAAATTGTGAACTGTGCTTTGCGATCATAGACCGCCAACGCTAAAATTTCGAGACGATTAGAATAAGAAGATTAAGGGAAGAAAACCACGGCACATTCGGTTGTGGTAAGGGGGTCGTACAAGGAGCACGGCCGGAGTTAGAGTGTAACAGGCATCGTTCGTTTTTTTTTAACTATTGTTATATCTAGTCTTCTGACTTGAATTAATTCGTTTATATTAACAACTCCAAGATTCCGTTTTCGAATACTGCATTCGGTTATTGTCTGGATAGTGTTCAGTGATTTGGTGATCTTTCTAGCGGACAACTTTCGCAACGCTGTCACGTGTAATGTTACAATTACATTTCGGAAATGTGGTCTATTCGTTAGAGAAAGTTTATAAAAAAAGTTTTACTAGAAATCAAATGTTCAACCGACTTCCAACTCCACCCTTTTCTCTCTTCACTTCACTCTGCTGTCAGAAGAACGCACCTCTTCAATCCGAAGAGTACAATTCTCATACTAATCAACCCATCACCTATGTAAATTGCATACCAACCAGAGCCATCTATGTTTAGTGTCTCCAAATCGCCAATGTGCATAGGGGAGATAACTCCTTTGATGACTACACCACAAGAAATGTTATAAATTTCACTTATTATATTTTTTACCGTTTCGTTTCTTTGTCCATAGTCTACAAGATCTATTCTCCTGAGTCTTGTCTATTTTTACTTGTGCATACTTGGTTATAATTGGTAAGTGAAGATTATACCTCCTATCCACCGAGTTCCCAGGTTGCGGATGAGGGACTAGCCTTCAGATATGGTAGCCAATTGTGAATACTCTGAATAACCAGCAACAAGCAAAATCACGTGCTGCTCGTTGGCAAAGGTTCGCACTCGTCAACCATCATACGGAGGCAAGGGTGTTAAACAATGCATGCAAGTTGTTGTATATGGAGATATGTCGGATGGGACAAATGACAAATATGATCGCTGGATACATTTAAAGTTAGTGCTTTGCAGAGGATCTCTTTCACATAGACAATGATGAAGACCAGAGTACTCCAAGCTAGAACGATACTGTTCTTAGTACTAGTATCTGAAATCACTATTATTTAAAAACCATTTGATAGGCACATTCGAACAAGCCCGAAATAACTAATTAATCATTCTTGTTTCATGCAGTTAATAGTAGGGGCTTTCATATCTTTTTGCAAGTGTCATCGTCGCAATCATATATTTGCCGTACAAAATGCAGAATAAACGCCACTATGGAGCACATGGTGGAAGTGCGCAAAGCTATCTGTGTTGGTTTATATATAGCAGACATCTAAGGGAGACGATATGTTTATACAAATACCCAATGACATGTTTTGATGGCATCCGCTTGAGAAAGTAAGGGCACTATTTACATTGCAACCTGAATTTTGTCAGTTTTGGCGATGGTATTTTTGTAGGGTTTCCTTTAAAAAGGTCTTTAGCATTTTCATGCTTAAACGCTCGGATTGAATCAGCTAATCCTGAGAAAACTCGTTCCTGGCTTTTGCACATGTTAATAGATATTTATATTTAATTTCTTGTTCACTGCAACGCGGCCATTTCCTGTTCCCTTGCGTTCGTTCATCCCATTGGTTCTGTTTATATTTCACTTAATTTCAGTTTAGTTTACCTCATAAATTTTGACCGTGGGAGAATTGTCGTCACATGTTCTCAGACGCCATTTTGTGTGTTGTCTTTTGCGCACCGAAACCGCATCAAGTTGACGGATGGCGCAGGTGGGGGTGGGGTGGGGGTGAGGGGTTAGAGAAGACAGTAGAAAAGGGGGCCGCCTTTATCTCTTTATTATCTTTTACCGTCCCTCAGTTTTTCCTTTCACGTTACTGCTATTTTTTAAATGACAGTTTTGAAGAGAAAAAAAATATTAAAAATAAATAAATAAAATACTCGTTTTTACCCATCGTTTCATATATTGGTTTATTTTGTTTCTCTTGTATTGTTTATAAACTTTTAAAACAGTATTTATTTCTTTGTAAGACGTTTTCTTTTATTTTACTTGTTTTAAAGATTGTTTCTTTCTTTTGTCCGTTTCTTAACCTCCTATTCATTTCCTTCTTTAATCTTAAACTTTCCTTCTTATGTTTTCTTTCATTTGATTAAAATATAATGAATTCAATTCTTCTTTGCTGATCTTGCTTTAACTGTAGTTTTTAGTTTTAAAGTTGTATTCAAATAGTCTGACCCATTGAGTCAGTATTTATATATATATATATATATATATATATATATATATATATATATATATATATATCTATATATATATTAGTATTGTTATTTGTACTCACTACGTGTTCTCACACAGATAATTGTCAGTGATTGCTCACCGACAACAACCAGTGGTATTTCCTGGAGTCTGAGTGACAACAAGTCTCCCCAGACGTCCAGTGTTCTTCACCTCTTTTCGATAACGATGCGGTATCGCAACAGTCTCTTAGCATTGATTGCTCGCTGGTAAGGACAATTGGTCTTCTCTGGGATTTAAGTGGCAATAAGCCTCTCCAAGGTCCCAGCATTCTCTGCACTTTTCCAGTGGATGTGGGGTTTGTGCTGTCCCTCCTCGGTTTTCTCATCCTCTTCGACCTTCTACAAATAGTTTTTTTTCTGGTGGCAGCCTAGGCCGGCACAAGTAAAAAAAAAAAAAAATATTTTTGTTGATCTTTATTTTTTTAAATTTCTTTTCCTTTCAATTCCTTTTTTTTTTCTCTTTTTCTGATTTAAAAAAGATTATTATTATTATTATTATTATTATTATTATTATTATTATTATTATTATTATTATATTAGTTTTAAAATCACACATAATAATAATAATAATAATAATAATAATAATAATAATAATAAAAATAATAATAATAATAATAATAATAATAATACTAACAACAACAACAACAACAACAACAACAACAACAACAACAACAACAACAACAATAACAATAACAATAACAAGAAGAAGAAGAAGAAGAAGAAGAAGAAGAAGAATAATCATGAGGAGGAGGAGGAGGAGGATGAGGAGGAGGAGGAGGAGGAGGAGGAGGATGATGATGATGATGATGATGATGATGATGATGATGATGATGATGATATGTCCTGAGAGTATCATGTATAGCTCTGCTCTTGAGGAGAAATCGACTCTAAAACGTCTTTGGTTTTCTCTCTCATTAAATCGTTTTTGGAGTTCATACATTAGATGAATCGCTCTTTCTCATAAAGTCGGTTCTCACCATCGCTCCAAACAATTTCTCACACCCGATGCAATTCTCTATCTCTACAAATCCACTATCAGACCATGTATGGAATACTGGTGTCATATTTGGCTCTGCTCCATGTAAGGGTTCTTGATAAGGTACAGAAACGTATGGGCAATTTACTTGACCACACCCTTTTTTTACGGCGCCCTCTCTCTCACGAATGTGATGTTCCTAGTCTCAGTCTTTACTATTAATACTAGCATGGCATGTGCTTTTCAAAATTATGTGACCTTTTCCCTGTTTCTTTTATCCCAGCTCTGTCGACTAGTCGGTCTAGTGGGGTCTGTGAATTCACTTTTTTGATAGCTCATTGTAATACAGCTTCATATTCTAGTAT
>OY744521.1:15276800-15289300 GCA_963556195.1 Sepiola atlantica | reverse complement strand
GATGTTTGTTCACATTACATTTAATTATCTGCATGTTTGTACAGACATTGATCAGACACACTTTCAAAAATTAGCAGTACGATAAAAAAAGCTATTAGAGGATATAGCCGGCTCGACACATGGCGACTCTATAGTGAATAGGTTGGGTTTTACTAATTTACACACACACACACACATATATATATATATATATATATATATATATATATATATATATATATATATATATATATATATATATTTATTATATGTATATATATATATTTATTATATGTATATATATATATATATATTATATGTGTATATATATGTATTATATATATATATGTATTATATATATATTTATTATATATATTTATTATATATATATATTTATTATATATATATATTTATTAAATATATATATTTATTATATATATATATTATATATATATGTATTTATAATATATATATTATATATATATATATGTTATATATATATTATATATATATTATATATATATACATATACATATATATATATTATACATATATATATATATATATATATATATATATATATATATTATATATATATACTGAGAGTGAGAGAGAGGTTTGATTATTTCAAATCATACGAATAGCTAACACATTTACTTTAGTTTTCCACTTCCAAAAAAATAGAAGCTCAATATTCCCCTTACGAGAGAACAGAGCTCATGTATTGTAAAAGTGCTTTGAAGTAAATTCCAAAGAAACACTTCATAGCAAATCAGTTCACACTTGTTTAAAAAGTATTTCAATTGAAACCTAGCATTGTATAATACATAATTTAAAATATGTTATTTTTTGATTTCCTTAAGAAAACAGTTAATTGATCAAAACAACTTATATTCAGAAAAATTTTAATAAAAACATATGTACATAATTAGTATTTGTTATTTTTATAAAGCTATATCTGAAAATATATTGAGCTCTTTGTATTTACACCATTTGCCGTCTATTTTCGACTGGATTTTGGAATCATATCTAAATTGAGTTCATTTTATTATTATTTTGATTATTATGATTACGATTATTATCATTACTATTATTATCATTATTATTTACTACTTAGAGTTCTTACCCAAGTCATCATCACTGACTGGTGTTTCGTGGTGTCTGCATGAAAACAAGTCTCCAAATATTTACAAGACTCCACAATTTCGATAATGATTTGCCTCTTTGCAAAAGCTATCTACCATTGATGTTACTATGGCACTGACCATTCATTTTCTCTCGGAGTTGGGTTGCAATACGCCTCTCCAACGTCCCAGAATTCTCTGCAGACTTCCTGTATATACGTGATTTATCTCTCTCTCTCTCTCTCTCTCTCTCTCTCCTCGGTCTTTTCGTCTTCTTCGATCCTTCTGTGTGATATCGACCGAGTCTGATACAGATGGAGAGAGTATGGAATTTATTGGAGTTACGGTTCTTTTGTATTGATGTGATAGTGTTCTTTCTAGTATTATTATTATTATTAGTAGTAGTATTATTAGTATTTTTATTATTATTATTATTATTATTATTATTATTATTATTATTATTATTATTATTATTATCATCATTGTTATTATTATCATCATCATCATTATTATTATTACTATTGAAACAATCATTTGTGAATCTAGTTTGTTGTCGAACATACGTCTGAAATCTTCGATAAAACTATGGATAGATCATGAAAACGTGTAGGTTGTTACTTTGAGGAGTAAAATACTCAATAATGTAGTGTGATTGAAGACTAACACATTCTGTAAAATACTCAATAATGTAGTATGATTGAAGACTAACACATTCTGTAAAATACTCAATAATGTAGTATGATTGAAGACTAACACATTCTGTAAAATACTCAATAATGTAGTATGATTGAAGACTAACACATTCTGTAAAATACTCAATAATGTAGTATGATTGAAGACTAACACATTCTGTAAAATACTCAATAATGTAGTATGATTGAAGACTAACACATTCTGTAAAATACTCAATAATGTAGTATGATTGAAGACTAACACATTCTGTAAAATACTCAATAATGTAGTATGATTGAAGACTAACACATTCTGTAAAATACTCAATAATGTAGTATGATTTAAGACTAACACATTCTGTAAAATACTCAATAATGTAGTATGATTGAAGACTAACACATTCTGTAAAATACTCAATAATGTAGTATGATTGAAGACTAACACATTCTGTAAAATACTCAATAATGTAGTATGATTTAAGACTAACACATTCTGTAAAATACTCAATAATGTAGTATGATTGAAGACTAACACATTCTGTAAAATACTCAATAATGTAGTATGATTGAAGACTAACACATTCTGTAAAATACTCAATAATGTAGTATGATTGAAGACTAACACATTCTGTAAAATACTCAATAATGTAGTATGATTGAAGACTAACACATTCTGTAAAATACTCAATAATGTAGTATGATTGAAGACTAACACATTCTGTAAAATACTCAATAATGTAGTATGATTGAAGACTAACACATTCTGTAAAATACTCAATAATGTAGTATGATTGAAGACTAACACATTCTGTAAAATACTCAATAATGTAGTATGATTGAAGACTAACACGTTCTGTAAAATACTCAATAATGTAGTATGATTGAAGACTAACACATTCTGTAAAATAATGAGAAGACTTCCGCTTCATAATAAAAAGTATACTTTATTGGTGCGAATAAATACCATTATTATAAATGTAACGTGTCGACTAACATCAGAAAATTAATTGAATAGTAATTTGAGTAAGGGTCATGTGTTTAATATATCGTTGAAAAACGTCGAAATTAATTTTTTTTCAAGAATTTGACACCTATTGTCCAATAAATCCAGTGCAATTAACTTATGCCTACTGTAAATTTATTAATACGAACTTATTATTTATTGGCACATGTATTAGATTTATTGACACATCCATTACAGTTATTTGCACAAAATTTACAATTGTTTAACTTATGTTACATTTAGTGATCTCTAGAGTGTATTTATTAACAAGTTTCTCACACGCATATGTCACGTATATAATATGTGTCTACACGAACACAATACTTATCGACGTGTATCACATGTATTGGCATGTTTCTCAATGATATGTGTATATTCGATATAGAATAGATCTAATGAGATTTGAATACGACTACCAGATCCCATCCACATGCGTTAAATAAATATATATATATGGATATAAACCCTGTGTATCGCTTTATTGCAGGTCAATATTTTTTAAATTTTGAAATTGCTATGAAACGCAGAGAAGTGAAATTTGGTACACTGGAAGAGCATAACAAGGTGCCTTATTTCCCTAATTTTTGTGGAATTTGAACAAATATTTTGAAAATTATGCTAATTTTTTCTATTTTCTGTTAATTTAAAGTGTGTATCACTTTATTGCAGGTCTCCCAAAATGCCTAGAAAGGGTCGATTGACAGCTAGTGAAAAGGTACGTGTTGTTGCAGGCCTTGCAGAAGGTTTATCTCTCGTAGATCTAGCCAAGGAGCTTGGAAGAGATCGAAGAACATTGTCTTCATTCGTTGAAAATCCAAACATCAAACCAAGGAAGGACAAATACACAAGAAAGTCAGTTTCTGCTCGTGATGTTAGAAAGATTCGCCGTCAACTTATCAAGCAGCCGGGCAGCAACAGTGCTGCTATATTTGACAAGGCTGGAATATCTTCCTTGTCCAGAAAGACACGCTGCAATGTCTTAAACGAAATTGCAAGAAGCATTAAGCCCATAGCAAGACCGGTTTTAAACCAAACTCATAAGGAAAAACGTTTTGCTTGGGCTCAGAAATACATGAAAACCAGCTTTGAAAATGTTCTTTTCACCGATGAGGCCAGAGCAACCCTTGATGGACCAGATGGGTGGGCCAAAGTTTGGAGTCCTCTTGGATTCCCTACCCCTCATCGATTCCGTCGTCAACAGGGAGGTGGAGGTGTCATGTTTTGGGCTGGAATAATCTGCGATGAACTAATTGGACCATTTCGAGTGCCAGAAGGTGTCAAACTGACAAGCCAGTCTTATATTTTATTTTTAAATGAGCATTTGTCACCATGGCTTGATGACCTTCCATTGGCGCGTCACCGCAAATTGATTTTTATGCACGACAATGCGCCATCCCACTCAGCCAAGGCTACGGCATCCTACCTTAAGTCATTAGTCATTAGTGGAGAAAATTTGATGACATGGCCACCTTGTTCTCCAGATATAAATCCAATTGAGCAGCTCTGGTCAATAATAAAGATGAAAGTTTATGAAGGAGGTGTTCAATTTTCGTCGAAGGATGAACTTTGGAGGAAGATTTTGGAAGTTTCCTATAGCATCACATCATCTCAAATCCGCCGATTGACATCATCAGTTGACAAGAGGCTATTCAAAGTGATTTTGAAGCATGGGAGTTATGTTGATAAATAAATATTTCCTTAAACAAAATAATGTGAAATTCGTTCTTGTTTTTGGTTAATATTGTTACTGGATATGTTCTTTATTTCATATAAGTAGAAATATGAAGTTAGAATATTGTTTTATTACCGAAAATATACATTTTTAGACACTTGCAATAAAGTGATACACACTTAAAATTACCAGAAAATAGAAAAATTAGCATAACTTTCAAAATATTTGTTCAAATTCCACAAAAATCAGGGAAATAAGGCACTTTGTTATTCTCTTCCATTGTACCAAATTTCACTTCTCTGCGTTTCATAGCAATTTCAAAATTAAAAAAATATTGACCTGCAATAAAGCGATACACAGGGTTTATATATATATATATATATATATATATATATATATATATATATATATATATATATATATATAATTATTTATAAATAAATATTACGATTTTTAATCAAATATTAAAGTGCTTCATACAAACGATGTCATTTCAGGTATTTACCCTTATCAGTGCAGGATTGGTACGTATGGGCTCGAAATTTATATATATATATATATATATATATATATATATATATATATATATGTGTGTGTGTGTATGTATATATATATATATATATATATATATATATATATGAAAAAATTAAAGACACCTTGAAAATCTTTAAAAACAAACTTTTTTTAAGGATAGATTTTAAACACCTACAAGTTAAAGTTAGTAATACTACAATCTAAAATCTTATGGAAACAAATAGCTACATTCCAAACATTTTATTCAGAAAATTAAAATTTTATACAAATGAGACATTTTACACTTGATGAACATTATAATACCAGGAGTATAAATTGTTAGATCTATGATAATTCCAATGTGTTTAGTTCAGTTAGAGATTAGCAATGCCTGTGTAAAGGTGTCACCATGCCTAAAGCAAACAAATTCACCGAAGGTGAGCGTGCTCAAATTCTAGATTTCCATAAGCAAGGTTTGTCACGGTGAGCGATCGCAGCTAAGGTAAATCGCAGTAAATCTGTGATTTGCAACTTTCTAAAAAACAGTGATAATTATGGAAAAGCAAAATCTACTGGTAAGCACCAGAAAATTTCTCTTGCATTGAGTAGGATAATAAAACGGGTTGTTGTGAAAGACAGCGGACTTTCTTCTATTCAAATTAAGGCATTCACAAATGCTGATTGCAATTCAGTAACCACGACACTCACGACAAAAAGGCATGGTAAATAAAAAAGCTTACACAAATTCCGTGTCTGCTTCCACGTCACAAGGTGGGCCGCATAAGGGTTGGTCGTGAATACCAAACATCGGACGTTGAGAAGTGGAAGTATGTTGTGTTTTCTGATGGCTTCCAACGATATTGACATAACAAAAACATGGCTCCTGAAATTGTCTCCACACGTCATGGTGGTGCCTTTTCTTACAAACGGACGATGGAGCCCGAAGTGGTGCAGAGTGGTCAGACAGCGGCTGATTATATTAGCATGCTACAAAAAGCATCGTTGGTGACGGAGAGCCATTGTTTGTGTGGGGATAGATAATTATTCAAACATGATAATGCTGCAACCCATGCTACACGACGGACCTTGACCTTTCTAAAAGAAAATGGTGTCCATCTCTTGGGACATCCTGCATGCTCACCAGACTTGAACCCAATTAAAAATGTTTGGGGACAATGACAAGAGATGTTTATCGAAATGGCAAACAATATGAAACAAAAAATGAACTTCGTGAAGCAATCTTCAGAAGCTGGAGCAACATCCTCCTCACCTTTATGGAAACGCTTATTTCTAGCATGCCCCAAAGAATATTTGAAGGTAGAACTCATTATAAAAATTTATTTGTTAAATATGTTCATACACTTTTCGTAAATTTCGTAGAATCTTTGTATGTGGTCTTAAAATTTGGATCTAGTGTAAAATGCCTCATTTTATGAAAATGTAAATTACTGAATTTTTTTATTAGGAATATTGATTTTGTTTCCATAACCTTTTAGATTGTAGTATTGGTAACCTTAAGTAGGATGGTGTTCAAAATCTATTCTTAAAAAATGGTTTCTTTTAAATAATTTTCAAACAATCTTAAATGTTTGAACAATATATATATATTTATATATACATATATATATAGATTTAGATTTTTCACTTATAAAATAGATCATTCAGTGAAGACCGGGGTTGTTCCAATAAAAAACAAGCTCGATGATACTCGATTACAGAGTACAGAGCATTTATATGTGATTTTATGAAGGCTTACCAAAGCATTCCTTTCAAGACACCAATGATCACCATTAAAGATATTTTTTCTTACAAATACTATTTATTCAAATTAAATGTTTTTTCCTACACGTGTTTCACTACTAAGCAGTTACTTGCTTGGCAGATCATCAGGGAAATTAAATGTCTGGAATACTGGTTTCAACTGCCGACAAAACACAATGTGGCGTTGTAATAGTTGAGGTCACTTAAGAAAAGAAGAGGAAAAAAATAAAAATAAAAATAAAAGTCAAACTTAAAAAGCAAGGAAGAACAACGATAAGAAAAGAAAGTCCTAGAAAAGTCTTAGAAAAGTAGCTTGTGCATTATTTCTTCCACCAAGCCAACAAGCAAGTAGTCGGTCCCAAATACATTCAATAAAACCACAAAACCGGAACAATGTGCGATAATACACTTTCACGTTAGCCGGTACAATGATGAATAAATCCCCCCCCCCCACAATAAAACAAAAGAATGATTTAGTTCTTTTGTTTTATTGTGGGGGGGGATTTATTCATCATTGTACCGGCTAACGTGAAAGTGTATTATCGCACATTGTTCCGGTTTTGTGGTTTTATTGAATGTATTTGGGACCGACTACTTGCTTGTTGGCTTGGTGGAAGAAATAATGCACAAGCTACTTTTCTAAGACTTTTCTAGGACTTTCTTTTCTTATCGTTGTTCTTCCTTGCTTTTTAAGTTTGACTTTTATTTTTATTTTTATTTTTTTCCTCTTCTTTTCTTAAGTGACCTCAACTATTACAACGCCACATTGTGTTTTGTCGGCAGTTGAAACCAGTATTCCAGACATTTAATTTCCCTGATGATCTGCCAAGCAAGTAACTGCTTGGTAGTAAAACACGTGTAGGAAAAAACATTTAATTTGAATAAATAGTATTTGTAAGAAAAAATATCTTTAATGGTGATCATTGGTGTCTTGAAAGGAATGCTTTGGTAAGCCTTCATAAAATCACATATATATATATATATATATGTATATATATATATATATACATATGTATATATATACATAAATACATACTTATATATACATATATATATATATACATATACACACATATATAGACACATATATACACACATATATATATACATATATATGCGTGTATATATACCTATATATACATATATATATATGTATGTGTACACATGTATATATAAATTTATATATCTATATATATACCTATATGTAATCATATAAATATTTATATATATATATACATTTATATATATATTATATATACATCTCTCCATATATATATATATATACATGTATATATATATATATATATATATATATATATATATATATATATATATATATATATATATATGTATATATAAATATATATATATTGTTCAAACATTATATCGGCTCCCCACTAATTGTGAGTTGAGCTCTCTCAGGAATTTGAATTCGGAATACATTTTACATCATTACTTGGACCAATAATGGAGAAATTCACGCCGGCTTATTCGTTAATGAACATTCCCTTTCCTCGTCTACATAACTTTACTTTCTCCTTAACGGAGAAAATAACGGATCTTATTACCAGGATGAGATGGAAGGCCTATTTCTTCTTAAAAGCGGAATCTACTAAGGAACAATATGAAATGTATAATTTCAGAACCCTTAACCCAGCTAAACCTATAGAAGCGCTTAAACAATTTGAAGCTGATTTATTCAATATAGTGAAAAGGATTAAATTCAAAAAACATTCTAATGACTTCCAGTCGGAACTCGCACACGACATCAAAAACATAAAAAAATCCAACAAAGTTTGGGTCAAAGCCGACAAATCTACCAATATATATAAAATATGTCCCTTAGAATATAAAAAGCTAATTATAGATAAAATCTCTAATACTTATAAAAAAGACATTTTAGACACAGAGGCTACAATTAACAAGGAAACTAGAGAATTTACCTCAAAATTGAGAATTGATGACAGAGTAGGAAGATTAGATATGAAAAATGCTTACATCCTTATAAAGGACCATAAAAAGAACTTCCAAAATAATAAGCAATCCAGACTTATCAATACAACTAAAACAGAATTGGGACATGTATCCAAAAAGATACTACAGAACATAATCAACGAGACTCTAACAGCGACACAGTTCAATCTATGGAAAGATTCTGCTGACACAATTAAATGGTTTAGGGAAATAGAACATAAAAAAAGAGCCTCTTTTATCCAATTCGATATAATGGAGTTTTACCCTTCCATTTCGAGGGAATTGCTAATTAATAGCATAAACTATGCCAAAAATTTCGTTGACATTTCAGACGAACAAATCAACATTATTTTGGCCTGTCGGAGGTCCATTTTGGCAAACGATGGGGATAATTGGATTAAAAAAGATAGTACAGACTTTGATGTCCCGATGGGGGCCTTTGATTCAGCTCAAATAGCAGATTTGGTGGGAATATATATAATATATATAATCAGTCGAATTGTTACCCCCAACCAAATTGGCCTATATAGAGATGACGGACTGATCATCGTACCTAATAGCAACGGGCCTCTAATATCGAGGATGCATAAAAAACTAAACAAGGCTTTTAAATATTTAGGTTTGAGGATTGAAGTGACCCCCAATTGCAACGAGGTAAATTTTTTAGACATTACGCTAAACTTAAACGAGGGAACTTTTCAACCTTTCCATAAAGATAATCATACCCCATTATACATTAACACTAAATCCAATCACCCCAAATGTATTATAAAACAAATTCCTACAACTATTAACACCAGAATTAACAAACTCTCATCAAATAAAAATATCTTTGAGACTAGCAAACACATATACGATAACGCATTAAGTAATAGTGGGTACAACGAAAAACTAATATATACGGAAAATATAAAGAAAAATAAACCCAAAAACAGGAGACGCAAAATTATTTGGTTCAACCCACCATATTGCCAACTTTCTAGTCTTAATATCGGAAGAATATTTTTAAACCTAATAGATAAACATTTTAAAACGACTAATCCTTTAAGCAAAATTTTCAATAGGAAAACGGTGAAAATTAGTTATTCTTGCACCAAAAATATGGAGAACATTATTAACACACATAACAAAAAAATATTGAGCACACCGGGTAAGAAAACTAAAAAAGAGGAAAAAAAATGTAATTGTCAAATTAAAAATAACTGCCCCCTTAAAGGTAACTGTAACGTCGAAAGCGTTGTATATAAGGCTACGATTTATCCTAAAGAAAACACTAACAATAAAAAAGTATACATAGGAATATCCGCCGGGAGTTGGAAACAACGATTCTACGTACACAAACACTCATTTTTAAACCCGAACGTCACTAATAAGACGGAATTAGCCAAACACTGGTGGCTTTTAAAAAATAACAACTTAACGCCAACTATTTCGTGGTCCATATTATGTCATTCGAACACTCCTAAAGGATTTAGACATAGATGCAATTTGTGCCTGGAGGAAAAAATCAGAATATTAAAATATGAAGACAAGAACATTTTAAATAGACGAGACGAACTGATGGCTAAATGTAGACACAGGCACAGGTTTAAAATCAACAGCATGTTTTAAAGTTCTTTGAAAATAACAATTCTTTTAAAGTATAGTTACAATAAAAGTTATAACTGTAAAGGTAAATGTTAACAAATTAGTAAAAATTTTTTTTTTTTTTTTTTTTTTTTTAGTAAAACTCTAGTTTGTAAATTAATCGTGCTTAAATATCGCCAAACTTTAATTCCGTATTGACGTTATAATCAATTAAGTTTTCTTATAATTTCCTATATAAATCGAAATCTTCGTCCTGAATTTTCGCCTTTTTATCTCTAATCATAAATAATTAATCGTGAACGCCAGAATCTTTACCAATTTTGTAAATAAACCGTTTTTAAATTGTCGCTAAACTTTAATTCCATAGTGTAAATCATCCCGAATCTTGACGCTATATAACTTACATTTTTAATATGTTCTAATCTAAACCGAAATCTTCGTCCTACATTTTCGTCTTCTAATTTTTAATCGTAAATAATTAAACGTAGTTTTTAATCGTGAACGCTCGAATATTTCATCATATATTTTTACCCATAAGGCTCACATTCGAAATTTTAAATGAGATGATTTATTTGTTTAAATAGCAAAAAAGAATTCCTTTATATATTTTTTTATTTTTTATATTTCTGCATATATTAAAAAATTAATCTTACTTCTGTCACCCCTCCTCGATTATTTTATTATTTTAACATTTACCTCCTTTTTACATAGACCAATCACAAAAGTGAATTTATCTTTATCTTTTTAAGACGATCAATTTCTCATTATTTGGTTTTTTTGACGTGGTTGTCCATACATCTGAGGAGACCTAATTAAAGGGGTCGAAATAAGTTATTATGTGTACAACCTTAATGTGTGTATAGTTTTTCTTTTTATAATTCTGTTTTGCTCTGTTTGAATTACATTGAGCTCTGTTATTCAGATTCTCTACACAAAATTGAAATCCACACACTATGTATATATATATATATATATATATATATCCATACGTATATATACATACTAATATATATATGTATATATGTATATATATATACATATATATCCATATATATATATATATCAATACATATATATATATATATGTATATATATACATATATATATATATATATATATATATACATTGTATATATATTTATACATATATATATACATTTATATATATATATCCATATATTTATATATACATATATATATACATATATAGATATATACATATATACATTTATATATACATGTATATATACATTTATATATATACATATATACATGTATATACATATATTCATATATATACATATATATACATATATACATATATATACACATATATATATATATATATATATATATATATATATATACATATACCCGTATATATATACATATATACATATATATACATATATACATATATATACATATATGCATATATATATAGATAGATATACATATATCCATATATATAGTTATATATATATACATATATACATATATATAGATATATATATATGCATATATACATATATATGTATTAACACTTATACATATATATATACATATATATATACATATATACATATATACATACACATATATATATATATATACATCTCTCTCTCTATATATATATACATTTACACACACACACATATATATATATATATATATATATATATATATATATATATATATATATATATATATAGCTACTTATAAATAACAATACATTAGAGATAATTTTCAAGCGTAAAAGATCATAGGATTAGTGTGTAGTTATCGTTATTGTAGCGCTAACTGGCACGAGTGGCCAGCAGCATCACCCGTGACAGAAGACTAATTTGTTTCCTTTTTCACTCGCAGCTTGCCTGCTATCAATTCACATACCTGTGTTAGTATGTTGTCCATGGCACCTTAGTTTTCAAGGTTACCTATCTCAATGCTAAAGACGCACAGTGTTACGTAACTCTGTTAAACTAACGAGAACTGATGCATGAACGTGGTCTGGCCTTAAAAGTACATTCCTTGGGCAATCAGGAAAAAATGTCTACCACGAGTGGAGACATATTGCCGAGTAAAAGGCTTACAGAAATGTGATTCAAAATATAGTGGATTTTTCATTTTTTAAATGCGAATTTATTTTTCCCTTATTTTATTTTCGGTTTGAATTAACAGTCGAGTAATATTAAGTAAAACATTCAATATATTGATCT
>OY744521.1:15264300-15271800 GCA_963556195.1 Sepiola atlantica | reverse complement strand
GCCCACTAGTGGCAGCTGCTGCTCTAGCAATCGACGAACGTCATCGGAGCAACCTTTTCCTCATATTCAAGGTAATCTCTGCTCGTCAAATCGAACTGAACTGAAATATTGTATCACGGCATTATTTAAAATAAAAAATGAAACGGATTCAGTCACAACTTTCAGCCATAACGATCATATGAAATTGAGAGTTTATTTTTGGCAAACTCTCGATTGTTTTTATATCCCTTCGGTTTGTGTACTTCTTGTAAACTTCTTTATTTGTAAGGCCATGCTGGACGTAAGCGGTAACGTTATGTTGAGAGCCGACAATCACTATGTACCGGACAGTGTTATATATAGAGAGACTAATATTATGTGTTAATATATAGTAATATTCTTGATTCCGAAATTTGTTAAAAATAATAATGAAAATGAAATATTTAATTAGCATGATATTTGTTAGCAATAATTCGAAGAAATACTGCCTGTAAAAGAAAAATTCATGTGTTTCACATTCACTTACATTTGACAATTACGGATTGCATTGTAATTGTTTATATTATTTTATTAAAAACGAAATACCTAAACTGTCTCGGGCGCTTAACTTGTAATTAATTGTATATTGAAGACATTTACATCAAATTCTAATTTGAATAGCAACGTTATATATGTGGGATTTTAATACAGAAATACACGAATAATCAACAACATCGAACGATATTTTTTTCATAATGAAATAATGAATTGTTTATTATAAAATAAACTTCTGTACAATATTGGGTCTCATTAAAAGTCTGTTTTTTTCTCGTCGTCGTAAATTGTAAAGTTTTTCTTTTGTTCTATTTTATTTCAGTCACACAAGTTAATTATACTTGGTTTGGGTACTTAACCCCCCCCCCCCACACACACACACACACACACATATATATATATATATATATATATATATATATATATTTATATATTGTTCATTTTATTCAACAATATATATATATATATATATATATATATATATATATATATATATATATATATATATATATATATATATATATATATATATATATATATATTGTAGATTATAAGAGACAACTTATGTCTGGATATCCTTTGGTAGATCCTTTCAATAGTCCGAATCACAATCTTAGTTTCGGAGGGGAATTAGCCGATGAATTTGCCATCGTTTTGATGTGTGTCTCAAGTACTTTCAGACCCATCCCCATTCCCTTGAAGATGGACCCGGATGGGTCTGAATATACTTGGGACACAAATCACAACTATGGCAAATTCCCCTCCGAAATTAAGATTCTGATTCGGACTATTGAAAGGATCTACAAAAGGATCGCCAGACATAATTGCCTCTTATATTCAACAACACTTGCCTGCAAGGGAAGATGTTGCCTATATATATATATATATATATATATATATATATATATATATATATATATATGTGTGTGTGTGTGTGGGGGGGGGGGGGTGCCAGCCTATATCGGCTCGATGAAATCCGGTAACGAGTACACAACAACAGCAACTAAAACAACAACAGGAAGGCGATCCAATCAAATTAAACTGAAAGGGAAAATAGAAAAACTAACCTGGTAAAAGAAAAATGTAAGTAAACCACTCCCGAGCAACGTCCTGGAGGGTCATCTAGTATAACACACACACACACACATATATATATATATATATATATATATATATATATATATATATATATATATATATATATATATATATATATATATAAACAAGCATTGTTTAACGTCACGGAACTTTCCCGTTTGTAAATCTTCTTCGTGAGGTATATATATTACAGAAGATCATAACATCGGTTTCTTATCAAAAACAAGAGGACCTATAGTTGGTCTCCTTTATCGGACTCTCTTCAGCGTCTGTTTATGTCGGCTGCACTGGAAAAACATATATAGCATGCACATATTTGGTGCTTCTGTATTATTAGTCGTAAATAATAATGTACTAATTTAACAAGCCATCATTTAGATAAGGAGGTGGGGGTTGATTAACTATTTTGTTTATTAAATTGTTAGATGAAAGTACAGAATGCTTAATTAGAATGGTTTTCTAAATTATAACTTTCTTATTTAAGCCCCATCCGTAAATTGCGCCAGTGCCCTTTTAAAATGTATTTTCTCACTAATTCTCTGGATTTTCTGATGGGTTATGGTTACAACAAAAAAATCATAGTTTAAATTATCTTCCCTTTTCAACTGACTCTTCTAAATTAACATTTACATTTCATCTGCCCCCAATAATACAAAAGTAACAAATATCTTTAATGGCAAGTAAGCTACACAAACACGTCCATATTTCATTCCTGAGGGAAATCGTCAGTCTTTTTCTCTGGGAGTGAAACATGGACGATGGTTCAGTTTACTTACTAGGGATTCCTTTTCATACTGCTATTAAGCTCTACTCCCCTACTGAGCACAGTGAAAGAAACTATTGAAACATATATATATATATATATATATATATATATATATATATATAAAATATATATTATGTTACCTGATAATATCATATGTGTATATACATTAAATAGTAATAACTTATGTATAGATAGATATAGATAAGGGCATGGATAGATGGACACATTATTTTTATATTTAATTTTGATGCATTCATATTCGTCTAATGCTGTTCTTTTAATGTTCAACTAGATATTAAGCTGTCAAAACAGTTTAAAATGCTGTCACATTGTCAAACCTGTTGTATTTTTTGTACAAATTCAAAATAATCAATGGATTTGACAATATAAACGAGGTTTCTAAATATCATTGATATGTGTTTTATTATTTGCCAAGCCATCTTGGCATCTGCTGGAAAAAGTTGGCCATCGGTTTTAAATATAAAATTACAAAACTATTGTATTCACTTCTGACGAGATGCTAACTGTTGTGACCCCATTTCAGTCTTTGTTGACTACACCTGCACGCATGTGTCGATTAATTAGTGTATATTGGCTCGATGAAATCCGGTAACGCGTACACAACAACAGCAACTAGAACAAAAACAGGAAGTCGATCTCATCAGATTAAACTGAAAGAGTGAATAGAAAAACTAACCTTGTAAAAGAAAAATGTAAGTAAAACCCTCCCGAGCAATGGCCTGGAGAGTCATCTAGTATAATCTATCTATCTATCTATCTATCTATCTATCTATATATATTTGCAGGTTATATATATATAATCCAGATAACACATCCACAGGGTACTAATCCAAAGAATTTCAACCGGGTTTATTTTTTGTTATTGATTTCGATTCTTAACGGTCCTAAACACGTAATACTAAAATTACGATTCTTTTTTTTTATTCTTAACGGTCCTAACCTCTGTAATACTAACATTCGATAAATGTTTGAATATTATTTCCATAGTGAGCATTGTCAAACTATACACACTGGACGCTCATTAACGCATCATAGCGCTCTTCCACTCGTCCATATGCGCGAGGCTCCCATTCGCCGTGTTCCCCAATGTGAACAAATCTTTCTACTTAGCTTGACACTGACACTTTTTTAAATTTTATTTCAGTGAGTTCTAGAAAATCAAGGGGCTACCTCATGGAGCTAATACTAGATTTCATTAAGATTTAAATTTATATCCGATAGCTCTTTTTAGAATAAACGTTGCCCCTTTCATGGCGACTGTGTAAAATGTATTGCTACCAGTTAGTATTGTATTCCGGAAATAAATAACACATAAAGGGTTGATGTGCCGTAAGACAGGCAAAAATAAGCAAAATCTACAATACTCTATCACGCATTCTTATTTTAATATTTATCTCTCGATTCATCTATAATTACTGGACGATGATACTATTATTGTTATATTAACTAAATGTTTTACAGAATAGTTCGACGTTTTAATGGTTCGTTTAGTTTCTTTGCGGGTAAAGATAGTTTCGAAATGATTTTAAAATGATGATTTAATATTTAATTGTACTGTACTTTCAATTATATATGTCACTATTTTGTTCATATATTCCATGAAGGATATACAATTTCCCCGATAGTATACTTATGAAATAACGCGCTGTTTCATATAATAATATAACTATCAAGCATTTTAATTCGTGACTTTTTTTAACAACTGTAATCCACATGGGGACTTAAACCCCAGACCCTCAGATGACTCAACACTCATGCGTTTAAAAGTCTGATTCTCTAACGACTGAGCTATGAAGGCTTACGTTTTTCGCTTTTTTCTATTATTATTTGTATTTAGTGTTTAGATTTTCTTTAACACATATAAGTTATATAGAGATACCAATGAGTTCTTGCTAAGACTTCTTTGAGGAACTGACATTTAGACTGATGCATGCCTTTCAGTGAAGCTTACTTATCGTATTATCTCTCTATCTTTCTCCCCCTCTCTCTTTCTCTCACACACACACACTCTCTCTCTCCCTCTAATTTATATATATATATATATATATATATATATATATATATATATATAGAGAGAGAGAGAGAGAGAGAGAGAGAGAGAGAGAAAGAGAGAGAGAGAGAATGGTAGTTTGCTTGAAGCATTGCTAGTACTAGTATGTTTTTAAAGGCTGAGGACAATGCAAATCCCAGGCTACATTGAAAGATTCTCTGCACGGACAGAATTTTTCATCTGGTGTTTATTATTTTTGACAAAGGGAAGTTTCTTTTCCCGAAATATTAAATATATGATTTGTATAATTATCCGGACATCACACAAACAGGCTAACGTCACACTTGCTGTTATGTAATATTTTAAGAAAAAATAAATAGTAAGTCACATTTCGCATTCGATTTATTATTTTTGTGTCGTTACAGCTTACATTTTACCCGGAATTTCCATTGCCCTCATCCTTTAAAAACATATTACTTATATATATATATATATATATATATATATATATATATATATATATATATATATATATATATATATATAAATATATAAATATATATACATATATATATATAAATATATACATATATATATAAATATATATTTATATAAATATATACATATATATAAATATATACATATATATATATAAATATATACATATATATATATATATATATATACATATATATATATATATGTATATATGTATATATATATATATATATATATATA
This sequence comes from Sepiola atlantica, assembly GCA_963556195.1. Taxonomy (NCBI): domain Eukaryota; kingdom Metazoa; phylum Mollusca; class Cephalopoda; order Sepiida; family Sepiolidae; genus Sepiola; species Sepiola atlantica. The sequence goes on along the minus strand of OY744521.1, from coordinate 15,266,674 downwards.
TATATATATATATATATATATATATATATATATATATATATATATATATATATATGAAGTTAATCCAACAAAAGATATAAGAGGCAACTAATATCTTTTAATTAGTGAAACATCCGGATAAAGACTGAAACTCAATATACTGGATAGAGCATTAATATCATAATATTAAATGAAATAATAAAATAAGGTGCGAATCAAATTTTATTAGAATTCAAAATTCGTTGAGATACTTTGCCTGAATTTTGAATTCTAATAAAATTTGAAACGCACCTTATTTTATTATTTCATTTTATATTATGCTATATATATATATACATATATATAAATATATATACATATATATACATATATATATATATGTAAATATATATACATATATATACATATATATATATATATATATATAAATATATATATACATATATATATATACATATATATATACATATATATATACATATATATATATATATATATATATATATATATATATATATAAGTAATCATTACAACTACCGACATAAATTATTATAAAGAAAATACACTTAGAAAATTAGTTAAAACACAATTTGTTTTGCTCTACCTTACAATATATAGCCTACGTTAACCACTCTTACGCCTATCAGCTGTTTCCAAAATGCATAGTAATCAGTTAATTAGGTTAGGAGTTAATTTTATACATAAAAAACATATACACATATACTCATACCTAATTTAATATAAATAGATATATATAGTAGAAAATATACTAATCGCAAGTAAGTTATACATAAACGGTTGTGTTTCATTCCCAAGGGAAATCATCAGGGTAAATTACAAGGGAAAGAGGGTAATAGGTATGTCTTATTTTCTATTTTTGTAAGGGATTTAAAAAGACGAAACATCTCCAATTAAATAAAGTTTTTATTTATATATTACTAATAGCAATCTAGTCGTCTTAATAAAAAAAAGCAGTTGTATATCAACCTATAACTGCTTTAAACCATGAGAAGTCTCATCAATATAAAAATAGTACAAACACCCAAATCATTGTCAGCCTTCATAGCTCAGTCGGTAGAGCATCAGACTTTTAAACGGATGGTTGATCAGTAATCTGAGGGTCTGGGGTTCAAGTCCCCATGTGGGCTACTATTTTTGTTTCGTGGATTGTTTGAAGAAAAAACATACATTTAAGAAATACTATTATTGAAACATTGTATTATTTTATTAAATAATGTGTACACTCCTTACATAGTGACGGATAGTAATTATAGTTCTCCAGTGTGTGCACCAATATACACATGCATATAAAATGTCTCCATCGGTCAAGTTATAAAACTCAAATTCGAAAGAAAAAAGTCTCGAATTAGAGAATTTTAACAAAGGAAAAAGCTAAAAAACGTATAAATCGATATAGAAAGAAAGGAAGAAAAGGGAAGAAAAAGAAAAGAAGGAAAATAAGATAAAACGTCTCATTATGAAAATAGAGTTATGGATTTATTTTTGAATTCATTTTAAAAGACGATTAATTGTTTTACTTACTATTTGCGTCACCCTAAATAAGTGCAATTGGTTTATCTGCCAGTGCTTACTCGCTAACTTTTGTGTTGTGGGCTGAATTTAAATTTATATAAAATTATACAAATACATACATATTATTCTTTGTTATGCTTCCTGGTGCAATTGTTTGTATGTGAATCATTTCCCATCAAATGTATGTGTAAGATAATGAAGAGTGGCAAAAATGAATCGTGGACGAGTCCATTGTGGGTGGGACGTCGACAAAGAAAGAAAGCGACTTGATAACTGCTAAAAAGTGGAAGGTTCCACAGTGCAAGCGGGACTTGAAAGGCGGCGGTTTCAGAAACGCGAAGAGCCGGAGTGCTTGGTGATCGGAGTATCGCAGTATCGGACGAATGTCAGTTGACCGATGTTTATGGCATCGATGAAGCTTTATTTGCTATGGTAACCAACCCCGTCTTGCTGTTAGGCGTTCGTGTCCGCTGACTAAAAATGCGGCTGATAAGCAAGTTGGTACCGTGAAAGAATCCCCTGACTGTTATTTCATCAAACAGACAATTGGAAGTGCTTGTGGAACAATTGCTTCAGTTCACGCTCGGATAGACAATGCAGAGCAAATTGCTTTCCAATCGGATGTATATATGAACGAGTTTCTAGAGGAAATCAAGTCTGTGATTTCAGCAAGAAAAAGACTTCATGAGACAAAAGTATGTCAAAAGAGTGTTATATGTGTGCGTAGCCGGCGTAAACCATTTTTTTTTCCATATACGTTATGTTCTTTGTCATTCTTCTTGGATCTTACCGGGTACCCCGAAATGAAGGGCTAATGCTACATATGCATGTAGCTTTTATTTATATGTATGTAAATATAACA
>OY744521.1:15241800-15259300 GCA_963556195.1 Sepiola atlantica | reverse complement strand
CCATATAATAATAATGATAATAACAATTAAAAGAAGAAGGAGAAGAAGAATATAAAAGTAAAGATATTTATTAGTTTTAGTTATGCAAGAAAAATGACTTAAAAGTTGTGTTAGTGTTCGTAAACTTTCGAAATAAATCAAAGTATAAGTACATATATATATATATATATATATATATATATATATATATATATATATATATATATATTGGTAAGTGGGTGTGGCAAAAAGAGTCAGATACGCCTTGCGTTTCATAATTACTTTTCTTAAAAGTTGTTGTATGCTTAACCAGTCACATCGTTACGAGGGGGAAAAAAATAAACTTCGTAGAATTTGGTATATTCGGACGACTGTTCTCATCTTAGGCGTTTTTATCACAACGGTTCGGTCCATATAACCCCCGACCTTCTTCAGGTATACCTTGCCGATCTCGGGAATCTTTCTGTCGAAATCGGAAATTTGGACGGAATTTCGAACGGAACCCTTTATTAAATCCACGAGGGTAGCATGCTCTCGTTCCATCTGCCATGACTGGGAAAAAGTCTTCAGTAATTCGCAATTCTTCGTATCGCCCGAACTGAGGATTGAACCTTCAACCTTCAGATGACTGTCACTTTGAACTGCATTATACTGAAGCATAACAAATAAACGTGTTATTTAATTAATTAAAATGTAAGCATTACTATTAATTAATTAAAAGAGAAGACATCATATCACCGCCATTTATATTTACAAGGAAAAAACGTTAAGAAATTAGTCAAAACAATTCATTTCGATTTACCTACTCATTTGTGACGTATTTGCCTTAAAAATGTATGATATTTAACTTAATAGGGGAAATAGGTTTAAAGCTATTTGTTTACCATTAATAGTGGTTGTGAGTAAAATAATACACGTTCAGCCCTATTTATTATTGTGATGTTTTATTTACTCCTCTCCAGGAGTTAGGCACAAGGCCAGTTTTATCCTACTCCCACAAGTAGGATGTGACCCAAGGTCGGGTCGGAAAGTGGGGGTTGAAAAGTCAGCGCCCGAGAGGTGGGCACTCTGACCATCAAAAATTGCCTGGGCAGCCCCGTCGGCATTCCCCGGTAGGGGCGCCTCAGGCAGTAAGCAATAAACTTACTCCTCCCCAAAGAGGGGAGGCGAAGCCTGGGAGGGGGGACCTCCTAGAACTGCACAGGACAGACCCATAGACCGGCGTAAATCAAGTCCCGAAGGACAAGACAATACAAATGTTTTAACCATAATCATTAGTATATTGATTTAATTGTCTGGTACTTTCACAGGACCCACGCTTACATTGACTCTAATCGTAACCTTAACCGTAAACCCTAACCCTAATTCTAACGCTAACCATAACCTTACCCCGAACCACTAACCGCTAACCCGGTCCCTAACATTAACCCTAACCTTAACCCGAAATCGAACAATAACCCTAACCCTTACATTAACCCTAACCCTAACCTTAACCCTAACCCTAACCCGAAATCGAACCCTAACCCTAACCCTAACATTGACCATACCCCTAACCCTAACCCTAACCTTAACTCTACCCAAAATCGGACCCTAACCCTAACCCTAACCCGAAATCCAACCCTTACCCTAACCCTAACATTAACCCTAACCCTAACCCTAACCCTAACCCTAACCCGAAATCGAACCCTAACCCTAACATTAACCCTAACCTTAACCCTAATCCTAACGAGGGAGGCAAAGTTAGCGTGTATCCTAATCTGTGAAAGCACTAAACTTTGTATTAATAATAGATATTATTTTTAACGCAAATAAGTCTGAAACGAATAAGGAGAATGACATAAACAATTGCTGACAAATTTCCCAAAAGTATTTCCTTAAAAATAAAATATGTCAGTAATAGAAATGATTACCAATTAAAATATATAATCATTAAAAAAAATATTTTTATTGTGTTATTATTTTACAATCTCAATGGTTTTGCTATTTTTCAGAAAATTAATTCAAACATATTAGAGAAAAAGTAAGTAGCCATTTTATGCATCTATTTTAAATTTCGATCTTACAAGATAACCTCATTTAAAGATTGAACATATATAAAACTAGAAAACCATGTCAGCCTTCATAGCTCAGTCGGTAGAGCATCAGACTTTTAAGCAAATAAGTTTGAAGTAATCTGAGGGTCTGGGGTTCAAGTCCCCATGTGGGCTATACTTTTTATTTGATTCGATTGTTGAAGATGGACAGACAAAAGCGTATATTAATGTACAATTTTTTATTTTTATTTTTAACATAGTTCACCCCAAACAAGGCAGGCCGCCACTGTAGACGTAACGGGCTACTGATGACAAAAAAAAAAGGGGAGAAGGTGAGGGGGGGGCAACATGAATTGAGATCTACGCAGCGAGATGTCTGTTTACATTATTTTTAAATTTCTGCATGTCAATACTGTCGGGAAAACAGGAGACAGGGAGGGAGTTCCAGAGGCCAGCAGCACGAGGAAAGAAGCTATTTGAGTAGAAGGCTCTCCGGCATCTGGGGAACTTCACAATGAATGAATGGGATTCAGTTGATTGTCGAGTTGGTCTAGTGAATTTACGTCGAGGAGTTGGTTCTATTTATTCCCACTAGAAAAATAAGTGTATTTGTGTTGTTTCGTCTTAATGTTTGCTTAAATCAAACAACATAAACACGCTTATTTTTCTAGTGGGAATAAATAGAACAAACTCTCATAATTTTATATTAATATACGTTTTTGTCTGTCCATCTTCAACAATCGAATCAAATAAAAAGTATAGCCCACATGGGGACTTGAACCCCAGACCCTCAGATAACTTCAAATTATTTTGCTTAAAAGTCTGATGCTCTACCGACTGAGCTATGAAGGCTGACATAGTTTAGTTGCTCAATATATGTTAAATCTTTAACCGAGGTTATCTTGTAAGATCATAATTTTATATAATATACGCTTTTGTCTGTCCATCTTCAACAATCGAATCAAATAAAAAGTAAAAAGTATAGCCCACATGGGGACTTGAACCCCAGACCCTCAGATTACTTCAAATTTATTTGCTTAAAAGTCTGATGCTCTACCGACTGAGCTATGAAGGCTGATATAGTTTAGTTGCTTAATATATGTTAAATCTTTAAATGAGGTTATCTTGTAAGATCGCAATTTAAAATAGATACATAAAATGGCTACTTACTTTTTCTCTAATGTTTTTTGATGCTTTTATCGATCCTGAACCAGCTGTCGTGACGTTCGACTCGGAAGCGTTCGGCTGTGCTACGCAAGCGGCCGAGAGTTGTCGCGCCGAAGCAGGGAGCAACCGACATTTTTGATACGGTGCTGCGTCCTATGATAATAATGTTTTGCTTGTTTTTTTGTTTTTTTAGGGTTACGGTTAGGGTTTAGGGTTAGGTTTAAGGGTTCGGGTTAGGCTTAGGGTTAGGGTAAGGAATTTTTTAAAGAAAGAAACAAAGAAAATTAAACATATTTACATGAATTTTCTTGAAAGAAACAACAGGAAAAAAACATAGCGAGGTTACTGTTATAAAATGAATACTGTATTTTTATTTACAAGGAATTAAAAAAAAAAAAAAAACGTACCAAAATTACTTTTATCACAACATATTTTTTAATTTTATTATTTATTCTTACTTGCTCGCGATGATACTGCAGTGCAAAGCTGTTCGTAATTCATTTTTGGGTTTATTTTCTTCAAAAAACTTCCTGACAAAAAATCCGTCTTCGAAAGCACTTATTTTCAATTTGTAACAAAGTTATCGACTGCTCGCTGCTTCGGTTCGTCAATACTCGGCCGTTTGCATAGGACAGCCGAACGATTCCGAGTCGAACGTCACGACAGCTGGTTCAGGATCGATAAATGTACCGTTTTTAAAATTAATTTTCTGAAAAATAGCAAAAACTTTGAGATTGTAAAAAAATAACAGAATCAAAATATTTTTTTAACGATCATATATTTTAATCGGTAATCATTAGTGAAATATTTCATTTTTAAGGAAATACCGTTGGGAAATTAGCTCATTCTTTATATCAGATCCGAGAATTTTAACGCAACAAATAATTGGCGTACGATCGTTTCTAAAACGGTTTTAAATATTTAGTATTATACTTTAAGTGATTAAAAAAAGACAATTCTTCAGCGCCCCTCGTAACATCACAAATAGAAGTCAAACAAAGAAAACTTCCAATTCTAGTATTATTTTAAAATATATATCAAGTCATTATAAAAAAACGTAACTTCTTATTATATAATTTAATACAAATATAATAAGATTGACCACAGTATATTGTAATTTAAATACAGTATAAATAAAATAGAATGAAAGTAAAATAAAAAATATTAAGAACAAATAAAATAAAGTATAGATTTAAATAAAAAAATAAAAAAATAATTTGAAAATAAAGAAATCGATACAAGTGAGTATATATAATAGAGTATCATAGCAAACCTAATTAAGTAATAAAGCAAAAATAGTTATAATCATCGATAAGAAGATAATCATAATGATAATAAAAAATAATATTTACTTGATAATATGATAATATAATGGATTAATTATAATAAGACAATAATTAACTAAAATAAAATGAGGCATATACATCATTATTAGTTATAAAGTTAATACATAATTATAAAATAAACTTCATGGTTTTTAGTATTTTTTTAAACGTAGTTCACCCCAAACAAAGCAGGCCGCCACTGTAGACGTAAGGAGCTACTGAGAAGAAAGAAAAGGGGTGAAAGTTTTTTTTTGGGGGGGGGGGGGTCAACCTAAATTGGGATCTGCGCAGCGAGATGTCTGTTTACATTAATTTTAAATTTCTGCATAGCAGTACTGTCGGGGAAACAGGGGGCAGGGAGGGAGTTCCAAGGGCCAGCAGCACGAGGAAAGAAGCTATTAGAGTAGAAGGCTCTTCGGCATCTGGGGACCTCCACAGTGAATGGATGGGATTTAGTCGATTGTCGAGTTGGTCTAGTGAATTTACGTCGAGGGGGCACCAGAGTAGCCAATTCATCGGAGCATAATCCATTGAAGTATTTGTAAAAAAAGCAAAAGGATGCTACATTATGGCGATGGGACAGGAACTGGAGCTTGGTTGACAGTGAGGGACCTATTAGGTTGGCGACTCTTTTTTGGACCTTGTCAAGGAGGGAGAGAGTAAGAGGTTTTAGAGGTCAACATCACAATATCGAGTGATTAGTCATTTACAAATTCAATTATTTTAAATATGCCTTAAATTTGATCAATCCTCATTTGACACCAATTACGACCTATTTTTTTAATCTCAACTTTTTCATAAGTCATGCTTCACCATCAAATTGTAAACATTTTGCAGAATCAAAATCATGTCATAGATTTTGATTAAAATAATAATAAGGATTACCTAGCATTAGCTGCTGATATATATATATATATATATGTATATATATATATATATATGTATATATGTATATATATATATATGTATATATATATATACATATATATATATGTATATATATAGATATATACATATATATAAATGATGGTAAGATTTTAATCTTTAAAAAGCCTGTCTTGAAGAAAAGAAAAATAAACAGGTTTTTTATCGAGTACATCTTGCATCCTAACAATCGAAGATGAAATAGATTTGTCATCCGCACATCTTTATATCGCTTGCTTCATTCATTATATATATATATATATATATATATATATATATATATATATATATATATATATGAATATATATATATATATATATATATACATATGTACATATATATATATATATATATATATACGCTGATTTTTTGTTATTGCTTTTGTTTTTGATGATACCGACCGGTGTCTTACCGGTGCGTTCTTTTATTATTATTATTATTCGCTACCCTGGGGTGTTTTTTAAAAGAATATACAGAGGACCGATTGTTTAAAAATCCGTCCTTAATCGGACGAGTCATCAAATTTTGTAAACATTGATGGTTCAATTAATTAATTCATAAAGTCATTTATTGTAAACGCATTTTTATAATTTATTTGTACATTAATTATTAAAATATATATACAATAAATTAATATATTAATTAATTAATTAATTTTTTAAAAAAATAATTAATTAAAAAAATTTTTTTTTTTTTAAATAAGATAAAAAGACTCAATACTGGTCACCCCTGATGATGGAATTTTATTTTGAAATTAATAGGATTAATGTAAAAAAAAAATTAATCTTGTATTGCTAATGGCTTATATTTCAATTTTATTAACTAACCCTGCAATACTTTGAAATTGAACGACCAACCCATATTATATATATATATATATATATATATATATATATATATATATATATATATATACATCGCAGTGTTTGATTTCTTTTCTCGATGTGGGCCCATGATTTTAAAAGTTTCTTGATCCAGTGAATAACTGTTTTTTCGTATTACTTTTTTTTTTTAATATTTAATTAAGTTTTCTAACTATTCAGATTATTTATTAATAATTCCTAGCTGTATTATTATAATTAATACATTTTATTATCATATTATCAAGTAAATATTATTTTTATTATCTTTATAATTATTTTTCTTTGCTTACTTAATTAGGTTTTCTATGATACGCTATTATATATGCTCACTAGTATCTCTTTCTTTATTTTCAAATTATTTATTTATTTTTTATTTAAATCTATACTTTATTTTATTTGTTCTTAACATTTTTGTATTTTACTTTTATTTTCATTCTATTTTATTTATTTGTTTCAATTATTCACAGCTTTACTGAAGTTTTTTTTTTATTTAAAACATTCATTGTCACTCTGCTGGTGGATGACTCTGTTGTTTTTAACTGATATCACCGTGGTCGGACTGTAGCCGGTTACTTGATTCTATTATTTGCGGGGTAGTATTATTTGTCTTTGCGGCCTTTCTCTTCACGTGCTATCCTAAATGATGTGAATTTTATAAAATCTCACCTTTTGAGTATTCTCAAACTTTTCTTTTATATTATTAATACAATGGATCCGACTCATTAGATTGAATGTTCAACAGATTCACTAATAAAAGGTTCTCACATCTCTAGAGGTGTGTTACAATGAACTCGTTCTAAATCAGTAAACAACAAATATAAACAACAAAACGTAAACAAAAACCACAACAAACAGCAACAATAATACAATTTATCAGTAAGTATAAAACATATAAAAACAGACAGACACTTACGTAAAAAAATACACCAAACCGACACGATGAAATAAAAATCATACATTGGAAATCTTTGTCATGAATACGCAAACTTAATAAATATCAAATAGAAAATAAAACTATTAATAAAACACCACGAACATAGTCGTATTATTTCACCGCAAAAATATTTCCACAAAGCAATAACTATGAACATTAATACACGTATGGTAGAAATATCAATACACACTAATCAGACAAATAAAACACGTGGGAATACCTATACCCAAAAAATACAAAACAAAATGATACAGATGTTAGATATAGATGACTGAAATTATAAAGCAGCAAATATTATGTTCGGCTTATGTGAGACAGGAGGCGCTGCCAACGAGGTTTTCATGCAAAAGTATGTTAAACATTTATCCGTGTTTTGTTTTTCTGAGTACGAACGAGGTCATAATAAAAAAAGAATGGGAATATTGATAATTAAACGGATAGAATTACAAGTTACTTTAACGTGGAGGCTTAAAAAGGGAGCTATAATGAAAGAGGGTGTATAAAAATGTGTGATAATTAAAGAGGTAGTTATCAACAAACAAGTGTTTGGGTCATAGTCACAAATCACAAGTTAAATAGACATGAATTGCCAGGGCACACAATTAACAGAAAGAATGTATGAGGGCGATATAAAGTAAATACGACTTACTTTCATATTGGTTGGGAATCATTCCTGTGACCAGTATAAAAGAGGCATGATAATATTGCTAGTTGTCTGAGAGTCTAGTCTAAATCGGACCAAGGATCAAACGTTGTCTGAGGTGGTTAGAACCAGGCTAAGATGGAGTTCTTAGCGGAATTTATCTGCCTGTCTATATGGAATTTCGAACGGAACTCTTTATACAATGAACAAGGGTCACTTGCTCTCGTTTCGTCAGCCATGTGCCGGTTGAATTCTGTTCTATTAAGGCTTATTGTCAGTGCCCGAGGTTAAGCATGTCATCGATTGTGCCGAATTCGAGCAAATATATTCACCTCACTCACAGGCAAATCTCTATCTCATGTCAAGAATTACGCGCACGTCGTAGAATAAAAATCAATAATGCTTCCACTCATTACAATTAGATGGTGAGTCTAAACGTATTAAGTCTGTTCACGCTAATAGCCATTAACGAGAATCCCACGATGGTACATGGTAAGTTAACTTCAGATACTTCACTGAGAGATGGAACTAGATACTCTGATAGAGATGTAGATTTTTCGTAGAAACTACATTATTCGTAATGAAATCTAATGTATAACAACAAGAAGAGTGCCTGGCTAGAGGAACACGATTGTGTCTAGTATTGGTTAATGTATTCATGGACTATTCCGAGGATACATTCATATTCTATCATGTTCAGGAGAATGTTCAAGCATTGCTCGAGCGTATGAACTCAATACGTCTATATATACAGTTCATAATGGAAAAGACACAATATAAATGTTTTTCCTTCTTAGACGCGTTGATAACTATCACTAATAAAGAGTGCTGGTGCTACGTATATCGAAAACCACCATCATTGAACAAGAACTATATTTCAGTAAATTGTCACTATATTTCAGACTATGATGTCCCCTTTACAAAGCGTTGCATTCTACCTATCTTGGCTTGTTTACGACGAGAGTTATAGCACTGCGACAAAGAGAAAGAAAGCTGAGCACTGATTGGTTGATTATGGTGTCACCCTCCTTTAGAGTTGTTTTTTGCGAATTTCAACAGTTCTAACCAAATTCACCTCTGAGGAAGGACGTGTTTGTAGGACTCCGTTTTTTCAAGTGAGGTATTATATTTCTCCGGTCAAGAAAGCTTTTTTAAAAAGGTATAAGTTAAAACAAATACACGTTTTACAGAAAAGAGTTTCGGACATTCAAACTTTAACTGAAGACGTGTTTTACCGGGCGGCTCCGTCGATTAAGATAACCGACCTTAACATTTCTTCTTTAAATGAAAACGTCTTCGAGAGCATTTGTAAGAAAGATCACGAAGATAATAAAGATATTTTATGAACTTTAGAGACAAGATAACCCTACGAAATATTAACTCTGAAACGGTTGTTTAAAAAAAGAATACGGTCCGTTAAGACCCGTTAGAATAAAAAATTATCAGAAAAAAGGGGAGTCTGAGAGAAAAGACGTTTGGAAGAATTAGTCTTATGAGGAACACTTTTTCTTTTTTTAAAGTTTTTTTTTCAAGTAAAACTTCTTTTTTACTTTATTTTCGCAGAAAAGCGAAGCAAGTCCTCGTTTTTTCTCCCTATTTTTCTTTATCTTTTTCGACTGTAATATTTACTGAGAAAACTAGTTTATTAAAAACTTTCATCGTTTAAAACGTAGCGACTCATTTCTTTTATAGTTTTATTGCTCAAAATGATTTTTAAAAATTTTATTAGGCTTAAATTATTTTTAATTGTTAAATAACATGCTTAGGGGGAAAAAGCAGATTTTAGAATGTGTGAATATTGATTAAAAAGCAATATATATATATATATATATATATATATATATATATATATATATATATATATATATATATATATATATATGAGATCACTAGCTTTAAATGCATCGTTCCTTCCTCAAAAAGTAGAACGCTCTAGACGTCATAGTCGCCGATAACATGTTAAATTATCACAGTTTATTCGCTTAGTCGTGTAGTTAAGGCGTCGGATTTGAGTTGTAAAATACTTGTGATCCAGGGTTTCGAATCGCATGGCTTGTAGTGAATAGTCATATCTCTATGCTGATGAGTCCCGGTTTAAGGACGAAACATATACGTACATAGATAATAAATAATAACAAATATGTATTATTATTATATACATATATATATATATATCTCTCTATATATATAAGTTGATACAAATAAAATTAGCACATTCTTTATATCAGATCCGAGAATGTAAACGCAATAAATAATGTGCGTACTTTTCCGGGTCTATTTTATTATTTGTTTCTTTTTGGCGTGTTTGTTGTTACCACCTATTTTGCTTTGTTTCTTCTTATTCAAAAAACGAAGGTTGTTTACGACGTAAACTTACATCAAACACCAGGGCAGTAGTATTCAGCAGCGACCAAACTTTCTGAAAACATCTCGTCCTAGTCAACCTACTTACACAAAAAAAGCTGTATCTGACGGCTAGGGATTGTTATGTTTATTTTAATTAGGTGCTTTCATGCAAATCTATGAGAAGCCCTGTCCGTTCGTCCATCAGTCACGACTAAATTTATTACGTTTAAATTTGAAACGCGTGTTCCTTGATAAATGCACGGATTGATTAGAGCAGGGTCGGGCAACCTCCGGCCCGCGAGCCACATTCGGCCCGCGAAGGCTTAGCGTCCGGCCCTCCATCCTGCTATGCTTTATTATTGCAATCCGGCCCGCGGACCTCCCAGTAAAACTCATATCATTTTGTGGCATAGACGTAAAAGTAGGGTTCGATTAAAATTTACAGTGAGATGAAAATATATAAATATCAGCGAGCGATGATGCATGTATATTTTCTTTTTCTTTTACTATTAATTTCAAATCCTTGGCCTGACATAAAAATAGAAAAAGAGAAAGAGAGAGGCAAAGATGAAACGAGAGACGAGGAAAGGGCATGCCACAGAGAACCTATGGGAAGTGTGTCAAAACGAATGCTGGATCAACTTGCTACTCCCACCGTCATTATTTTTTATGATTCCAAAATATTAGATGTAATTTTCCTACACTTTATTCATGTAAACAAAATATAGTAATTCTGAGATTTCGATTTTCACTCCAGCCCGCGATCTCCTTCCAAAAGTCTCATCTGGCCTTTACTTTGAAAAGGTTGCCCGCCCCTGGATTAGAGGCATCTTGGGAATATTCGTTTCTGTTTGATGGTTTTCAGGATAAGATCATTTCTTCTAAAAGCAATGTGCGTCAGATTTGCTTAAACTATTCAAATATGTTTCTGGTGGAAGATTTGATATTGTTTTTCTCATTTTCATCGTCGTGTTTTTTCATTCGGCATTTCGTTTCCTCGTTCTGTCACGTGAATCAAGTTTCCGCATAAGAATCTCTCCGATTACAAAAGTGGTTCCGATTACCGCTTTCATTTTGTCGACGGTTTCGGACAAGACAAACTTGTTGTTCTCAATGAAAATCAAGTCACTGAAAGTTTGTTCAATATTTTAGGAATCCTCCAAGAACTGTTAGACGTGTTTCATGATGTTTTCGGGTGTTTCTAATTCCGCTATTTGGATATTCGATACTCAGTCTATTTTCGAGCAATTCCTTAAAGTAGTTACACATTTTCCGACGGAAACTACAAAGGTTATGTTCCACCAAGTTGGCAGCCTCTCTTTAAAATATTTTTTCGTTATAATGTTATTTTTTTATGCTTTATTGTTATTATTATTATTATTATTAGTAGTAGTAGTAGTAGTAGTAGTAGTAGTAGTAGTAGTAGTAGTGTTATTTGTACTCACTAGGAGTTCTCACACAGATCATCGTCAGTGATTGCTCACCGACAACAACCAGTCGTATTTCCTGGAGCCTGAGTGACAACAAGCCTCCCACGATTTCCAGTATTCTTAACCTCTTTTCGATAACGATGCCGTATCGCAACATCCTCTTACCATTGGTTTCTCGCTGATAAGTACAATTGGTCTTCACTGGGATTTGGGTTGCAATAAGCCTCCCCAAGGTCCTAGCATTCTCCGCCCTTTTCCAGTGGAGGTCTGGTTTGTGGTGTTCCTTCCTCGGTCTTCTCATCCTCATCGACCCTCTACAGATATTTTGTCTGGTGTCACCATAGGCCGGCATCATTAAAAAAAAGTTCAATTCATTTTTATTTCTTTTCATTTTTTAATTCTTTAATTTTTTTATGGTGTTTCTTGTAATTTCTGTTCCTTGGTTCCTTTTTCTGTGGTGATAGCTGAGACCGGTGTAATTTATTGGGGGAAGGGGAAGATTATGAAGTGATGTTTCTTGCAGTTTCTGTTCTTTGGTTCGTGTTTAAGTGTTCTTCGTGTGGTTTTGTTTTCTTCCTGTTGTAAATTTCTTGTGACTGGTTACCCTTTGTAGCTTATGCGATTGTTTGGTTGGTTGGTTGGTTGGTTGGTTGGTTGGTTGGTTGGTTGGTTGGTTTTGTTGTTAGTATTATTATCATCATCATTATTATTATTATCATTATTATTATTATTATTATTATCATTACTACTACTACTACTACTATTATTATTAGTATTCTTACTATAATAATAATAATAATAATAATAATAATAATAATAATAATAATAATAATAAAATAATAATAATAATAATAATAATAATAATAATAATAATAATAATAATAATAATAATAATATACTCACTAAGAGTTTTCTGACAGGTCATCATCAGTAATTGGTCACTGATAATTACAGGTGGTGTTCCCTAGAGTCTCAGTGTCAGCAAGTCTCCTCAGATTTCAGTCTTGTTCACCTCTTTCCATGACTATTTCAAATTACGTTGCTTTGTCGCAACACCCACTTATAATGCATTTCCTGCTTGCAACGACCATTAGTCTTTTCACAAATTTATGTGGCAATACACCTCCTTAAGGTCCCATTAATTTCCGTATCCTCCCAGTAGGGGTTTGGTTAGTGGCATCCCCCTCTCGGTCTTTCACTCTTCTTTGACCTATCACGGCTATGTTGTGGGCTATCATTCGGGACTGATCCTATTATTAGGCGTTTTTTTTAATTTTATTTCTGGTGCTGCATTCATGTGGTTGGTTAGCGTTCGTAGTTTATGGGGGTCGGTTTCCGCACTCAAAGATTTTCCTTAATATGTAAGCTGTTTGCATAATTGCCGTCTGTTGTGTAGTCTTAGTCTTCCCTATTATTTTTTCAGGTGTTCAGGGGTGTTTCCTAATGCTCCTATGATTATTGCTATTATGTTTACTTTTTTCATGTTCCATATTTCATTACAGTTCTCTGGTTATCTTTTTTGTATTTAGTTCTGTGGTCTGAACGGACGGCAACATTTAACATTTAGCAATATTTTTCGCCCGTTCTTCTTGATTTTATAATTTCCGGTTCCCAGTACTGTCTCTGTGTTTGTCTGTGCCATTGGCCAGAAACATGTGTCCATGGATTACTTTTATGTACGTATAACATTAATATATATATATATATATATATATATATATATATATATATATATATATATATATATTGACGAAAAATACGGCTTTGAAGTTTAGGACGACTAATAATGCAGTTTTCTGCATCTTAATCACTTAGGAAGTGAAACAATTGAAATAATAGTAAGCTCAATAACAACGAGCTGAAAATCACCTATAAAAATAATTACATAGAAATACAATATATATATATATATATGTATATATATACATATATATATATATATATTTCTATATATGTATATATGTATATATATAAATATATATGTATATATATATATGTGTGTATATGTATATATATTTCTATATATGTGTATATATGTAAGTATATATATATAAATATATATATATATATATAAATACATATGTAAATATATATAAATATACATATGTGTATATGTATATATATATGCATATATATATGTATATATATAAATATATATGTATAAATATATATATGTATATCTTATAAATATATATATAAATATATATATATATGTATATATATATAAATATACATATATATACATGTATATATATATATATTTATATATAAATATATGTATATATGTATACATATGGATATATATATACATATATATAAATATATATATATATATAAATATATATACATATATATGTATATATATAAACATATATATAAATATATATATAAATATAAATATATATATATGTATATATATATAAACATATATATAAATATATATATATATAAATATATATATGTATATATAAACATATATATATATATAACTATATATATATACTTAAATATACATATGTATATATTTGTATATATAAATATATATATATATATATATAAATATATATATATAAATATACATATAAATATATACATTTATATAAATATATATATATATATAAATATATAAATATATATATATATATATATATATATATATATATATATATAAATATACATATATGTGTATACATATAAATATACATAATATATTTTTTTCTATCTTTTGTTATAACGTAACCTTACAATTGTAACCTCTCCGACTATATATTTACAGGTGACGATATTATCCGCCCCCAACAAACTTATTTCAAGGGCATATCTCACTGAACGAAGACGTTTAAGCGTGTTTATGTATAGTTTTGTTTAGTTTCTCTAATTTATGACATGAATTATTTGTTTTTATATATTGTTTTTATTCAATTACGATGGTAGGTTGTAGTTTAATCTACAACTGATTTGGCGCCACGAATCCGTAGTGCGTAAAAGGCACACTATATTAGCTGGGGTTTGAACTCGGCATCAGTAATGTCAAATTTTGAGAAACTATCTATAACACCAGAAACGTAGTATCAATGTAATTAAGCGCGATAGATGTGTTATTACGTGTGTTTATATAGACGTGACGAAGAAGAGGTAGATAAAGAAAAAGAGATGGAGAGGAGAGAAATATATAGAGAGAGAGATAGAGAGATAGGGAGATAGAGAGAGGGAGAGAGAGAGAGAGAAAATATCTGTAAATACATGTTATCGCAGTAATCTTCTGGATTATACATTTTTAGATATTAATATTTGTTTGAAAGAGAGAGAAACTCGTCAAGAGATGAACTTAGATAAAATCGAATCAAAATTTTGCAGAATCTTCTATCATTTCTTTCTTCATTTAAAGTTGTTTTCTTTTCTCAAACGCCTTTGAGAGACATTCTTCTGACACGGAATGTTTTGCAATAATTCCTTTGTCTTACTAGAACTCCGAGGAAAACAAAAATAAAACCCGAAATCATAAAAATGAGGTGCAAATCATGAATAAGGCACAAATAAAAAAAACATAAAATTATTTCTGATTTAAAACGTTTTTATCAGAATCCTTTTTATTTCACCATCATGGTTATGTAATAGAAATTCATTATATATATATATATATACATATATATATATATATATATATATATATATATATTACTATTTCATGTATCTACATAAAATTTTATAAGAAGATATACTTTTTTATGCATCAATTTCAGTATTTACATCAACAATGCTCGATACGTAAGTAGAGCTAGGTAGTATGCTATGAAAATATATGTATGGCAATTACGCTACATAGAGGCTCCCGCGTTTAATCCCCGGGGGGAATCTTCAGGCTGAACATTCCTCCCGTGGATGGAACGCGGGAGCCTCTGGGTAGCTTAATTGCCATAAATATATTTTCATAGCTTACTATATATATATATATATATATATATATACATATAAATATACATATATATATATGTATATATGTATATATATATATATATATGTATATATATATGTATATATATATGTATATATGTATATATATATGTATATATATATGTATATATATATATGTATATATATATATATATATATATATATATATATGTATATATATATATGTATATATATATATGTATATATATATATATATATATATATATATATATATGTATATATATATATATAAGCCGGAGATAGAGGGAGATAGAGAGTGAAAGAGGTAAATGCAAAGAAAGAGAAAGAGAGAGAGAGAGAGAGAGAGAGAAAGAGAGATTAAAAACGTAAATATACACCGAACAAAAAATAATGTATACATGTTTACAGTGTCTGCTTCCTTCGCCGACAGCCAGAAGTTGGGGCCGTACAAAGCAGCTGTAATACTCTGACACATTCATATTTTACACAACTTGTAAATTTCTGTGTTCCAGATATAAATATAGATATTTTATCTCACCTATTGCTTATCATTATATGTATTTTCGAATCGATCGCTTTAATTTATTTAGCTACAGGTTACATAAAATATCACGATGGACAAATCCAAGAGTCCTAGAGACATAGGATTATATTAGATCGCTGAGGGAGTATCCGTTTTCTGAAGACGAATGTTTAAATCCCACCGATTAGCCAGTTGTCATAACAGGCAGGGTTCGCTTTGGAATCATTCTGGCAAACTTGGCGGTATCTAACCATCATACTCTTCTTTGTCGTAATGTGGTTTGGGTTGCCTAGGCCACCCATGCATTACCTCCTACGTTGTGACGTGTGTTTGGGTTACTACTGATCGCCTAGAAAGCCTTACCGAGGATTATTGGTTGGTCCGTTCGCGGCTATTTCTGTATCTAATCAAAGTGTCCGTTCGCTTCTCAGTGCTATTAGGCCTTATTACACATTTTGCTGCAGTGGAGAGCACGTAAATCTCGAGTTAAAAATCACACGAGCGTTTGTGACATGTGATACTATCAAGTCTTGACGGAATTACACTCACTCTTATTTGATTAAGATAGGATTTAACTCAAGGCATAGAGCGTGAATTATTAATCGAAGATTCCTGAAATCTCTTTGACAGCCAGATATTTGATTTGTCTTTTGTAAGATTCGTTTTCGAATGTAAAGTGACGCTTTGTTAAGGTATATATTCTATCTAACTTTTCTTTAAGTCTGTGTTACTTAAAAAGCAAATAATATCTATTTAACATGTTGGTTTGTCCCTTCCATAATTTGGTAGCATGAATGTAACGTTCAGAATAGGCATGTGCTTCGCTGAAAATTGATTCAGTATTATTAATATATATTTTTAATACAGAGTTATTGGAAAGAAACTCAGTAATATCAAGTTGGCGTAATTGATTGTTAAAATGTATTTCTTACAAGAAACGAATCTGATGAGAAAATCTATACGAGTTTACATTATTTAGTAATCAATATAGGCGTCAACATTCGACCACACCTTCTCAATCCGCCTCAGAATTGCATAAATTGATTTCACAAATAACTTTAATTTTTACTCCACTTGTCAAGGCTTGTCCACACGGGTTGATGAGATTGGTATATTATGATGATTATAACTATAAGAAGATTGGAAATACGTCGGAGTTAAAATGACAACTATCCAGGATCCAGCAATGCTTCAATTTTGGTCAGAAATAAAGCTTGCTTTTCAAGCAAAAGTGAAAACTAATTTTATTTTTAAATTAAGTTTATGTGGTATTATGTTTATGATATCGGCTCTCTTCCAATTGTCAACAGTTTTCCTATTGAATTAATGAAAAACACATTGTAAAGGTAACGTATATATTTCGATATCATGGAAATATATGTCCTTGAAAATGGCA
>OY744521.1:15189300-15236800 GCA_963556195.1 Sepiola atlantica | reverse complement strand
TTTTTCTATGGTCCTATAAGTGTTAATTAAAAAAAACTTAAATGTAACATTCACAATTTTAGAAATTAACACTGGCAACTGACAGCAAAAAGAAAAACGTATTTGAGATTCGGGGAAAAATACAAATATATTTTTTTAATAAATTCCTCGTTTAATTTGAAACTAATTTATGATTAGCTTTGTTTAGAACAACAACGTGAATTCGTTTTGTGTTTATATTACATCATTTAGATTATAATTATTAAATTTATTATTTATAATATCAATTAGTGTGAATTAAAAATATTTAAAAATATATGTTTGGTAAGTTGACGAAAAAAGACAGATACACTGACAATCTTTTTCACTAAGCAGCAACCAGATGAAAAGAATCGAAGATTTGTTTCCCTCATCACTTGATCTGAAACTAGCGAATTTATGTTTGAGTTTGAGAACGCGTACATTCAATTTTTTTTTTACAAGGCAAAATTAGTTTAAATAATATTTAGATGTTATTATGATCTACATATTTATTTTAACTAGTAGTTTAAAATCTGTGAATATGTTTCATCATATGATTAGTACCCGGCATGGAAAATAACGTTTTCAACAAAATAAAATTCAAAGAAGCGTTTTTGGAATCGTAACTTTTGTTAAAAATCGGGGGGGGGGGGGGCACCCTCTTTGTGGGAGCCCCCCTCTTAGTAGGAGGCTCAATCTTGGTGGGTGGCACAGGGCTCGGGTCTGTTGGGCCCGGGTCCCTTAGGCCTCGCTCTTAATCCGGCCCTGGGCCCGGCACCTGTCACCATTGACCTGACATTGCTACGTCGTTTGGTTATAAAGAGATCATGTGTGTCTATAGTGCGGAGTACCGTTTTTGAGGAGCTTTATTCACTGTATTAAAAACCGAACATGTGTCTAACTTTACCCTTGTGAAGAGGCAAGGAATAGGGTATTTCTACGCGTCTTTAAAGACAAACACAAACCAATATTTTAAAAAAAGTATGTGCATTTAAGTTCGTACGTTTTGTCTGTCAATCGTGAGAGGCCACCTGAAGGTGATTTCAATCTAAAGCGTAACAGACTGACAAAAACTTATATTTCAAATTTAAACGTGATAAAATGCTGTTCAAAAAATTAGCGTGAAAGACCAAGGGATTGCTATTTACATTTTAATATTGATAGACTATCAGACGGACATCTATTTTTATAAAGATGTCAGGACGCATTTAAAATAAGATGCGTCCATTCAATGTACACATTCAGCGATAAGAATGCCATTTAAAACACGACCTGGCCGTCAGATCAAGCTTATATTTAAGATGTGATGACTGATGATAAAGAAACCTCAACTCACCGAATTCGATAGGCAGAAAAGATCGATTCATCTACCGTACCAAGGGAGATAACTTTCATTTTACTCATTTTAACGCTCCGCATTTTACTTGCTAAAAAAATACCAATGTCGTATTCACAATTTTACTATCTATGGATCAACTATTTTTAAATGTACGTCATGCGGTCAACTCGTACAAATAGATTAACGAAGGTTTCAAATTATTTTAATGCTCGTATTTAGATTTGAAATAATAATTAAGAGACTTAATTACTAACTAAAAATTCAGTTCGAAAACAAAACTTACCAAAATAATCTCATAAATATTTGTTATACGTTAATCCGCCTCAAATCGCGTCACGTGAGAAGAATCGACATTATTATATTGTTGTTGTTGTGTTTTTTACAAATGTTCCTTCAAACTCCCCGAGTGTTTTTGACTAATCATCCCGTATATAAGTTTTGAGACGGATGAAACTACTCGTTCATGTTAAGAAATCCCACATTTACGTTTTTTTTATGTATAACAAATCACAGATTATCAGGGCCCACAGGTAACTCGTGGATAAGTGGGCGGTTAGACAAAACCGTGTACGAGATAACAGTGTATTGTTATGAAGCAGACTGCTGATTGGACGTGCCGTGTTCAATATAAATCGCATTCATATTCTTTATTTTGATTCTAATGTTGACAACATGATGTAGAGTCTCCAGTGAATTCTTCATTTCAATTGCAGAAAAGTATGGTTAGAAAACAGAAACAAGAAAGTAAAACAAAAAGTGGTAATCCGTGCGAATTGATTATGATTTGGCGATTTTCGGACAATGTCGTGTAAATAAATAACAATAGTTATTGGAGTAATCGATACCATATCCAAATGCAATTAGCTTAAGAACTAAATGTGCATATCCGGCGTTTTATTCTTTTCTTTTATTAACTATGCCATCATTTTTTTTTACCAAATAACATTCTTACCGTATAGTTTTGTCATTAAATTATTAATTGACCCAATGTTGTTATAATCCCAATTTGCGATTAGATGTTAATTGCTTCTGAAAAATAATATTTTAATACATGGAAAATTGCCAAGAGTTTTAAAGCCAGATAATAAGACTTTAAACTGATAGTGTAAGGCTTCGACATTCCTATGAAATATAAAATGATCGCACGTTTTATATTAAAAAAATATAAAAATTGCAGTTTTTTACCAATAAGCAAAAATGCATTTAATGCATTTGATTTCATAATTAAGTTATGTTAAAACGCTATTTTCAATTTCCTTTTATTTGACGGTATTACACCATCTTTTTGTTTCTTTAAATAATTAACAGTAAATACAAAATAATAATAATGTGTAAATCATGGATAGGCAAATCATACTCAGTTACAGAGTGAAATGAAATTCTAAGCGTAGTATAGGACTATTAAAATAAACTTACATATTCTGCTACAGGTGTTTGAGGAAACTATGGCCGCCAGTGATTAACACAGTGAATTTACGTTACTGCATTTTCATATGGAAAACGGAAGAAAAAAATAACTTTCTCCCAAAATATAAAAATTTGTTGGGATAGCCAAAAACATATTTCCTTTTTAATTGTAAATTATTTTTCGTAGAAAAGAAAATAGAACACATTTTGTAGAGATAAGAGGACCTATTTAAAAATCTATTTCAGATCGACGCTTGTAAAGCGGACGGACAGAGAGTGATTAACAAACAAATATGAGCTGAAGTCGACGGCATTTACGGCTAAATTATTACGGATGTAACCACACACACACACATATATATATATATATAAAAGGAGATTGTAGTTTGCTTGAAGCATTGCTGGTAAATGTAAGTGCAGATTTGTCGTCCGAGGCTATAGCAATGCGATGTGGTTGCTGTAAGATGGAAAAGTGAAAAGAAATAAACGCAGGGAGAAAGTGAAACTCAAAACGATTTATTAATAATTTCACGAAAACTGATTAAATACCAAATAGTAAATACTGTCCGGTAAGTAACAGATAGGCAAAGGGTAATCTTAAATTTTCGAAAGAAAACCTTTCATTATCAGAAGACAACAATAAAAGACATATATATATTGTGTGTGTATTTAGGCAGCATATTTTCATTTAGGAAAACATTATTTAATAACATGGAGTGGTTTTGTTTGATGGGACTTTTTTATTTTTTCAATTTTCCGAATTGTCCATCTAATGTTTCGGTCAAATTGATGTAAATATGATCCATGGGTTTCTTGTTCCATTCTTTTTCTTTTTACATATATATATGTTAAAGATATTTAAAAAAATGTTTTTATATTTTATTTAAAAATTAAAATATATTTTTATATCATGTACTCACAAGCTGTTCGCACACACGCAGTAAACAGTGATTGCTCACTGATAATCATCAGTGGTGTTCCCTGGAGTCTAAGTGACAACAAGTCTTCCCAGATTTCCAGTTCTGTCGACCTCTTTCGATAACTACTGCAAATAAATTTGCGTTATCACAACAGGCGCTTACCATCGAACTCTCGTTGGTAACGGCCATTGGCCTTCTCTTGGATTAGGATCGCAACAAGCCTCCCCAATGACTCACTGCTCTCTGCACTCTTCCAGCGAAGGTAAGATTAGTTGTATCCCACCTCGATATTTCCATCCTCCTTGACACTTCATGACTGTTGGTATCAGCCAGTGCTAGTGCCATCATCTTTTTCAGGGCGGGGGTAGTTTTTAAAAAAATTGTCTACTGTTTCTGTTTCTTGAGTTCTTGTGGTGCTCTTTTTTTTCTTCCTATTGAATATTCGTAGGTTATGTGGAAATGTTTCCGCATTCAAGGATTTTCCTTAAGATATCAGCTGTTTTTATTATTATTATCATTATTATTAATTATTATTATTATTATTATTATTATTATTATAATTATTATTATACTTATTATTATAATTTAAATTTAATGTATTACCTTATGCGTGGATATATGAATATAGTTTGTGTATGTATATAATATTTACATGTGTGTGTGCACTCGCGTGTATATAAATGTGAATATAATAGTAATATACAAATATTGTTATACCAAATAAGCTGCACAGAGAGGTTCTTGTTTCATTCTCGATAAGAATCATCAGCGTGAATGTATGATTTGTGATTAATTATATATTTAAGTCATGTTCACTCTAAGAAACTGAAATAAGATGTGTTGGTTTTATTACCCCCTTCCATTTTTTTCGCAATGCAATAAATTCTTGCGAAAATGCTCAACTACTTTAGTATCTATCTGTTACTTTTGTGTGTGTCCGTATGTGTGCGTGTGTTTTTCTGTGTATGTTTACATGTGTGGATACTAGTTTTTCCATTCATATTTCAACATAATACATTATTTTAAACAGTGTATTTTAATTTACATAGAAATTATTTAACTTTAACTCTTTTATATTTATGATTATTAGTGCTATAATTTATAATTATATTTATATTTTATCTTCATAATGTAGCCATTAAATAAGTACAACATTTCAATGACCTCAGATGACTTCCCTTTGTTGAAAACACATATATAGTCAAAGTAACGATTGCCCCTCCCCACACCCATTTTTAATAACTAATGAGTCACAACTTATTAAGGCTAAAACGCACTCGAGGATAAGGTTTAATGAGATTGATAGTTGAAGGTTGATGAATATTATGAGAGAATTGGAAATTATAAATGGAATTGGTGTCTTATGTGGACGGTTTATAACACGTGTATATTTACATTAGATTTGAAGATGACCATGTTGTAGCCTCCAGAGAAGCAATTTCATGTAAATGTGTTCAACTTCTATGCCAAATTGATACTTGCCGTGCCCATTTTCTTTTCAATGAAGAATGTACAATCTTTATGTGTAGATTGTGAACTCATCTGGCGTCCTTTTGTAAATATTCATTGATGTATACCTCTCAAAAAATGGAAGACATCTTTATGGTAATAAAATATTACATTATTTGTTTTCGTCTGTGTTATCTGATGTTTTTAAATCTAAAATCTGCTGGTATTATGCCATTGTAATTTTTGGGACCATCATTTTGTTCTGATTAGTACATTTGACTGTTGTGTTACTAAGTGTTCTCTTGTACTTGCCCCCGTGTTTAATCGTCTTAGATTGTCCAATTGCCATTCCTCTTAGGATTTTCGTCTGTGACTTCGTGGACTACATCAGATTTGTCGCGTTACTGATCAAAAATAAATCAGCTATACTAGCCTAGTTAACCTGTAAACGATCTCGAATTCATTAGAAACACATGTAAATGTCAATTTGTTCAAAAATTGCAACAAAAAAAAAAGCCAGCAGATTATATTAATTTATTTTAAACTCTATTTATTTGCAATAATTCTTTAAATTAGAAAAAAAATCCTTAATAGAAAGTAGTATCTTTGCTTTTGAAATTATTTTCATACTCATTTTATTTGTGATGAGAAAATATATGTCTGAAGAAATTCGTAAGTAGCGGACCACAATTCGTAAACATTAAACATGAATTAACATATATATATATATATATATATATATATATATATATATATATATATATATATATATAGAGAGAGAGAGAGAGAGAGAGAGAGAGAATGAGATATGTGTGTGTGTGTGTGGGTCTGTGTGGGTGTGCGTGTGTGAATGTGTATGTGTGGGTGTGCGTGTGTGAATGTGTATGTGTTCATTTTTATGCCTACATGTTCTATAATTTCGGGAATCCTCAGTTTAAAGATTAATTATCCATACCGGTCGCTGGATTTTGAACCCCGGAACATCAGTTATGTCTATAACTCAAATTTCAACGTATTTGCCAACACAGTCGTCATCAACAACCCAGTAAATCAGCAAGAGATGAATCCTATTTAAAAGCAGTCGTCGTTAAATATATATATATATATATATATATATATATACATATATATACATATATATAAATATATACATATAAATATATATATATATATATATAAATATATATATACATATATATACATATATATAAATATATAAATATATATATATAAATATATATATATACATATATGCATATATATATATGTCTATACATATATATATATACATATATAAATATGTATATACATATATATATAACTATATATATGTATATACATATAAATATATATATATAAATATTGTTGAATACAAAAGACAACTCATGTCTAGATATAGTAGAAAATACCAAAATCTTACAATTATGTACTAACAAACAAAACACTCCATATATTAAGATCCCTATATATAAAAACCAAAACAACGCTAATTAATAGAATTAACTTTAATAGCAGTAATAACATTCTAAAGAGTTATAGGTCAAATATAGTTTGGTACTTAGTACATAATTCCCGCCAAAAACCTTCTATAAATACTAACACATGGTCTAGACCTGTTTTACTTCGTTCCCCCGAAGATGGACCCAGATGGGTCCAAAATTACTTAGGAGACGAATGCAAATTATAGCAAATTCAACAGCCAATTCCCCTCCGAAACTAAGATCCTAATTCGAACTAAAGGATCTACCAAAGGATATCTAGGCATGAGTTGTCTCTTATATTCAACAATACTTGCCTGCAAGAGAAGATGCTGCCTATATATACATATATAAATATATATATATAAATATATATATATATATACTTATATGTATGTATATGTGTATATATATGTGTATATATATATATATTTATATGTATATTTATACATGTATTTATATATATATATATATATATATATATGTTTATATATATGTATAAATATATATTTATATATATATATAGTTATATGTATATATATATATTAATATATATATATATATAAATATTTGTATGTATATATATGTATATATGTGTTATGTATATATACATATATATTTATAAGTATATATATATATATATATATATATATATATATATATGTATATATAGGCATATATATGTATATATATGTATATATATATGTATGCATATGTATATATATACACATGTATAAATATATGTATAAATATATATATATATATATATGTTTGTATGTATATATATATATTTATATATATGTATATATATAACATCCTAAGTGAAAGTGTTTCTGTGGAACGAACTGGATTCAAACACACTAAGGTTTTCAGACCGTGTTGTTTACCAGTTGTTCGGATCGAGCGTCGTGTTCCCCCGATTATAAACGTGTTCAGTTGAATCAAGCAATGTTGCATGCAAAGACAGAGTAATAATTAATAAACAAAATGAAGTAGTTCAAATAACGTTTATTGAACGTGTGTGTACGTGGAATGATGAAGTGTGTGATGTATGCATGTGTGTCGATGGAAAAACAGTTCTTGAAAAGGTATAAGAAATGAATCCGGCGTAGGAAAAGTCTTTGAAAAGCCGTACACAAAGAAAATGAGTTGAGAACTCTTACCGTTGTTTGCCCACGTGTGTTGGTAGTTGTTATGCTGGTTGAGAAGAAAAGCGTGAGACGAAACGCTAGTGTATTAGCGTCGTTCTGCCGACCAGAGAAGAGTGAAGCGGAACGCTAGTGTCAGCGTCTGCCTGCCGAGGCAGGTCGGTGAGGAAGAGCCGGAATTTCCGTTTTGCACCGAGTTTTATAGTCCGAAGGGCAGATAACTCTGGTGTCGCTTTACAGTGCCACCTGTCGGTGAAAAAGCGACACCTACCGGCAAACCGGTGTAGTTATGTTTTGAAAGGAGGAGGTAACTGCTACAAGGACTCCCCCCCCAGATTGAAAAATATTGAAGATATTATTCAATATGTACAGTTGTAGATGAGAAGCATTCTTTGTGGGTATGTCTGTTTTGCTGTTGATGATTAGAAAAAAGTAGTGTGCACGCTACTTATTTCTGTTTCTGCATCTGTATTGAATGATTGATCGCAAGTGCATCTGCGGAATTGAGTGTTTGTAACGCATGTGGATCTGCGTGTTGTTTGCATGCAATTGGGTCTGCATCAAGTTTGAGCGCAAGTGAATTTGCACTTGTTGGTGGCGTTGTTCATGTTGATTAGTCTGCGTGATGCGGAGCTGATGAACGAACGTTGAATTGTCAGTGTTGTCCGGGAATGTTTGGTGCTTGGGTCTGCGCGGTTGTTGATGAGTGAGCACAAGTGGGTCTGTGCGGTGTTGATGAGCGAGCACAAGTGGGTCTGTGCGGTGTTGATGAGCGAGCACAAGTGAGTCTGTGCAGTGTTGATGAGTGAGCACAAGTGAATCTGTGCAGTTGTTGATGAGTGAGCACAAGTGAGTCTGTGCAGTTGTTGATGAGTGAGCACAAGTGAATCTGTGCAGTGTTGATGAGCGAGCACAAGTGAGTCTGTGCAGTGTTGATGAGTGAGCACAAGTGAGTCTGTGCAGTTGTTGATGAATGAGCACAAGTGAATCTGTGCGGTGTTGATGAATGAGCACAAGTGAGTCTGTGCAGGTGTTGATGAATGAGCACAAGTGAGTCTGTGCGGTGTTGATGAATGAGCACAAGTGAGTCTGTGCGGTGTTGATGAATGAGCACAAGTGAGTCTGTGCAGGTGTTGATGAATGAGCACAAGTGAGTCTGTGCGGTGTTGATGAATGAGCACAAGTGAGTCTGTGCAGGTGTTGATGGTGTTCATGTTAATTAGTCCGTGTTGTGGAGCTGATGAACAAACATCTAGTTGTTGAGATTGGTGGTACACTATGGTCAAAATCAGATGCACAAATGTCTGCAAGTGAGTTAGCAGGTCCAGGTACAAGTGGGTCTGTACTGGTGTTGGTGCGCGTCGTTCGAGTTGATGTGTCCCCCAGTTGATCAACGAACGTCCAGTTGTTGAGTATTTAGTCGTGCTTGTGCAGTTGTACTCATTTTGAACTGGTGTGATTTCTTCCATAGTGTCGTCAGTGATGTCCGGAAATGTTTGATGAATGTCCGGGAAGAGTTGGTTGTTCAAGTTGATGTGTCCTCCTGTTTATCAATGAACGTCCAGTTGTTGAAGAGGGTTGGTAGCCCTTGAAGGGTGATGTTGGTGCTTGCTGAGCCTGACTTTTTACAACCAGTATTAAGTCTTGAGGCTTGGTGATGTTGTTCGTGTTTGACATCGTGTTGTCTGTTTTGTAGTTTTCTTTTCTTTTATGTATATATTCCCAACACGTGGGTAGAAAGGAAAAAGAAAAAAAAATGGAGTCGTAATTTTTTTCACACGAGGAATGATGTTTTTTGTTTTCGTTTTAGTTTGTTTGAATGTTAGTTTCCACGTAGAGAAAGAATGGTGGCTTCTCTTTCCTTTGTTGTTGAAAAGAAAGAAAAAAAAAAAAATTCGTATTTTCTTTTTTTTTTGTTTGAATTTTCATTTCCACGTTGTTAGAAAAAAAAAGATGGCGGCTTCCTTTTTTTTGTTGTTGAAACAGAAAATAAATTCGTATTCTCTTTTTTTGTTTGAATTTTCATTTCAACGTGAAAAAGATGGCGGCATTATTTTGAATTTTTTTATCAACACGTGGTCACGAAAAAGATGGGCAGCGTGAGCGTTTGTTTTCTTTTGATCTCCACGTGTTCAAAACAAAGGAAGTGGCGTCTTGTAAGGTCCTTTTGTTCGTCGAAAAAGAAAAAAAAAGGATTGGCAAAAGTTTGTCCTTTTCTTTGTATATATTTTTCCGACACGTGGGTGGAGGAGAAAAAGATGAAATTGTAATTTGTTTTATATTCGGAGAGAGTCGAGAAATGTTTTTGTTTTTCTTTGTTTGTTTATTTCCACGTGGCCAGGAAAAAAAATAATGTCGGTTTCTTTTCTTTTGTTTGTATATTTCTACCACGTGGGTAGAAAAAAAAAAGGAAAAAGATGGGTGCGTAATTCGTTTCACCACGAAAGAAAAAAACGAGAAATGATATTTTTTTTTTGTTCTAGTACGAAATTAATTACCTCGCCACATACAACAAAGCTTGGACGTCGGGTCACCAATGTTCGGGGACCGAGTGGTGTGATGTTCCCGGACTATAAACGTGTAAAGTTGAATCAAGCAATGTTGCATGCAAAGACAGAGTAATAATTAATAAACAAAATGAAGTAGTTCAAATAACGTTTATTGAACGTGTGTGTACGTGGAATGATGAAGTGTGTGATGTATGCATGTGTGTCGATGGAAAAACAGTTCTTGAAAAGGTATAAGAAATGAATCCGGCGTAGGAAAAGTCTTTGAAAAGCCGTACACAAAGAAAATGAGTTGAGAACTCTTACCGTTGTTTGCCCACGTGTGTTGGTAGTTGTTATGCTGGTTGAGAAGAAAAGCGCGAGACGAAACGCTAGTGTATTAGCGTCGTTCTGCCGACCAGAGAAGAGTGAAGCGGAACGCTAGTGTCAGCGTCTGCCTGCCGAGGCAGGTCGGTGAGGAAGAGCCGGAATTTCCGTTTTGCACCGAGTTTTATAGTCCGAAGGGCAGATAACTCTGGTGTCGCTTTACAGTGCCACCTGTCGGTGAAAAAGCGACACCTACCGGCAAACCGGTGTAGTTATGTTTTGAAAGGAGGAGGTAACTGCTACACAGTTAACAACTGTTTAATAGAGTATAATAAATATCTACCAACTTTACATTAGCTAATGTACAATGTACTTACGTCTGATCTAAAGGAATGTGAGAGGTGAGAAGTTTTCTTAGAGACGCTCGCTTCTTTATCATTAACAACCTAAGCGAAAAAGAGAAACGAACGTGTGAGTAATTAATTTATTACGTTCTAAAAAAGGTCAATCCTGAGCGCAAGCCTTAAACAGATTTAAATGGCGCCTCCCTCGTTTGTTAAAATTGTTTTACAACTTAGACAATTGGCAGTAAAATGTTATCCGCTGATATAAACACAAAAAAATCCGCTTAATCATAATAATAACCCGTTTGTTTTATTCCCTAATTAAGATTTGATTCACTTCTTTTTTCAAGTTCATTTATTTGTGTAATTATTTTATTCATGTATCTATATATGTTATTCTACTTCAAACAAGGCGTATTCCCACTGAGGCCTAAGACGATAGTCTTATCAGGTGTCAGATGTATAGGGAGCATCCTAAGTTTGGAGTTGCGCAGCAAGATTTTTATTCACATTACATTTTAATTTCTGTATGTTGATACAGTTGGGGAAACAGGGAAAAGGGTTAGAATTCCAAAGGTAAGTGGGTCGAAGAAAAGAAGCTATTTGAGTAAAATTTTCCCGGTATTGTATTTTAACTAGTAATGTGAAAGCCTACGAATTTCTACTTCTGTGTCCACCATTACGCATTTTACTGAGCATATGAACATAACTAGAGCACCTGTAACTTATTGGGTCAGTATTTGTTGTATGTATATTATTAAGTATGTAATTTCTAAACTTTAATATTTGTTGATACTTATCTTTTATAAGAACAAGAAAGTATTATTAATTCAAAACCTTTTTATTTACAATACCTTTTCTACATAGTGTTTGAGAAATATATTTCGATTCTAAAGCGACCCACACAGAAAGTAAATAAGTTGATACATAACAAAAAGGAAAGTTATACTGGTCCAAACGTATGAATTATTTAATCACTTGTAACGAGAATCAATAGACATAACAGGTACTTTTCAACACGTCTAATTTTCACAAAGTCAAAGGATTTCAGAATACATTGTGATTCCATAATAAACTCCCCCTTTCCTCCCTCTCTTTGTTTGTCACTCTGTGTCTCTCTTTTTTCCACTATCTCGTCCCTTTCTCTCCTTTTCAATTATTTACATTATTCATTCTTCTTTATTTACGTTATTTATTTACGTTATTCTTTATTTACGTTATTCGCTCATCTCCTACAAACATTGATGTACAAATGAAGTGTTCACGGTGAAAAGGTGATCATAAGTCAGCAAAATAATTATCAGACTGTTAATTCTTATTAATGCTTGAGTTACGTTGTTTGAACAAGTAAATGTAAGTCAAATTTAAAAAAATAAATCAGTAATATTCTGCTCGCAGTATCTCTTGAATAGTTTTTTTTTCGTTTTTTTCAAGCTACCAGTTAAATAGTAGTACTACTCTTCTCGCTGTTTCTCTGCGTCAATATAGAAAAATAAAAGAGGAAAGAGTTTAATGAAGCAACGACGGAGGGAAAGTGCGTATTTTTTACTATTAATACACAGAGAACGAGAGACAGACAAAAGCGAGTGTTATAGACAGTGCATGCAATAATAGTGGAGGTCGAACATCATACAATATGAGAGGGTTAAATTTGTACATCGAAATGTAATATAGATGGCTCACTAGTTAGTTAATTGCAAATGGCGGCTAGTTTGAAACGTAAAAATGAGAAAGATTTTTTCAAATATAACTCCGTCCGAGAAATGAGGAATATTTCAACATGCATTTTTGTGTGATTAAAATCTGTAGGAAACGAACGGTCTTAAATTTCGAGATGACGAGTTAATATTATTAACTATGATTCTCATCAAACAATTACTTTGGTGAACATTATTCATTTTGGTTGTAGAACTCTCCCAATATTTTCAATCTCAAACGCATAACAATCAAGGAGAGTAGAACGTGGACGTTGGCTTTACTTTTGGTAACCCTGTAACTCTCGCTTCCCTTATTTTGTCCTGTAGTCCTTACATTCCATTAGCGACGTTTCTGACAAAGGAGGAATAATTGCTGTTTTATTGGTCGGGATCGATCCATCTAACAGTTATTGTTGCTAGTTTTTGACCTTGAAGTAGTATATAGTTTAACTCCTTGCAACAAGTGGCTTTATGTCTAATCTGAAGCGATTTCCATGAAAACAAAAATAAAAAGTCGAACTGCGTTCCTGTATAAAAGCCAAGCATGGCCGTCTTCACATCAAATGTCAACAAATGTTTGTCATAAACTGTCGTCATAAGTAAGCAATCTTTTTTTATTTCATTAACCATTTTCAATCCTCTCATAACAGTCTTCCCTATTAAGAATCAATATATTCATCTCATTAACACTTATCTTTGAGTGACTTTTTGCCTCGATAAAAAAGGATACTAATTTAACATTATTTAATTAAATTATCGCTTTTATCTTTTTTGCATATTTTTTCTTTATTTTCAATCCTTTCTATACAGTGTTCGGTAAATTCTTCTATCATTTTAGAAATAATTAAAACTTAAATATTTAGAGATTCGGGTTGAGGAAGGAAATGAAATTTCGACGTGGATAATCGGAATCGAATACGGAATGACCATAGTAATAAAATAATCCGATAACTTGATGTGTGTCGCTGCATGTGCGCGTTTATCCAGCGTTTACGTAACTTACAAATTATCATATTATTTTTTATATTTACCATCAATAAATTACTTATTGAAATAAAAAATCTAATCGCGTTAAAGAGAACGAACTTTAAAAAAAATCCTATTTAAATATATTTTATTACGAAATTATATCGACGACAATACATTTATTTCGGAAACATGTCAGCCATTTTAATCTTTTTTCTTTCATAAATTAAACGAAATTGATGAATTACTTTGTGACTCTTCGAAATTTGAAAAGCATTTGGAAGCTTTTAACCTGTCATTTATGACTTTAATTTATATCGAGATACTTATAGATTAAATGGTTGAAAGTTTTGATAAGGATTTTCATTAAATAACTTCATGAGTAAATATTTAAGCAACATAAACTTAGCAAACATTAATTAGAGTTTTATTTGACTCAATTGATAATTCTATGAAAAAACGATTCCGTCACAATTATAATTAACTTGGAAAATCATATTTAAAACAAACTATACTACTACTACTACTACAACCACTACACATACTACTATCACTACAACTACTACCACTACTGCTACTTCTACTACTACTACTAGTACTGCTACACATACTACTATCCCTACAACTACTACCACTACTGCTACTACCACTACTGCTAGTACTGCTACACATACTACTATCACTACAACTACTATCACTACAACTACTACCACTACTGCTACTACTGCTACTACTACTACTACTAATAATAATAATAATGATAATAATTTGGTCAGAAAACGACAAAAAACTAAAAAAAGCTAAAAAAAAAAGCTAAAAAAACGGAAAGATTCCCAGACAACGCCGGTCATGTAACTCTAGCTGAATAAATTACACTTAAATAGAGCTAGTCTAGTAAAAGGTGTACTTAACCCCAGTTTTCCTTTTGTTATTCTGATATTGCTTCCCATCTTCTTGGACTTGTCTTTGCTATTAGAACTAAGCAATGCAGGTTCAGAAGAGTCGCAGCCAGTGATTACGCAATCTCAGAATTTGCATCGACTCAGACACCATGACAGGGGTTATCCATTGTCTTCCGAGACTGAAACAAAACTATTTTACCTAATCTATCTTCTAACGAGTTTCCCCATTTTTCATCTATCTCATTCTCTTTCATTCTTATTGACTTGTACCTCCATTGATCCACGCATTTTCCTCGCGTGTTTTTTAAATTTTTTTTTTATCACCACTCCTTTCTTGTTCCTCATCTTAGCGCCCTTTGTTCCCAGCCCTCCCGGGCCTGTTCCAAGCCGCCCCATTCCACTTAATATCGTGTTTAATTAATGCCTGTCGCTTCATTGTCACCCCCGTATCTATCGGCCAGACAAATAATTCGCCTTAGATGACCTCTTTTGACAAAGACGAAACAGTTAAACACTTACGAATGCGAAAGTGGGCGGACTTTATAAGGTCAAAGTCATGGCGGAAACCACTAATTCACGTATAAAAAAAAAATCAACAGCCTAAGTTAACAGATAAAAAAAATCTTACAAAACCGAAGCAAATAGGAAGTAAACGAGGGATGAGAAAGGTGATATCTAACTGTTGCGATTGCGAAGGTGGGTGCAGTCAATTTTATCAAGGGTAGTTGATAGACACACTCGCATTTTACCTGGATAAACTTTTCATTTTTTATCTTCTTCTTACCTGTTGGTCTCTTTTAAGGAAGACAGGTGTTTTATTTATACAAGATGTGGACATCCAAGTTATCATTGGTGATGGGGTTTCTCTTTCAGGTAATTTTAGTTGGACTTTTTGTTTCATGTAAGAAACTAGAAATGCGATTCTTCAAGATAAATGGTGTCGCATTTAATCTTATAGAAGTGTCAAACAGAGAAGAAGCACACACGGAAACGAATAACGCATACATATATTAACGCAAACAAACAAACGCGTCCTTTTCTTCAACATGTTATCGTTTTCAAGATTTGTTTGGTTTTGTACATTTACAGAATATCGACCATTTAAAGACTATTTAAACCCAACACATTACAATAAGCAGATCGGTGGGTGCTTGTGCTGATTAGCGGCCTATGAAAAAAATATTTTTTATATAAAAACAATAATATATACTTATTAAGCATTATATTCTTACTCACTGTACGAAAAAGTAAAAAAAATTATCCACTAGAACTTTAATTACAAATAATTTTCCATTCTGCGTATCATAATAGCAACTCGTTCAGTAAGCCTCCATCTTGTTTTTAAGAAGATTTGAAGGGCAGATAACTGAAATCTTCTTAAAAAACAAGATGGAGGCTTACTGAACGAGTCGCTGTTATGATACGCAGAATGCAAAAATACTTGTAATTAAAGTTTATTGGATAATTTTTTCTACTTTTTCGTACAGTGAGTAAGAATATAATGCTTAATAAGTATATGTTATTGTTTTTATATAAAAATAATTTTTTCATAGACCGCTAATCAGCATAAGCACCGATCGGTGCTATTTAAATTTCTTTCGTTTCGTTTATTATTTATTTTGTATTGTCTCCTCTTACCGATTTAAAGTCAATATTGTACTCGATAACTAACTCGTTCCGTGACGACAAAATATAAAAGATCAGAACAGTTTCGATCCATTTGCGGTGATATAGCTTCATTTTACTCTCCGCAAGAAATTATTTATCAAAACATTATTTCCCCAATAAATTATTTCATTCGTTATGCTCTTCCAACCTGATCCATAACCTAACCTAAATTCTAACACTAACTGGTAGCCAATCGGACTTAGGGTAAGTGTTAGGAAATTTTAAATGCAAAAATATCCGGAAAATGAAGGATCATTTGCCGTTTAATTGGTATACAAAACTGACCTCCCCACTTTAAATTCTAAAATGATTGGTCTGTTTCTCGCCAAGATTTTCAGAGTTTTCACACGTAATCGCCTAAAAAGTAGAATCTAAGTTTTGGGGGTGCGGTGGGTCTGGAAGAAGTAATTAATCGGAGGGTGTAAATTTACAAATGTACTCAAAATATAGTTTTCGTAACGGTCTTACTTTTTAAGGTAAAAAAATAACATAAAACCGTAGGAAGTGGTTATACAAAACCCAAATTAACCGAAACGGAATTCCTCCATAACCTCCAAATTAAAAGCTTCATGCGCCATAAATACAAGTACAACACCTACAAAATTAAAACTAGGTTTCCACAGAGTTCGAAAAAATATAAAATGTGTACTTCACTATTAATAAATAATAAGCCAATTTATCGTGTGTCTGTGTATGTGGATTTTTCTCGCCTCTATGCGACTCATACTTTTTTTGGTATCAATTATTTATTGCAATCAAAAATGCAATAGCGTAAAACAAAAAGGAATTTAAAAAAAAACTATTTAAAATCTATTAATTACGAAATTACATCCTAACATAATAGTGTGTGTGTGTGTGTTTTTTTTCGTAAACAAATCTTCCATTTTAATCTTTGCTTAATAGTTGAAAACAAATGGAATGAATTACTTCTCGACACATAGAAATTTGAAAATAATTTATAAGTATTCAAACTGTTGAATATAAAGTACTTGCTGATTTTTTTTTTTAGCTTATCAGCAATATATTCAAAGATGTAATTGTTGGAACCCATTCATGACCACGAACTTTATAAATTGAGATGAAACTAAAATGACTTTAACAAAAACTACGTATAGCTTAATAACACTTAGCTACATTTGATGATTTAAATGAAAATCACTGCCGTAATAATTACATTCAATTGAAAGATACTATTTAAGAAATAGTTTATGAAAAAAAAAAACGTCACAGTTAAAAAAGAAAATGATAATATTGAAATAAAAATGAGTTAAATGACTCCCGGACAACGCTAGTAATGTAAGTTTTTTTATCTTCTTCCAACAGCGGTAAAATGTGACACATGGTCGGAATGTTGGATTTGAAAAGCCAGCGCCCGAGAATTTGAGCACTCTGGCCTACAAAAAAATGCCTGGGCAGCCCCGTCGGCATTCCCCGGTAGGCAGTAAGCAATACACTTACTCCTCCCTAAAGAGGGGAGGCAAAGCCTGTGAGTGTGGACCTCCTAGAACTGCACAGGATACACCTACAAACCGGCGGAATATAGACCCGAAGGCCAAGACGACACCGGTCTGTAGGGTGTAGTATCGATCGGAACAGATACTACACGTTGATCTTGGCCAAAAGGTCGTTTCTTGTATACAATTCGTTAAAAAACGTTCTCTTTTTTGACCTATAATTAAAAGTAGTATTCTTGTCGGTTTATACTTTTGTTTCATATGGTTCGCTTGTTTTAATGATTAATTGGATACGATTGGCTGAAAACATGTTCTTATTTTAATTAGAACTGAAATAAAATACGGTTCTATGATGATTAGTGAGCAATGTAAACGTTCATTCTCTTTCGCAGTCTTATTCGTAGTTCTATTAAGTTAGGGATGTTTACGAATTCGTATGTACAGTATCCGATCTTTACGTAATCAACCTATCATTATGCACGTTGGAACACAGTTGCGAAGCATAAAGGTGGGTAATGTTGGCTATATTTAGTTTAATTTATTTTTGTGCAAATATTCAGATGTCTCCGATTTTGTTGAATTTTAACAATAGCTATCGGACATCAATAATTAAATATTCTTCAAATCATCATTTTTTAGAGTAATCTAAAGGTTTTTTTTTGAAGGGGCTTAAACGTAGCACAACCTCTTATTTTAAAATGTAAATGTTTCAGAGTTGCATTAAATTGGTGCCATATTTATTAGAGATGAATTAAGCAAGATTCTATGAATTTACGATTCTTCTTAAGATCGCTTAAGCTTAACTCTTTAATTTTAGATATTTTCTAGAATCAATATCATGCCATAAACTAACGATAGAGTAGAGAGAGAGTATTGATTTACTCCTCTCCAGGAGTTAGGCACAAGGCCAGTTGTTATCTTACTCCCACAAGTAAGATGTGACCCAAGGTCGGGTCGGGAAAGTGGGGTTTAAAAATTGTCTGGGCAGCCCCGTGGGCATTCCCCGGTAGGGGTGCCTCAGGCAGTAAGCAATAAACTTACTCCTCCCCAAAGAGGGGAGGCGAAGCCTGGGAGGGTCGACCTCCTAGAACTGCACA
Source organism: Sepiola atlantica (assembly GCA_963556195.1). Taxonomy (NCBI): domain Eukaryota; kingdom Metazoa; phylum Mollusca; class Cephalopoda; order Sepiida; family Sepiolidae; genus Sepiola; species Sepiola atlantica. The sequence continues at coordinate 15,218,118 of OY744521.1, read as the reverse complement.
GGAAAGACCCATAGACCGGCGTAAATAAAGCCCGAAGGCCAAGACAATACCAGTCTATGGGGTGCAGTATCCATCGGAACAGATACTACACTTTGATCTTAGTCAAAAGGCCAAGCAGAGAGCAGAGACAGAGTAGCACTCTCTCTTCTGCGTGAAAGAGGTTGTAGTGAAGAGAATGTTGCCACATCTGGGCTGGTGAATCATCCGCTAGTCTCTTCCTCTTATACAAGGTCCAAAAAGGAGTCGCCAATTTGATAGGTCCTTCACTATCCACCAAGCTCAAGCCCCTGTCCCATCGCCGCAATGTTGCTCCCTTGTGCCTGTTTTACAAGTACTTCAATGAATTGCTGCTCTGGTGCCCCCATGACGTAGATTCACTAGACCAACCTGATAATCTGCCAAATCCCATCCATACACTGTGGAGGTCCTCAGATGCCGAAGAGCTTTCTACTCCAAAAGCTTCTTTCCTCGTGCTGCTGGACTCTGGAACTCCCTCCCTGTTCCCTGCTCCCTGCTCCCTGCATTCCTGACGTTACTGACATGCAGAAATGTAAAACTAATGTAAACAGATATCTCGCTGTGCAGCTCCCAAATTAAGTTACCCCCTCCCACCCCCCCCCTCACCCTTTGATTTCTCAGTAGCCCCTTACGTCTACAGTGGCGGCCTACCTTGTTTGGGGTGAACTATGTTAAAAAAAAGAACTACGTTAAAGAATAGGACATCCTCTACTAGATTTATATCTCCTATCTTTTATTTAAAGACGGTAGAAAAACAACTTGTTTACATTAGACTTGAAAATGATCATGTTGCTGTCAGGTGGGAAGCAGCCGCGTTGTATTGTGCTGCACAGACGGGTAGCTCTTGGGGAAAGAAACTCTGCTCATGGAAGCTCCGTTTAGTTTTAGGTACTCAGAGGAAGAACGGGAAATTATTTACAGTGGTTATAGATAGAATAGTTATTTTTTAATAAATGTTTTACAGGGGGGGGGCATAGATTGGTGCTCAGTCGAGCACATTCCATAAAGTAACGATAAAGCAGAGAGAGAATAGCACCCTCTCTTCTGCGTGAAAGATGTTGTAGTGAAGAGAATAGACCATCCCTCACTACATTTCGTATCTCCTATTTTTTTTTATTCTTCTCTCTGATAAAGTATTTAAACCTTAGGATTCTAAGCTATTATAATTCAGATCCGTTAATCCTTTCATTAGTCGGGTCACTTTTTTGAGCAGCAGTTTTACAACCGTTTATTTACATTGTTTATGTTGTGTTCAGAGTATTATCCGTATCGAAGTTTACATTAATATGATTAGACAAATATGCCCTTTTGCAGTTGTGAGGGTTAAATTTGTAGCGTTACATTTCCCCTTTTTTTTTTAAATATAAGATTACACTCTCCGTCAAGAATTACAAAAAGAATGTATGCTTCGCCCATGTTCGCACTTATATTCATATTCATATTAAATAACGTCTAAATCAGTGAGGTTTAAATAACATTTGAAAAATACGTCTCAAAATGGAGAGTATAAACAGAAGCAAAGAAAAATGTATAAATGAATATAGAAAAAAAGATAAAGAAAAAAATATTCATTATGGAAATAGAGTAAAATATTTTTTCCGAATTAATTTAGACGAAATGGTTGTCTAAATTACGCTTTGTTTTTAACTCAACATTTGAAATGGTTTCGTCGACTTTTGTGTTACGAATGTATGTATCATACATTTGTAAACAATATATATTTAAATACATATTTCTGTACATAATATGCATACGGCATAATATAACATTAGATCGTAACAAATTCTAGAAAATCAAATATTATCGTTAGCATAACAGTTACTTTCGTGTATCACATTCAAGTAGAATTTACTATAGAATAGCATCACAGTAGACCTATATTTAGAAGCGACCTAATTATCTAGACGGTTGCTCATCACATAAACAGCCCTGTTGTATATATGACACATAGCAGTTGTTCGTTCACTCTCCTCTAATCTGTATTTTTTGGTAACAGCCGTCAAACGTCATTCGTAATGCGTGATGAGTTTCGTCTTCTTTTCGATAGAATAATGACAGCACAGCATCATTTGGGTTCAACACTTCTTTTTTGGGTTATTCTTCTTCACAGTATACATGTAGACTTTTATGTTGCTGCGTGGATGCAAGGGAGAGGACATATTTATCTCAAACACGAGCACCCTATTAAGCAGTTAAGAGACAAGAGAAGGATTTCATCAGCTTATATGTTACGTGGTGACTACATGTCTGTGAACACTATAATCTGAACTTAAAATAGAATTTTCTGATTTCGCACACTATTTGTAACATTATTTTTACACACTAACATTTAATCTGGCTACAAACATTGAAGTTACATTGTATTACATATTTGGATTTTTAATTAGTCTATTCACTTAACATGCATTTGTTTATTACTGTTAGACAGTGACGTTTCAAAGACATAATATTTGATTTCTATCATTTCAATTATTTAGATTTCGATTCTCATAATTGTTGTTATATTTACAACATTACGGGTGATGTAACTTACTGTATACTTCAGGGGCATTTTTTCTAACTTAGACATATGACCTAACGAGTAATGGCATGTTTCAAGGATCACTTAAATGTGACTGCTTTACTGAATATAAACGCACAATCCTTACTATAAAGGATAATAAATAAGATGAGGAGAAGTAAAAAGTACTACGCGGAATGAAAACACTCTACCCGCCATGGATATAATTAATGGTTTAGTTAAAGATTATTTCAGGTTCAAGATTCTAGTCTAAAGATGCAAAAGTCCGACTGTAAAGTTTTTAAATTCGATCAGATGCGCCTGAAGAAAGTTGGAGGTTACCGCGGTATAATTTGCGTAAATATAACAAGCAAGACACAAATAGTAAAATCCGAATAATAAAAATAATTCAAATATCAATCACCAGTTAAAATGTTGTGAAGCGGTCTCCGATGTTCTGAAGGGGTCACCAATGTTGTGAAAGGGCCGTCATAAGGCACCATCAAACAAACAATTAGAATGTATAACAATACATAAATATATCAATTTTATTGATAAATTGTTAGGAAAACGCAAAAAATAAATATAAGCAGGACATGGAATGTTAACGTATCCCAAACGTTTTAGGTGAAGAAAGAATTGTTTTGTCTTCAAGACTTTGAGTGGGCATTTGTTTTTCGGCTGTATGGATTTGCGTGTATACATTGTATAAGGATTGTAGATGCGTGGGTGTGTATATGTTGTTATGTACTTACGAGTTACTGCTTATCAAAGCCCAACATCTTCTCGAAGATACGTTAATAAGTTTGTCAAATTGACAGTGAAACAACATCGTGTAAATTGGTAACGATTGTTGAAACTGAGCAGAATCTGATTATTTAAGAAGACAGCTTAACAAACAAATCTTAACATTGGGCTTGAAAGCGGCCATACTGTAGTCAGCTGGGAAGCAGCCCGTTGTATTGTTTTCCACAGACGGGTAGTTCTTGCGTAGAAACTTTGCTCATATTAGCGTGCTTGCGTTTTGTCAGTGATATTGAGTGTGTGAAAAGTGGGTGTCGATGTGTTTAGTTTGCGGCGTATACGTGTTGTCGATATGCGTACGGTACTTTGTGACTGTCTGTCGCCATGCGTGTACAACTTACTTTCGGTCCTAAAAGCCGAGGCTATTTTGAAGACATGTTTTATTTGCGTTGAGTCTTAAAGAAAAAAAATATAGCGGAAATAGGACAGACTAGTGTGCGTTTGTTTGTTTTTGTATTACGGGCGAAATCGAGAGGTAGATATTTTTGCATCTCTATTTAGTTTAAAGAAACTACCTATTTGTACTTTTGTTGAATCGAGGATCGATACTTAAAAACTGCCTATTTGTACTTTTGTTGAATCGAGGATCGATACTTAAAAACTGCATATTTGTACTTTTGTTGAATCGAGGATCGATACTCAAAAACTGCCTATTTGTACTTTTGTTGAATTGAGTATCGATACTTAAAAACTACATATTTGTACTTTTGTTAAATCGAGGATCAATACTTAAAAACTACCTATTTGTACTTTTGTTGAATCGAGGATCGATACTTAAAAACTACCTATTTGTACTTTTGTTGAATCGAGAATCGATACTTAAAACTGCCTATTTGTACTTTTGTTGAATCGAGGATCGATACTTAAAACCTACCTATTTGTACTTTTGTTGAATCGAGGATCGACACTTAAAAACTACCTATTTGTACTTTTGTTGAATCGACGATCGATACTAAAAACTACCTATTTGTACTTTTGTTGAATCGAGGATCGATACTTAAAAACTGCCTATTTGTACTTTTGTTGAATCGGAGATCGATACTTAAAAACTACCTATTTGTACCTTTGTTGAATCGAGGATCGATACTTAAAAACTACATATTTGTACTTTTGTTGAATCGAGGATCGATACTTAAAACCTACCTATTTGTACTTTTGTTGAATCGAGGATCGACACTTAAAAACTACCTATTTGTACTTTTGTTGAATCGACGATCGATACTAAAAACTACCTATTTGTACTTTTGTTGAATCGAGGATCGATACTTAAAAACTGCCTATTTGTACTTTTGTTGAATCGGAGATCGATACTTAAAAACTACCTATTTGTACCTTTGTTGAATCGATGATCGATACTTAACAACTACCTATTTGTACTTTTGTTGAATCGAGGATCGATACTTAAAACCTGCATATTTGTACTTTTTTTGAATCGAGGATCGATACTTAAAAACTATCTATTTGTACTTTTGTTGAATCGAGGATCGATACTTAAAAATGACGATCGCTTCTGCTTCCCATGGATTTAAAATTACGAAAAGCAAGATGTTAAAGGTTGTTTTTCTTTCTTTTAAATAAGCAACCGCCTAATAGTCGGTCTTAAATTTATTAGAATGTACACGTATTTTGAGAATTAATTTAATTTTTTTTAATTTTTAAAATTTATTATAAACATGACCTTATACACATATAACGTAATTTTAAAATGAAGCTGACGGGAAAGTAAATGATTACGATAACGTTTCAATGTGTATTATCACGTTTTCATCAAGACAGGTTGCTTTCAAATGAAAGAGCAATTCATGATGTATATGGTTTCGAAATGCTTACACACATTCGTCATCAACGTTGATTGTTTAATGTAATAGTGTAACACCTGTTTATAATGGTTTCCCTTAATGTATTTGCCTGCAGACGCAAATGTTTTCGACCAACAATTGATTCAGTATTTTTTTATAACATATATAAAACAAAACACCTATTTAAAAACTTTTGACGGATACAGGAAATCATCTTTTGAAATTAAAAAAAACACAATTATTTAACTGATTGTATTTGCCTGCTTACGTAAACGTTCTGAAACATTCGCTGTTGCAAGAGAATTCATTTAAGGTCTACTAGCTTTTGATGGGACCGGTTATTTATCATCCTTTAAAACGAATAACAATTCCATATTTATTTACGATGTTATGTTTAGAAAAATTCCCTAGCAGTCGATGTATTATTAACAATTAAATATGATCATAATATTATTAGAATTTTGTTTTAATGGGAGAGCGTAAGATGCTTGTATAAACAACCACGTCAAAAAAACACGTGGTTGATTATACATCTGAGGAGACCTAATTAAGGGGTCGAAATAAGTTGTAATGTATACAACTTTAATGTGTGTATAGTTTTTTCTTTTTTATAATTCTGTTTTGCTCTGTTTAAATTACATTGAGCTCTGTTATTCAGATTCTCAACACAAAATTGAAATCTACACACACTATATATATATATATATATATATATATATATATATATATATATATATATATATAATTACTCAAAACTAATATTTACAAATTTACCCAAATACACATGTGTTTCATGCAAAACCTGTTACTATCAGTATGGGAGGAGACACTCTCTGCCGAGCACACGGTTCGAACCCCAATACAAAAGTCATATTTGACTTAGTAGTCGGATGCGCACTGTTGTGCCCAATACGCATTTCCCGGGAATGAGAGTAAAATAAAGGTCTAAATGTAAAATTCAGCAGCGATCTTGCAAGTCATCAAGCGGACTCAATAGCCGAGGTCTAAACTATCGCATTAAGCTATAATAACGGCTTGTTGTAAACCTCCTTACAGTGCTAAACATAGTGATAGCTTTGTATAATTATTTATATGAAATATTTTCAAATTAACCCATATACCCATGTGTTTCATGCAAAACCTGCAATTAGCAGTATGGGAAGGGAGAGAATTCCTGTCGTTCACACGGATCGAAACCCAATACGAAAGTCATAGTATACTTAGTCGCCGAAGGGCACAGTGTTGTACCAACACTCCCCTCCCACACACACATAAATATCATAAATAATATTTTCAAATTAACCCATATACACTTGTTTTATAGCAAACCTGCAATCATCAGTATAGAAGGAGACAATGTTTGCCGATCGCCGGTTCGAACCCCAATACAAAAGTCATATTTGACTAAATAGTCGGAGCGCGTCCCGATGTGCCCACAACGCATTGACTGGAAATGGGAGAGTGAATTAACGTCTAAATGGCAACTCGCAGAGGGTTCGAGATCTTATCAGATCAGATCGAATATTCGTTTCCATAATCCGTATGTATTTGAATACACGTGGAAATTGATTATAAACTTGTATAGACTTCAATCATTCAAATATATACCGACGTATGTGACACGGATACAGTTCTCACGATCGAATCTACCGTGAAACTGAATTAAAGTTTTAAGATAACTTCTTTGAATTCTTTGTCATATATATATATATATATATATATATATATATATATATATATATATATATATATATATATATATATATACGTGTATATATATACATATATATATATATATATATATATATATATATACACGTAAATATATATATATATATATTAATTGGTCAGGTTCAAATATGTTAACAAAATGAACATGAAACCAATATTTTCAAAAGTGCTTAATAACAAGTAGAGCATTTACAAAAATAAAAAAAACAACGAACGTTGGTTGATTGACGTAAGGCTATACTATTGTTCATGTAGATATATATATATATATATATATATATATATATATATATATATATTACCGAAAGTACTTAAGTTTATAATAAAAATAGAAAGTTTTCAAGGTAAATAAATAATTTATTTTTAAAAACAAATAATTTGCGTTATGCAATGTTTTCTAAATATTTCATATAAAAATATTCTCTTTATTATTGCTATTTCGTCAACGCTTCAAATGTGTGTCTTTTCAAAATATCTTTCTACGTAACCACGTGACACACACGCCATATCAACATTTTCGTCCTAACATCAAGACGAATTTCAACTTGCCTGCGATAAGTATGTCTCAATCAAGTAGAAAAAAACGAAAAAAAAGAAGAAATATTCTTCTGAAGATGGTATATAATAGCGAAAGTACTCATGTTAATTTTAAAAAAAGTTTATTTTTAAAAAACAAATAATTTGCGTTGTGCAAGGTTTGCTAAATTTTTTATATAGAAGTATTCTCTTTATTATTGCTATTCCGCCAACGCTTCAAATGTGTGACTTTTCAAAATATCTTTCCACGTGACACAGCCGCCATATACACATTTTCGTCCTAACATCAAGACGAATTAAAAAAAATATTCTCTTTATTATATTTATATATATATATATATATATATATATATATATATATATATATATATATATATATATATATATATATATATATGTGTGTGTGTGTGTGTGTGTGAGAAAGGAAGGATGAGGGTAATCCGACGTAATGGGAAATGAAAAAAGAAAAACCAAGAGATATTGTTTATATATTCATCAACGTTTCGTCTTCATTGTAAGACTTATTTTGCAAGTACATCGAAATATTGGGTTGACATGATGTGTTGATAAGGAAAAGTAGTAGCCGTGGCTACTAATAGCGCTGGACGAGGGTCCAGACTGCGAGAAGTCAGTAGCGGCAGAGAGTGAAATACTTCTATGTACTTGCATGTCATTTTTCTTAAAATTATCATCCAAAGGAAGTCTTACAATAAAGACGAAACGTAGATGAATATATAAAAAGAATATTTCTTGGTTTTTCCTTTTTCATTTCCCATATATATATATATATATATATATATATATATATATATATATATATATATATATATATATATATATATGTCCCCGCTCCCCCCACCCAATGCATCTTTAATTTTCTGTTGAGGTAAATCTAAGATCTATGCCATTTGATTCCATTTGTCGCCTGACGATGTTGACGCTATTTGCAAGTGATAACGAAACAGAATATGTTTTGTCGCAAGTAATGGAATAACATCATCAACAAATAATATATTTTGCTCTGAATTTTCATTGAACACTCTCATAAACCCGGTTTCTAACTTCCTTCGGACTCATACTCCCTGGATATTGGTAACAAGTTAATTATATATATATATATATATATATATATATATATATATATATATATATATATATATATATATATATATATATATATATATATATAACGTGTGTGCGTGTGTTGTGATTGTTTCTCAATAAAAGGTTATTACATAGCTGCAGATGTTGGTGTGTTCATTTCATTGTGAGTCTATATTTGAAACGGAAGCTACGAAGTTAGGATCCATTTCTCTTGTGAACATGATTATTTTTTCAGGAAAATTAAAAATATCTTTCAAAAGAAATACAAACAAATCAAGGGAATTCTGTCGTCATTTTTTGTTCCATGAACACAGCGTCTTCTGTAAAAAATATTACAAATATAGATCGTTCAAATACACTCTGCATCTAAAGGCGAAACATTTTTCTTTTTTCTATTTGAACGAACAATGTTTATTTATTTTTTGTTTTGAAATGCACTCGCGTCTCTGTAAGAGGCTTCGTCTGTCTGTAAGTCGGTTCGTCGGTCTGAATCACTTCGGTTTAAAGTTGAGTGTTTTTGTTATATAAACCATAAGCATAACAAAGCAACGTAAGTGTGTGAACTTGTTTGTCTTAGATACGTCCAGGCGTCAGTCTATTGGTCGGAAGTTACACTTAAGTTAAAATACCATAATCGCCAATGTGTCTCCTTAAGGTTAAAATCAAATTTGATCGATCAGACTTGCATAATTGTACAATTAACATTTTCGCCCGTGCGTCACACGTAATTTAAAAATACATTTTTCGTTTAAATGTCACGCCAACGTTTGAAATACGTTTTTCACGATGTGTGACGCTTACATTTTAAATACTATTTCGTTCGATCTTTCACGTTTAGATTAAAAATATTATTTTCTTCAATGTTTCAAGCTCAAGTTTTAAATATCATGTTCATGGATGTGTCTCCTAAAGATTGAAATATAATTTCGTGGAAATTTCACTGTTAAGTTTGAAATACCATTTTGTCGGAAGAGTCAAGCTTAAGTTTAAAATAGCCTTTTCATCGATGTGTCATATTTACATTTGAAATACGATTTTCGGCTATGTGTCACGCTTTAGTTTATCATTTTTGTATTTTTGTAAGTTTAAAATAGCAATAAGATTGAAATATCATTAACATTGGTCTGTCCTGTTTCAGTTTGAAATATCATTTTCGTTGGTCTCTCCTGTTTAAGTGTAAAAAAGCATTTTCGTGGGTCTGTCCCGTTTAAGTTTGAAATAGCATTTTCGGTGGTGTTTCACGATTAAGTTTGAAATAGCATTTTGTTCGTCTGTCCTATTTAAGTTTAAAAAATCATTTTCGTTGGTCTGTCACGTTTGAGTTTGAAATAGCATTTGCTTTGGTTTGTGTTGTTTAAATTTTAAATATAATTTTCATTGGTCTGTCAGGTTTGAGTTTGAAATATTATTTTCGTTGGTCTGTCACGTTTGAGTTTGAAATATAATTTTCGTTGGTCTGTCACGTTTGAGGTTTAAATATAATTTTCTGTTGGTCTGTAACGTTTGAGTTTGAAATATTATTTTCGTTGGTCTGTCACGTTTGAGTTTGAAATAGCATTTTCGTTGGTCTGTGTCGTTTGAGTTTGAAATATAATTTTCGTTGGTCTGTCACGTTTGAGGTTTAAATATTATTTTCGTTGGTCTGTCAAGTTTGAGTTTTAAATATTATTTTCGTTGGTCTGTCACGTTTGAGTTTGAAATATAATTTTCGTTGGTCTGTCACGTGGTAGCTTGAAATATTATTTTCGTTGGTCTGTCACGTTTGAGGTTGAAATATAATTGTCGTTGGTCTGTCATGTTTGTGTTGGAAATAGCATGTGTGTTGCTAAGCGCAAAGATTGAATGACCGCTTTTTTGACATATCCGTTGTTGGTTTATGTTTTTGAATATTCGAACAAAAAATTTGAACATAAACTCACAATATAAAAAAATAAATGAAGTTTTAAAAAATTGACGTTTATTTGAGAACTGTTTTTTTTATAATCTATTCATTCCCGCCATTTATATTTTATTGGATTATTTTGTGGCTTTAGATCACACAATTTCTACTCTCGTTGATGGATTTCATTCAAAATGTAGAAAAAAACTTCTAATCTTTAGGAATTTTTTTCTTAAACATTAAATAAAATAAAGCGTGTGGGGTGAATTGAGAAAGAGAAAGAAAGAGAGAGAGAGAGAGAGAGAAACAAAACAGTCTCACAAAAAAGACTCGCTTTCTTGAGTTGAAGGTGCGAATTACCATGCAACAAAAAAAAATGACGTGGCACGATTTGTCCCAAAGGTACAATTAAATTAGAAACTGCATGTGCGAAAACGGCTTCAGATAAACCGCCTACACTTCCGCCCTTTCCTTTTTATAATTTTATCCACAAAGTTATAAATGTCATCATCATCGTTGTTATATTGAGTATTAACGCTCTCTTCCTCTCTCTCTCTTTCTCTCTTTCGCTCTCTCCCCCCCCCCCCTCTCTCGTTAGCTCAAATGGTAAGACCTTCAACACCAAATGGGCACAGTTGGTAGTACTATGACGTCCGGGTTTCGAATCACTCAGTTAATAAGTTTGCTATATCCAACTGTAAAACAACGAAACAGCTGTATGCTTATTACTGAATGTTATATGCTTAACTCCATGATAAAGATCAATATATATATATATACACACATATATATATATATACATATATATACACACATATATATACGTATATATATATATATATATATATATATACATATATATATATATATATGTATGTGTATATATATATTAATATATACGTATATATACACATATATATATATATATGTATATATATATATGTGTATATATATATATTAATATATATGTATATATATACACATATGTATATATATATTAATATATATGTATATATACACATATGTATGTATATACACATACTTACATATATATATATATATACACACACATATATATATATATACATATATATATATATATATATATATATATATATATATATATATATATATATATATATATACATATTTTCGTTTAAATGTCACACCAACGTTTGAAATATACGGCACAATCACGGTGACACACCGGTTCCCGTTAGATCACCGAAGTTAAGCGACGTCGAGCTTGGCCAGTACTAAATGTGTGAATGTATGTGCTCTCTGCTTATCTCGGCATTGTTTCCAGTCGCCTTGAATTGCTTGTCATTGGAATCAAGCAGTGCCGACTCAGGAGAAGTGTTGTTAGTTATAGCTCAACCCTTGTTTCACAATTACACGCGCAGCCAGCCTCTTACAGGGGTGTCAATAGTGTCTCAAGACTGAACGGATGGCATTGCATTGCATGCCATTGCATTGCATATGTATATATATATATAGATATAATATATATATACACACATATATATATATACATATATATATATACACATATGCATACATACATATATATATATATATATATATATATATATATATATACATATATATATATAATAATATATATATACACACATATATATATACATATATATATATACACATATGCATACATGTATATATATATATATATATATATATATATATATATATATATATATATATATATATATATAAGGAGGTAATTTTTCTAGTCCCTAGACGAAGTCATTGCAAGTAAAGAGAAAAGGCAAACAACAGATAACAAGTCAGACAACTACCACAGGTTTACTCTGCCGCCTGAACTTGATTGGGAAAGAAATACACTACTCTATAAAAAAAGTCAGCACTTTGGTTGGTTTTTTGGCTAAGATAAAAGTGTAGTATCTGTTCCGATGGATACTGCATCCCATAGACTGGTATTGTCTTGGCCTTCGGGGCTTGATTTACGCCGGTCTATGGGGCACGTCCTGTGCAGTTCTAGGAGGTCCACCCTCCCAGGCTTCGCCTCCCCTCTTTGGGAAGGAGTAAGTTTATTGCCTGAGGCACCCCACCGGGGAATGCCGACGGGGCTGCCCAGGAAATTTTTAAACCACACTTTCCCGACCCGACCTTGGGTCACATCTTACTTGTGGGAGTAAGATAAAAACTGGCCTTGTGCCTAACTCCTGGAGAGGAGTAAATCATTACTCTATAAAAAAAGTCACCAGAAATATATGTATATATGTATATATATGTATATATATATATATATATATATATATATATATATATATGAGTATATAAATATACAAATGAGATGCGCAGAAATAGTTATGTTCAGAGTAGAACTTCGAAAGGCTAAATACCAAATATTAAATTCTAGACACTGTATTACTGTTTGGATTAAATTAATAGTTTATTTATGTTTCTATTTTGGGCCGTTATATAAGCATATATCGTGGCTATTTTTCCACGTTTACATTTCTAGTAAGGAAATACGGCCTTTAATTACATTTCATATATATATATATATATATATATATATATATAATCTTTATCTCTCTCCTTCTCTCTCTCTCTCTGTATATATGTATATAATATATATATATATATATATATATATATATATATATATATATATATATATATATATATATATATATATATATATATATATCTTTATCTCTCTCCTTCTCCCTCTGTATATATATATATATATATATATATATATATATATATATATATATATATATATATAGGATTTTCACGTCGGTTATTGACGTCGGCCCGACTGGTTTATGGTTCGATCCCAACCCATTTCTAAAATTGGTTTTCTACATGTAAGGGGGGGGGGCAGGTAGGGACGACCGTGAATACACATATTAATAGGATAGCGTGTGTGTTATTTCGTGTGTCACTCTTACAGCAAAAGCAACGACCTACCGAATCTTTTTATGCTACTCATAAATTGGAGCTACAGTTTATTTAATCTAAAGAATTTACAAAGTAAGGTTTACTCGTCGAAATATTACTATCACTAGAAATATGTTATATAAAGAAGTTTTGTAAATTGTTTCATGTATTGTTAAATTTGTTTGAATAAATATACAAGTAAAATCTCATCATATTTTATTTAAATATGTATAGGTTAGGAACAAGATAATTAGTATTGAAGACATCATTTCCTGTAATTTACACGGGTTCCTCTAGTATGCATTATTCAAATACTAGTCATTACTGTTTCCATTGAGGATACCTAGATTTCGCCCAGCTTTATATCCAAATAATACAAATTAAAAATCATCATCTCAAAAATTCAGAAATATAAATGTAATACATTGTTTATTTCAGTATTGTAGATGAGAAATATAAGCAACACTTATTTTGTTAGCATTTGCATTCTACAGAAATGAAGGCTTATTTCATTGTGTCTTTCATGTTAATATACCTTCAGCTGACATTATTTATGTACACACTTTGTTTTATAAAGTAAAATAAGGTTATGATTGATCATATCTTTTTTTGTGAATAAAGTTTCAGTTTTGTTATTTTTTTAACGTTACTTGTATATATATACAAAAGTTAAAGAGAGGCCTAATGCGATGGACACACCTTTTTCTTTGATAAAATCGGAATTTTATATGTTTGTTTTCTTTTTACGTTTCGCAAAACGTGTCCTTGAGTCCAACTTAACATTTCGATCCACTTCGACTAACTCAAGCGGACATTTAAGAATTACGCCATCTTAGCTGAATCGAAAGATGTCGTTCAAACATAATTTGACAAGAACGAAAAACAGTGATTTTCCTTCTGTATTTTTATTTGATCTGAAGAACGTGTACGGATCTCTTCAAAAACGTCATCATTTTATGCTTAAAGGCTTCAAGTAATTCTGAAAGGTTAAGTATTAATCATTCCTATCGTTCTAAGGTAAGGAATGCAACTAAAAAAACGGGTTTCACCACCGACAATATTTTGTGCCGCATATTTTCTCAGTTCTCCTTTTTATCGCTTCCGGTGTAAAACAAAATACCGATCAAACAAACAAAAAATATACAATGAAACAATATACGGGTAAGCCCCCAAACCGTCACAGCAACTCGCATGATTCAAGTAATTCTATATTTAATACTTCGCATGTCATTTGCTGTAATTCAATCGCATTTAACTGTTTATGGTTTATTGAAATAAATATAAGAGAGCCGACTCTATTATAAAAGAAGGTGTGTGCTTGCATGAAAGCAAACCCACGAACTATTATTTTATGAGAACATGATAGTAAGCCGTAATGCTATATGTAGTAAACTACAACATATCAAACATCTCATCTCGTACTCAGACCGTGTCACAAACGAAGATTTGCTGACAACTGTAAAAAAAAGAAAGCTTGGATGGTATGGTCACGTGACAAGGGGCAGCGGTCTCTCCAAAACCATCCTGCAGGGAGTAGTGCAAGGCAAGAGAAGGAGAGGTAGACAACACAAAAGATAGACGGACAACATCAAAGAGTGGACGGGCTACAACTTCGCTACAACCCAGTCCATTGGCCATGACCGTCAGAAGTGGAGACAGCTGGTGTGGAGTTCATTGGTGCAGCGCCCTTACGACCCAGGAGGGGGTTAAGGGACCAAGTCAAGTCAAGTCAATCAAAGATCACGTGTTGTATTCGTCGGGCAGATCCGAGCTTTTCGTAATATCCGCTTTCGTTCTCACTTCATCACTCTTACAAACTCAACACTACGTTCGATATGACATTAGTATTGTTTATAATTGTCTACGTAGTTCATACTTTTTTATATAACGAGCTACATTTTGGGTGTGTGTTTTATTAATGTGCAAGAAATTTTACATTTGTTAACAACGCGTTTAATTCAAAGTCTGATTTTTCATTTCTCCAGCAATTTTCAAATAATCAGAACGAACTTCTTTTCATTAGGACAAACGGTCATAATATTAAATAACACACGCACATGCACACCCAATCTGTAAACAATCTATTTGATGAAATTGGAAATAACCGTAAAGTATTTCTTTGTCTGCAACCAAGGACAGAACAGGAAGTAAAAGAGAACAGTGAACTTGTAATACAAGTAAAAACATTGAAAGTCGAAAATAATTTTAATTCTCCTATTTTTGAGGCGGTGACTTCGTTTGGAATACGTAATAACAGACAGAATAGTTGTACTTCCATTGTTCTAGTTATTTCTTTTTAGTAAAAGTTGTAATATCTTCAAGTAGATCTATATATTTAGAGATATTTATTCGAGGAAGATATTCACTATAAGTTGATAGATTAATAGACATGTCTTTTTATTACAGTGAGTATACAGAATACGACTTACACAACTGATATTGTTTGCGATTGTACCTGTTTCCAGACATCAACTCAACACTAAAGAGAAACAAACCACTTTCCGCCATTGCACAACGTATAGGTCAGAAAGAGCTTGATCACCAGTGCTCTTCGAGGTGCTGCCGTAGACAGTAGTGTTTTCTGCATAGATGTCAACAGATGAACTAACATATGATTTGAAAAAATCATAAACGAAGATTAGGTAGAGGGTTGAGCTAAGGAATAAATCATTGAGGCACGCCATCATTGATACTATGCGCTTCAGACTTTTGCGTATCAGCAGTTACTATTTTATAGACTTGGCAGAAAGAAATAATTAAATGGTTGTGAAAACATTTTCAGATATCCTATAACTAACACATTTGTGAAGCAACCCATTGTGTCTCACTTTATCGAAGTCTTTTGAAATGTTGAGAGCTATTCCTCTAGAAATAAACCCCTCATCAATAGATTCTCTGACTTTATGCGATATTATAGTGTGTATATAACCAGCAGTTGACCGTGCAGGACCATATCCGTATTGCTTGTAACTAAGTAAATGGGTCTTTCGGAGGTGGATATTTTTAATAGTTAGCATATAAGTTAAGTTTTTAAACTAATGAAATGCATTTCATTTTTAAGAAACGACCGTACAATGTTGTAAGAATGAGAGCAATTTCCCGTAGCAGCTTATTAAGTGCAATGTTGTTAGGATGAGAGCAATTTCCCGTAGCAGCTTATTAAGTGCAATGTGTTCAGAACCAGCGTCCTTGCTGACAGCCAGGTGCCTGATGAATTTAGTAAAGTTCCGGACTGATATATGTATATCGATAAGATAATTTACTGTAGATAGCACTTCAGGACCGTTAGTATGAAAACAGTGTTACATGTGTTCAGTCCCCGGTTTGTTATGTTGTCAAAGTCGCAAGAAACAACCCTCCGCTTAGAAATTGTACCCTAAATAGATTGAGTATATATTGCTATTTTTGCGTTGTCTATAAGCTATTTGACGCAGTTGATGGCAGTCTTGGAGGCGATTTTAGTTTCATAGAACTTATTTCATTGATAGAAATTAAAATACTGATTTCTATTAGCTTAGCAACAGTACACGCAAGACTCAACCATGATAGCTATTTTGTTTGATGGAATTTTAAAAATCTCTCAATACCAATGGTTAAGAAATCGAATATATTTGCGCTGATACAGGACACATTCTTTCTGCAAATTTAATGCAGAGGAAATACTTAGATGAAAGACTTAAAGCTATCCCTATCGGCACTTACTTATGAGTACACTCTGCAATAGAAGTGGGCATAATAGGTCGCCCTGAGCTTAGAATTTATTTTAATGGAAACAACCGAGTGATCGGAAAAGGAAAAGGAAGGGATATACCAGTTGATGTGCATTGTTCAGTGTGCGAAGGGCAGAACTGTTTGCAAGACCTTGCAAAATACTGACGCTCTCCGGACTACAACGAAATCGTCTTCAAATCCAATGTCAACACGTACTTGCCACGAACCGTCTCATAAGTTATCAACATTATTGTATCAATCAATTTCGGCTGACAATCGTTCCATCGCATAAACCATTATCGTCGAGTAGCTCTTGGTCTTGATATCTGTAGACAGAAAAGTAAATTAAGAAACACATAAAAAAACTCGCTCCCATCTCTAATACATTAAAATATCATTTAAATAAGAATAATAGATCACATAAAGCTGGTTACAAACACGGTCGAAGTTCAATGAAGACTTTTCTAAGTTTTAAACAAATTATTTAAATAAACTATCAAGTTATATATATATATATATATATATATATATATATATATATATATATATATATATATATATATATATATATATATATATATATAGTCTAAAGAAGCTTTGAGTCATTAAAAAAAAAATGTAAAATGCAGTTTAAATTCCCAGACAAACTAACTAAATCCAAGATATTGCAGACTTAACATTCGTTGGAAAATTAATAAATGAAAAAAATATAAGTAAAATAAAAATAAAAATTTATTTAAAAAAAAAAAATATATAAAAATAAATAAATAAAGAAAGAAAAAAAGGGGGGGGGTAATTATCTAAGAGTGAAACAAAAACAGGATACCTTAAGGGTCTAATATTAACACGGGGATCCTCAGCTGTTTACCATGTAACTGTTTCGGAGATTTAAAAACAGGACAGTTATAATATTCATGGCTCTCCAATGGTACTGATTATACGACCATTTCCCCAATAATCAAGTGTCGAAATAATTCAGCTTAAAATATCACTAATATATACATAAAAATAATAATAATGATAAAATAATAATAATAATAATAATAATAATAATAATAATATATTACCCTTAAGACTACCGTATAATATAGTAATTTCCATATCAAATAACATTAATTATAACAATAATAAAAAAAATAAAAATAATAATAATACTATCTAAACACTATATCCAAGAACCATTCTGCAATATGGTAGCTAGCAATAAAATTATATAGGAATCAAAGTTACATTAAAAAATAAATAAAAAATAAAGCTTAAGTACCTTATATATATATATATAGAGAGAGAGATAGAAGGAGAGAGATAAGCAAGCGTTGTTTCATGACACGAGACGAAACGTATACCATAATAACAATAATAAATAAAAATACAAAAGACTAATAAATAAACAAAATAAAATATAAAAATAAATGCAATAATATAACTAAACAAAATTAATTAATACAATAATATAACTAAACAAAATTAATAAATACACAAACACAAAAACATTACAAATATACACAACCTCTCATCCTACCAAAACCCTTCACGAAAATGATAAAAATGACAACAATTTCATTCTCTTTATTAAATTAAAAGGCACCTGATAACGACCACGAAGTTATGGCCGATTCACGAACACAATAGCATAGCCATATTGTACCGGTTGCAACCAGAGACCAGAAAGCTTGCTCAGCGCATCAAGAATATCACTAAATAAATCAACACACGCGATAATCATGTGTCATTTAACAACGCTGGCTTAAATCATATGCCATAAGCTTGAAAACAAACACATCTATTTGGTGGTCGTCTTCTTGATATTTTATGAATGACATCTTCTGTCTATGATGTCTTTACATAACGGAAGTCCGGTAGACAGTAACCACGTCAAAACCTCGTTAATCTGTTTTCCGAATGACGTCGTTGTGTGCCACCGTCATTGCCTTTTTATTAGATATTGCGAACGCTTCGTCCAACCACTGTACATATCGATAAACCTAACGATATATTTGTTAGAATGTGACGTAGGATGCAGTCCGGTGACATCCAGGACCCACTTAGCAAGTGGGAATGAGTGGGGTAACCTATTCCCGCATATGTGGTTGCTCTTTTCTTAGATTTCCTGTCTGGCACGGAATACACTTACCTACGAACGTTGCTATCTCCTTGATTAACCCGTCCAAAAATACTTCCCCCTAATTGCCATTAATGTATTGTCCACCCCCATATGGTCATTGTCGTCGTGGTACTGCACGAACACTTTCTTTTGTAAGTGAGAAGGGGCAGAGAATCTAATGAGGGGCTCACCCTGTGGCTGAGATAAGTAGTATACCACCTCGTCCATTATTATACACTTTTTCTTTTCTAACTGTGTGGTCCGGCCATCCTATATTTACTCCTTCCGGAGTTAGGCACAAGGCCAGTTTTATCTTACTCCCACAGGTAAGATGTGACCCAGGATCGGGGTCGAGCAAGTGGGGTTAAAAGCCAGCGCTCGAGAGGTGAGCACTCTGGCCATTTAAAAATTGCCTGGGCAGCCCCGTCGGCATTCCCCGGTAGGGGCGCCTCAGACAGTAAGCAATAAACTTACTCCTCCCCAAAGAGGGGAGGCGAAGCCTGGGAGGGTGGACCTCCTAGAACTGCACAGGACAGGCGTGCAGTATCCATCGGAACAGATACTACACTTTGATCCTAGCCAAAGGCCATCCTTAATTCTTCCTGTTTATTCTTTTATGTCGGGATCAAACTCCTGTTCTCTAATTAAATCCTCTTTTCCTATTCCCGGCCGTTCCTGCGTCCCCGAAGGACTACCATCATTCGAATACAATGCAAACGCCCTAGGTTAAAACTCGTTAGAGTTTATCGCGGCGACCCCACACTTCCTGTCGACGATATCCACCTGGTTCTCCTCGTCGCTTACAGGTGTTCTCACAGCCCGTGATAAAAGATAACATACGATATCCTTACTATGCAGGTGTTCTATCGTGCAGTTATACCCAGTTATTCCCAGGGCCCACATCTGTACTTTTATTCTCTATGGGGGATTTCAATAAGTACTCTAAAGGCTTATAATCCGTAAGTATCGTAAACGTTGCCACATGTAAGTAATGGTTTAATTTTCCTAACGGATAATGAATTGCATAGGCTTCTCTCTCTATTGTGGACCACCTTCACTGGGTGTCACTCAGCTTGTGAGAGAGAGAGTAGATTGGCTTCTCTACTTCCTTCTCATAGGCCCTGTCGTAGGACCGTTCCGACGCATCCGTGTATAACCTATATTCTTTGTTTGGGTCCGGGTATGCTAACACAACACACTCTGGCAGCCTCTTCTTCAACGTATCGAATGCTGTCTGACATGCCTCGCTCCACACGAAACGAGCATACTTTCTCGTTAAGTGAATGAATAGTTTTGCTGTAGCCGAAAATTTTTTTACGAATCGACGGTAATATAAAGTCATGCGTGTTTGGGCTTAAGACTAAGTTTATCGCCCTAACCCTATCGTGATCCTGTTGTACTCCTTTTTCGCTTATCTTATCAGATACTTAGTTTCCTTCGAAAGAACTCGCCTTCGTGGGTTTCAACTTTAGATTATGTTCTCTCAGCCTACCTAAGACCCTACGTATATGTTCCAAGTGGTCTACCACCAAGTCAGAAAATATCAGGATATCATCTAAATATGCGAAGGCGAATAACTTATGCCCCTACAATACAACATACATCAATTCTTGGAATACGCCCGGGCCTCCCGAAAGACCAAACGGTGGCACATTAAATTGAAACAGGCCACGATGGCACGTATAGGCCGCTTTCTATTTGTCCGCCTCCCGCAGTTGGACCTGCCAATATCCACTATTCAGGTCGAGTTTGGAAAAATATTTCGGCTGCCCCAGCATGAATAAGATATCGTCACTGACCGAGAGTGGAGGCGCATTACTCTTCGTGATCGTATTGAAGGGCATAAAGCCCGCGCAGAATCGCTTACTCTCATCTTTTCTTTTCTACTAGTACCACCGGAAAGCTCCATGGGCTTTTTGATCGTTCAACGATTCCCGCTTCGATCATCTGATCGATAGCGTCGTCCATACCCTTTCGCTGTTTAAGTGGTGTGCAATAAGGCTGCTTCTTAATGGGTTCATTCGTCCCTGTACCTATGCTCATCTTATCTCTCTTAGTTCTACTTGTTATCCATTACAAATGCATCCTTTTTCTTGTTCAGTAAATTATTAATTGCGAACTTGAATTTTCTATGTACTTATACCTGTTCTAAATATTCATCTGTGCCCTGTCTCTTCCTCGTGTCTGCTAGCTTAATCTCTTGTATGTAACCTACGCGAGTAAGTTTTATTATTGGGAATCCTTGCTTTAGGATCACTGTTTGGTTAGCATTATTGTCAATCAGAACTGGAAATCTACGTGAGCCCTTCACCCTAACCAACGCATTGGCTACCGATATACCAGCCAGATTACTGACATAACCGCTATTTATCCGTTCCAGCCCATATACTCTCTCGGTTTTGTTTCCCAATCGAATCCGCGCAGTGCACGTGTGCATGTGTTCCAGTTTTAGTGTAATGCCTACTGCTATTCTCACTACTGACGAGATATGTGTATCCTTTTCTAACGCTATATACTCTCCATTTATTCTTAGCGCCCCCAAATCAAAGTATATTCTGACTCCGTGTTCTCTAAGCCGGCCCCTTCCCCTAACGAGCCTTTCCTGGTCTCAGTTGTCTCCCGGGCACCTATCTTCCTCGTTTTTCTTTGAGAATTAAAAAAAGATATCCTTTACGTCCAATGCTTTAATTTGTCACCTGGTGTTCCCAATGTTTTACCATTACGAAACACGTAGACAATTAAGACTTCTCTTTATATAACACAAAACTGAAGGTTTTAAGTATAGAATACGAATATTGATTTGTGAAACTAATTAAATATATAAACAATATAAAAGCATTTGAATATAAATACTGTAAACGTAAGAGTTTTACATGTTGGCCGATCATAATTAAGGAAGGGGGCATTTTGTATTCAGCACCGTCCTCTTCCGGAAGACATGCGCACGGGGTAACTGTTGTGCCTCTACACCGCCTGCTTGCCCAGAGGCGGTCTTTTCGAATCAGTCGGGCGTTTGTTCCGCTTGTGATGGACGTTCGCTCTGGGACAAGTAGCTTGGCAAAAATAGAGGTAAGCAACGCATAGTTCTCGAAACCTATTTGAATGTTTACTCTTTTGTAATTTGCTTTGTTTTGTCTTAGAACATGTTTGTAAGACTTGTTTATTTTCATGTATTTCGAGTTTTACAGTGAGAAGATGTTATAGTTCAGCGTTGGCCACGTGCACGCAAATAAATACATATTCTTCAGTATAATTCGTATCCGAGATCTTTGCTTTAGTTTGCTTTATGTTACAAGTACCATATGATGCATTTCAGTTGACGTAGATTTTCGCTAAATAGAATACTATCACCGAGTTGACGATACGGAGCTAACATTGTTGTCAGTGCTGATCTGGATGATTCCGACATCATTGTCTCCATCAGTCTATATCTAAGGATTTGTCTTTCCTTTATCGGGATATGATCCTTGTCTTCACATCCACCTATCTCCCACGACCCCCTTCCCGTCTGCTCATCGATCTCCTCGACATTTGACTCAGTGTCGACGTGTTAGACTCCCTTCATGGCTACCTCGAGGATGAATATCAACATACACTACGTTCGATTCAGTTTCCTCATCTGCATTACTCCCTCCATTCTTCCCCGTCTGATACTCGCCAGTTCTGCGATTGCCGCTTCGGGGTCATCTATTATACCGTAATATTCTCTCAACGCATCTCTTAAATTATACCAAGTGCACTGTGGGTTTCTCGACATTAATCTATCTATGTAGACCCACACCAAGCCACCTGTCGTTGATAGAGCTGTCCTACACTTTGCGTCCTCTCTCGTTCCCGCTAATCGAAATTATGTGTTCATTTCCTCTAACCAAGCGCCGAGCCCCCCATCTTCTTTTCTCATTAAAGGACGGATCGTCTATGAAAATATTCCCCCCTCTACGAGCTCGTGAAAGTGGCTGCCGCATACCTAATCTCACTTGTTAGGGTATGTATTAAGTCGCCTAAATGCTCCATTTTACCCTTCTTCCTTTACTCTCTTTCTAGCTCGGAAAAGAACGTGCAGCAACAAAGCAGAAGTCACCCATCTTTTTTTCTTTTTTTTCGGATGCTGGTGTTGTCTTCAATCGTCTCCTAGTGGTTGCTTGATGATCTCTTCGCCTTCACCGTTCTTCAGAACCACTTTCACGTCGTCTGGGTGGCGTCCACGGTTTGATCTCGTTCTATTTTTTTGAAAATTCGTAGGTGAGGGTACTTCTCTTCGGGCTGATATATACCCACCCAACTCGATATGTGCTACGTAAGCGCTTCTTCTTCCCTCGTTTAACCCCGCCGTTTAAATTTCTGATTTTGAACTTCGGGTGCTTTCTTCTTCTGGCCTCGTGCACATGACTCTACGACGTCATACTCAGAAATTAACTCGCTGCCCTCGCACATCTGGGCTAGTTCAAAGGTCACCGATTCATTTCTGTTGTTCTGTTATGCCTAATTGACAATCTATCTAGTCTTCGGCTTTTCATCATTATTGCGGGGTCATGCCCTTAGCCTCCCCATGACGTATTATGCGTTATTACTCAACATGTCTGCATCGTGATTTTACACATATATGCAGTATATATGTATTTATATTCTTGTATATGAATAAATGTATATTTTATGCATATAAATATTTTTACATGTGCATGTTTGTGTTGCTTGTTTATTCCCCGTTTAAATATTAGTGCATTTATTTGCATGCAGTTGTGTCCGTGTATCTCTGCTTGTGCATATATGTATGCATATATTTATTTATTTAGCATAATATGTGTATATGTGCACACACGCTCTATTTATGGGAATATAAGAGTGATTATATCTATAGGAGAAGGTGTATATATATATATATGTATATATATATTTATATATATATATATATTTATATATATATAGTTTTATATATATATTTATATCTATATATATATATATATATATATATATATATATATATATATATTTATATATATATATATTCATATATATATATTTGTATTTATATATATTTATTAATATATATATTTGTATTTATATATATATTTATATATATATATTTATATTTATATATTATATATATATATTTATTATATATTTATATATATTTGTTATATATATACATTTATATATATATATATTTATATATATATATATATTTATATATATATATATATTTATATAGATATATATATATTTATAACCACGTGATGCACACTACATATCAACATTTTTTTCCATGAAATAAAGACGAATTTCAACCTGACTGCGATAAGTTTGTCCCAGTCAGGAAGAAAACAAATGAAGAAAAAGAATACAAAAAAGATACTTATTATTCTGAAGATGGTATATATTACCGACAGTACTCAAGTTAAAAAAAATGTTATTAAGGTAAATAAATAATTTATTTTAGAAACAAATAATTTGCGTTGGGAAGGTTTTCTAAAATTTCATAAAAAATATTCTCTTTATTATATTTATATATATATATATATATATATATATATATATATATATATATATATATATATTTATATATATATATATATATATATTTATATATATATATATATATATATTTATATATATATATATAAATTTATATGTATATATATAAATTTATGTTTATATATATATATATATATATATATATATATATATATATATATATATATATATATTTATATATATTACAATTTATCGGGAAATGCTTTTTAAATATTACATAAGGTAATAAATATAGGTTTGTATAACTTATGGTACTTCCATATCAACCTTGATATATTTCATAGATTTCCTGCATAAGAATCCAAATCTTAGACAACAATATTCATTGACGAATCTAATTTGAATTAATCGAAACGTATATAATTGATTAAAAAGTTTTGTTTTTTACAATAATGAAATAAAAATGGAAATAACCACTCCTCGGGTTAAAGATTTCTAATTAATTAGTATTAATCAAATATTACTATTAATTTACTAAATTGTGTTTGGTATCAGGTTTAGATTCGATAATGTTTTAGCTTAGGCTAGTTCAACTATATACACCTATATTAATGTATATGTCTATTAATGATCAAATAATAACCTATACATAATTGTTATACGTTATTCACATGCTTTTTATTTTCAAAATGTAAACTCTTTTTGCAAGAGATGTATATTGGCTCAAAATGTGTGTCATTTAGAAGTGGCAATTTGGTTTCATGTTTACTTTAATATTTACTCTCTTTTATTTTTCATTACTTTAATTTCTTATTGAGAAATATTTGTATCTTTATTTTGATTTTCATTTGTATATATATATATATATATATATATATATATACATATATATATATATATATGTATATATATATATATATACCTATATATATATATATATATATATGTATATATATAATATATTTATTTATTCATTTAATTTATGATATAATTATAGTTTTTTTTAAATTTTATTTCATGAAAATCTTATAAATTTAAGTAAATTAGTTGACACTCTTATTAATGGAATAATTTCCTCAAGTCAATAACGCGTCGTTTGATTCTAAAAAAACATGCATTGAGAACTATATCTCTTTCATCAATAGAAAATAACTGCATTTAACAAGTATCAGTTATCTTTTCTTACTCTTCATTGACTGTTTAAAGACATCGAATGGAAGTGACACGTAATTGATATTAGCATTTGACTTTTTTTGAGATGTCTGATTCTGCTATATGTTCGGATCTTATTTCTGCATGTGACAAACCTCAATTCTCAGTGTCTACATTTTCCGGCCTCATTACATATGTGTTGGTCTAATAACCAAAAAGTTGTCAGGAAACATACAGATAGACTCACACACACTCGTCTTTAATTTTCGTATGGCCTATACGTCTTTATTTAGGAAATGGAGTAGGTTTCAACTTCCATATAGACCTATACTATTTCAACAATAGCATTGTCTAATAACACTGGAATTGCTATGACAATAGCATATAATTGCCCTGCCAATGTTGTTACCTTGTATTTCTCACTCGTTTCTATACAGCACATTGAAGCTTCGTAATTTTGCCAGCTGCTGGTTTCTTCTAGGCACTCGTATTTGTGTTTGTTAATTGTTTGTCGATCGTATTCATCGATGTTTCTCTACGCATCAATTAAAATGTGTATGTTATATTCTACGCATGTTCATCGGTTGCTACTTTCGTCCTAGTACTAATTAACTGGGCTACTGTTTAGGATGTCTGGGATGATTGTAGTTTATTCGTGGTATCCTTGTAGAGAAATACTTGGGATGGATCAGTGAGGAGACACACAAACGCAGGTTCAACTGAACAATGAACGGTTGATTCAATGTACAAGCTGCATAAATGGGAATAAAATCTGCGTATTTTTTGGTATGTTAAAAATACGACAGAAACTCATCTTCATAAATCTTACACTCTACAAGTAGTAAGCAAGCAAATAGACATATATACATAAAGACGGACGTAGAAACACACAAGCAGACACAGATTGTTCATATGGGCATCTAGAATAACGATCAAGTAATGCTGAGAAAGAAAGAAATTTTAAAATAAATGATAAATGTTAAAAACAAACAGAACACGGCTGGTGTAACTTCCGAGCTTTTTCAAGTGTATCTTATTGAAGTTTGGAATCGTTCTGTCAATCTCGGGAATCTGTACGGAACTTCGGAGGAAACTCTTTATTTAATCGACGGCATTAACTTGCTCGTTTTGTCAGTCATGACCGGGTGGATTAAATAAAAGCTTACGTTCGAAACTCTGCACAGATTCCCGAGTTCGACAAGAAGGTCGGAGGTTACATCCACCGATAAGTTTTAACAATAACATTCAATATGAGAATCGTTATCCGAATAATTCAAATAGCACAATCTTCATCTAAAACATTACGATCAAGTATCTTTGGATATCTGTGAAAAGAATTTTATTGCTAATTTTTTTTTTTCGGTGGGATGATTTAGGGAAATCAGAGTTTCCCATGAAACAAATATGCTTGTACCGTGGGAATTATTATTGGTACTATTTTTCTTCTGAAAACCAACGCTATTAAATGATTTTATTTTTAATATTTGCATAAAATAACGATTTTAGACAATTTTCAGATTCGATTTTTTTACGAAATATTTGACTATGACATTTTTTCGTTCACGCTAATGTATTTTGATACCAGTTTTGTGAAGAATTAATGAACCAATTTTTAGAAAATAATAACGGAATAACAGAATAACAGAATAACAGAAACATGGAGTAGCATCAGAGGCCACTAAGAATAGAAGTTGATACGGATGTGGACTTACGATATGAACGGGATAAGATCGAATGGTGTCGGTTCCATAGCACAACTTTTGTTAAAGATGTTGGCACATTTTACGTGGTCCGTCACGTGAGACATAGTTCTTGAAAAAAAGTAGAGACATTAATGGCAACAACAGAATCAAGCTGCATAAATTTGATATAATACTTATATACACTATATATATATATATATATATATATATATATATATATATATATATATATATATATAGTATGCATATATATACTATGTATATATATACACTATGTATATATGTATATTATGTATATGTATATATATTTATGTATATATATGTACATATATACACTATGTATGTATATACTATGTATATACTATGTATATATATACACTATGTATATTTATATATATATACTATTTATATATATATATAATATATACTATATATATATATATACTATTCGTATATATACTATATACTATGTATGTATGTATATATACTATATACTATATACATATATATATATACTATTCGTTTATATACTATATACTATGTATATGTATGTATATATACTATATACATATATATATATATATATATATATATATATATATATATATATATATATATTGCCCTCTCACAATTATGTGATTAGCAAGATTGCTTCTTTTACTTACATGGTTTATAAACTAAATATGATTTCCGTATGAATGTGTATCTTTTGTATTGTTTCCCAAAATATACAAACTAAATCCCTTAAACATCAGGAAACGGTGATCGATTTCCACATGATATCCTAAAAATATTTCCTGATATTTTTTTCCTTAGCAAAAATGCTAGAACGACGTGTGGTTATATTTTAACTTTAAATCGTGATAATCCTTTAAAATTTAAGCGCCGTATATTCGACTTTTTTCGCTTCTTCACTTTCCCCTAAAAAAATATATCAAGCAAATTCAACAATTTATTATGGAGAACCAGAAAAAATATAAAAAACGAATAGAGTGAGAATTTTTCTGCTTTTTCATAGTTCATTAAAAATAAAATCTGAACAAAAATTTCTTGGAATTAGTTCATTTTTTAAATCTTTTGATGCGTCCGCGCGTCTTTGTAAAAGGCTTTGTCGACGTTAACGTTTTAGTTTGAAATCTAATTTCTATCACTAAACGCGTAGATTAAATAGGCGCATGTTATTTCCAGGACATTCAAGCATCAATCTTTATAAAAGGCTCCTCAGTCTGTTGGTCTGCCAGGAAAACACGTTTTCATAGAATGTTATTTGGTCTGTGAGTCTGAGGTTGAAATATTTTTGTTCTCGCTAATAGATCAGATTTCATAGACTAATCATACACACGCTGTGCGCGAAAACTAATGTCTATAAAAAC
>OY744521.1:15166620-15179120 GCA_963556195.1 Sepiola atlantica | reverse complement strand
TTTAATATACTTTCATAGAAATGCTTCTGTTATGTAAAAAAAACTATTTTCTTTATGCCACAAGTGTCACGCACATACATGAATTCCATAGCTAATATAACAAACTGACCCAACGGGTCACGGGTGGTCTAGTATATATATATATATTGAAAAGGAGTAAGTACGTGTGTTTGTTTGTCGCAGCATCGGCGTTAAACGGTTCAACTAAGACCCGAATTAACCTCAGATTTTGAATGAGCACCCTCATACCGATGTTCTTCTTTGATGGCAGCATTTATTGAACACTTTTTAAAAATTCACTTTTCAAAATTAAATGATCGTAATAATGGCATAAGAAACAAATATTCCGACATTTTAAGCGTTCCCTTTTCCGCGACAACCGATCACTATAATTACTCATAATGATCTGAAACTTTACAATCAACAGTAAGAAACATACATAAAACATAAAATAAGTCAATATTGTGTTTGGTCAAATTATTCTACAATTTTTAATTTGAATTAAAAAAAGTTCAATTATTCAGCATCAGAACTTCACACAAGACCACTTGACCAACTCCTTGAATGTGTGTATCATTGGCATGTGTATCGCCTTTCCGCATAATTGTGGAGTTGTTTTGGTTCTCTATCTTGCTAGTGATTTGTTCCAAAACTGGTTGCGTGTATATCCAATACATATTTGAATTGCCATTAATAACGTCTCGATGCCGACGAAGAAAATGATGTATTCTCTAGCGTAATATTGTTAACGAATAGTTTTCTGAAACACATTTACATATGGATAAACATTAAGTTTTTATTTTCGGAGCTTTAATATAATATTTAGAAATATTATCATGTAAACATTTTAATAATCTGCTTCATAATAATATAATATATATATATATATATATATATATATATATATATGTATATATATATATGTATATATATACATCTTTTCAATAAAAACTATTATCCATATTAATATAATACTATATCAACTTATTTCGAATTAATATTATGTAATACTTATTATTTTTATTAATTGAAACTATTTTAAAATTTAATTGTTTTTTAGAAATTTCATTTCATTTAGGTTTCTAAAATAATGTATTCATGAAAATGATTCTTACTTATATATCTTTTATTTTATTTCTATTTTATAACTTAATTGTATTATACCTTATTTAACTCTGATTTCATTATGTTATCTTACTTTATAGCCTTATCATAGGGATCTTCTTATATATCTTAAATTCCCTTAAAAGTTGAAATCTATAAAATGCCTATCTCGTCTCCGGTATTTATATAGGTGAATTTAATTCAACCACCTATCAAAATCATTTATAGTTTTACATATACCTCAGTATTGTATGGGCTCTTCTTAGAAATACAATTATATTTTAAAGCTATTTCGTAAGGGGTAGGCATCTTCGGACTTATTATTTCGACTTCTATTAATCTAAAATAATACACCCTACTTTTAATAGAAAAAATTAAATTAAATCTAGCTTATTTTAATTATTTTTCGTTTATACCTCTTTGTTCTTTTATCATCTTTTTTCCCTTCATCTTTATCATTTTTTTAACCAACTGCTTTATTAAATTGTTACCATGTTCGTGTATTACTTTGAACTATCATTTGTATTTTAATCTACATGTAATCATTATTTTAACTACTATAATTCCAAATTTTTCCATCTCATATACCATATCTAACTTCACTTCATTTTATTATCCTGTATATCTACAAAGCGACCATCTGCCCATGCATGGAGTTGTTGCCACATCTGGGCTGGTGAATCATTTACTAGTCTCCCTCTCCTTGACAAGGTCCAGAAAAGAGTCGCCAACCTAATAGGCCCCTCACTGTCGATTTAATCTACTAAAAAATACTTAGAAATGGAAGTAAAATGTATTCATTAGGAAGGTTGAATAAGGAATAAGTGAATGCGAGGCATACAATTGATGGCTTTTATAAGTTGCAAATTTGTGTGGGTTTCTAGAAGGTTATTTAATGTTTTTAGCTTGACAAGTTTATTCGGGGATAAACCATTTTATTTGCCACAAATCTATATTTAATAC
Organism: Sepiola atlantica; assembly: GCA_963556195.1. Lineage (NCBI taxonomy): Eukaryota > Metazoa > Mollusca > Cephalopoda > Sepiida > Sepiolidae > Sepiola > Sepiola atlantica. The sequence continues at coordinate 15,177,053 of OY744521.1, read as the reverse complement.
TATATATATTTAATACATTTTCTAACTAAATATAGTGTTTACGCAAATACAAATTAACGTAAGTTGTAAAATAACAAAAATAAAATCGATTAATTGAGTAATACTTGTTTAAAAGGAATATGTGATGAACTACATTAAAGAATTTGGAAGCATATGAATAGAAAGTCATTTCTGGCTTCAAATGGCAACTTACTAACATTCAAAAAAATCATAAATAATTAAATAATAATCTAACAAATTTGTAATAGTTTCATAAGAATTTGGTTATAATTTAATTTAATGATAATTAACAATTAAATTGAATTTTCGAAAAAAAAAAGATGGTAAACAGAATACTTTACAAAAAATGCAAAATAAAAATTACAATAAAAAGATTCCAAGGTAATTTCGAATAGGTACGGCTAGCATGAAAAAAAATATCTATAATACAAGTAAATGCAAGATACACACCCAAACACACACATAAATACAGAAGTAGCATTCTCGCAGTTCTATTTGTATAAGAAATTATCCATAAAAAATAAAAATAAGTCTGTGTTTGATCATCTGTCTGTTATAAATTTGGAAAATTGAAAAAAAAGCTTAAAAAGCGTACCTCTCGCGAGACGGATTCGAACCATCGACCTAAGGATAACAGTTTGTTAAACGCTACTACAGTCCTCCGCTCTACCAACTGAGCTATCGCGAGTTGTCTGTTCATTAATACTTCCGTACAGTCAAGTATTTTAAAAACTAAATGCGACGACAACGTGGGAAGGGTGTGATTGACTGCTGTCTTTTTTCATGCGTGAGACTGCTGCATTATTTATCAGGAAAATCATTGCGCCCGCCATTTTAAAGTTTCGTTGCCAACAAAGCTATACAAAGTAAACACTAACTTAGCAGAGAAACACTGGACCTTATATCTATACAGTAGGATACTGGGAGATGACAATGGGAAAGTGGATAACAACACGGATTGACGACCTGGGTGGGCCAAGTTCGAATCCAGTCGGTTCCATAATACAACTTCCACTTGAAGATGTTGGCAACCATCACGTGGTCCCTCCTGCAAGAACACCGACAACAGAATAAAACTATTGTACAATTCTGATTCATACGAGTAGCATCTGGTTCGGTCTCGGGAGAACATTCTGATTGGCATAACTTCCTGTTTTGGAAGAAGATAATTAATAGTATCATTTGTATAAGCGACAACAATTATTTTAAATTATTCTAAAGAAAATACCGTTGGGAAATTATCTGTACTAATTAATTTTGAGTTACAAAATTAATATTTAAATAGGTAAACAGAGTATAAAGTGATTGTATTTACCGTAACTGGCAGAGTAAAACAATTTACGTCAGCCATTTTGATTATTGCATTACTTCATACACCGTCACGATATACTATGAAGTAAAGTGCTTTAAACTTCTTTAAAAATGAAAAATATTTTTTTACGCAAATCTGCCACAAGTGGAAAGGCGCAACCTAATAAATTGTTTTTGACATCCAGAGTGCACCCTTTTTGTGGGAGGTTGACATCTTTTATATTCCATTGACTTTGTGTCATATCTAGTCTTTGAGGTAGGAGAGTAGGGTACATATAATACGAAAGTAACCAATAACAGAATCGAATAGGGTTGTGGCTGTGATAGAAAAAAGGTCTAACTTGAAGGGCATGATGTACAATCACATTTCTATGGGAACATAGAATTTGGTTCAAATGATCTACACTAAAATCACATTGAGACACAAGTTTCCCAAAGATCACCGAAAATGAGTGAGGTTGAACGTGGTCAGTAAATGCTATTATCAGATAGTGTATGTAAAATCTAGTCCAAGTTCATTTGCAGTTCGAAGGACGTGTATATACTTACAAATAGGACGAATACTACACACATTATTGGGTCGAAAGCGATGACAGATCGATTTTAGATTTACACCCTATCCAGGTTATCCGTCATCTAAAACATCATCAGGTGAAAAACAACCAGTTATATTAAGAAAAGAAAAAGGAATGAGATGAAAGTAAAAAGCCTCTCAGGCAAGACATAGAAGGAACAACTAGTGTATAAGTGTGCATATTTATACATATATATACGTACATCTCTGTGAATATATATGTATACATATATACTCTTAAATGTAGCATTCGATATTTTTTTAATAAAGTCTACTCCAAACAAGGCATGCTGCCACTGTAGCCACAAAATTGCTGCTGAGAATAAAGCTAGAAGTGTCAGGGGTAATCCTAAATTCAGAGCTGTGTAGCGAGATGCTTGTTCACATTAGTTTTACATTTCTACATGTCGGTATAGTTTGGGAAATAGTGTGCAGAGAGGGAGTTCAAAATGCGGGAAGCTCGATGAAAGAAGCTATTTGGGTAAAAGGCTCTCCGGTATCTAGGGACCTCCACAGAGAATGGATTGGATTTAGCTGATTGTCGGATTTGTCGAGTGCATTTACGTCGCAGGGACGCCTGAGTAGCAAGTTCATCGGAGAATATTCCATTGGAATACTCGTAAAACAAACACAAGGATGCACCATTACGACTATTGCACAGAGACTAGAGCTTTGTGGATAGTGAGGTACTTATCATGTTCGAGACTATGTTTTGGACCTTTTCTAAAAAGGAGAGCTAAGTGGATGATGCACCAGCCTAGAGGTGACAACAATACTACATGCATGGACGGGTGGTTATTTTGTAGATATATAGGATGCTGTCACGGGTGAGACGTTTTCTAGCTTCATAGAAGGATCCCACTTCTTTGCAGCTGCCTTAGCAATGTATTATATGTATTTTTTTCAATTCATGTTACATATTAATGTTAGGCCAAAAGCTTTGAACGTTTGACTCTAAAAGCGGGTTGTTATTAACTATGATAATTGTTTGTTGAAAAGATTTCTCGCAGTTGTTGATGGAAAAGAACTTTGTCTTGGCATCGTTAAATAATACAATGTATTTTACGCAAATTAAAATGAACGTAAGTTGTAAAATGACACAAATAAAATCGATTTGTCGAGTAATACTTATTTGAAAAGGTTAATTAAACGGAAAATGTGATGAACTACATTAAAGAATTTGGAAGCATTTAAGCTGTGTAATGGAAAGTCATTTCTAGCTTCAAAACTCCAAACAAATTCCCACTTACATCCCAAAAACTCATAAATAGCAAAACAATATAATCTCAACAAATTTGTTATCAGTTTCATAAGAATTTGGTCTAATTTAATTTAATGACAATTAACAATTACATTGACTTTTGTAATCCCTTCCAAACATAAGATGATAAACACAATATTTTACAAAAAATTCGGAATAAAAATGAAAGTAAAAAGACTCCAAGGTAATTTCGAGTAGGTACGGCTAGCATGAAATTTACAAAAAAAGTATGTATAATACAAGTAAATGCGAGATACAAATAGACAAACCCACACATGAATACAGAAGTTGCATTCTTGCAATTCTATTTATATAAGAAAGTATCCATAACAAATAATAATAAATCTGTGTTTGATTATCTGTCTGTTATAAATTCGGAAAATTGAAAAAAACCTTTAAAAGCGTACCTCTCGCGAGACGGATTCGAACCATCGACCTAAGGATAACAGTTTGTTAAACGCTACTACAGTCCTCCGCTCTACCAACTGAGCTATCGCGAGTTGCCTGATTTAAGTTACTTCCGTACAGTCAAGTAGTTTAAAGTATAAAAGCGACTAGATAAACGTGAGAAGATAAGCGGGTTTGATTGACTGCTGTCTTTTTATGCGTGAGACGACTGCATTATTTATCAGGAGAATCATTGCGACCGCCATTTTAAAGTTTCGTTGTAAACAAAGCTATACAAAGTAAACACTAACTTAGCAGAGACACCCTGGATCTTATATCAATACAGAAGGATCTTGGGAGATTACGATGGTAAAGTCGATTGACGACATGGGTGGGCCAAGTTCGAATCCAGTCGATTCCATAATACAACTTCCACTTGAAGATGTTAGCAACCATCACGTGGTCCCTCCTGCAAGAACACCGACAACAGAATAAAACTATTGTACAATTCTGATTCATACGAGTAGGATTTGGTTCGGTCTCGGGAGAGCATTCTGATCGGCATAACTTCCTGTTTTGGGAGAAGATCTTCAATAGTATCATTTGTATAAGCGACATACATTATTTTAAATTATTCTAAAGGAAATACCGTTGGGAAATTATCTGTACCAATTTATTTTGAGTTACAAAATTAATATTTAAAAAGGTAAACAGAGTATAAAGTGATTGTATTTACCGTAACTGGCAGAGTAAAACAATTTACGTCAGCCATTTTGATTATTGCATTATACGATGAAGAAAAGTGCTTTTAATTTCTTGTAAACATTAACAAAATTGTTTTAACACAAATCTGCCACAAGTGGAAAGGTTCAACCAAATAAATTGTTTTTGACATCCAGAGTGCACCCTTTTTGTGAGAAAATGAATTCGTTAATAATCCATTGACTTTGTGTCATATCTAGTCTTTTAGATAGGAGAGTAGGGTACATATAATACGAAAGTAACCCATAACAGAATCAACTAGGGTTGTTGTTGTGATAGTAAAACTGTCTAATTTTAAGTGGATGATGTACAATCACATTTCTATAAGAACATAGAATTTGGTTTAAATGATCTACACTAAAATCACATTGAGACACAAGTTTCCCAAAGACCAACGAAAATGAGTGAGGTTGAACGTGGTCAGTAAATGGTATTATCAGATATTGTATGTAAAATCTAGTCCAAGTTCATTTGCAGTTCGAAGGGCGGGTATATACTTACAAATAGAACGAATACTACACACATTATTGGGTCGAAAGCGATGACAGATCGATTTTAGATTTACACTCTATCCAGGTTATCCGTCATCTAAAACATCATCAGGTGAAAAACAACCAGTTATATTAAGAAAAGAAAAAGGAATGAGATGAAAGTAAAAAGCCTCTCAGGCAAGACATAGAAGGAACAACTAGTGTATAAGTGTGCATATTTATACATATATATACGTACATCTCTGTGAATATATATGTATACATATATACTCTTAAATGTAGCATTCGATATTTTTTTAATTAAGTCTACTCCAAACAAGGCATGCTGCCACTGTAGCCACAAAATTGCTGCTGAGAATAAAGCTAGAAGTGTCAGGGGTAATCCTAAATTCAGAGCTGTGTAGCGAGATGCTTGTTCACATTAGTTTTACATTTCTACATGTCGGTATAGTTTGGGAAATAGTGTGCAGAGAGGGAGTTCAAAATGCGGGAAGCTCGATGAAAGAAGCTATTTGGGTAAAAGGCTCTCCGGTATCTAGGGACCTCCACAGAGAATGGATTGGATTTAGCTGATTGTCGGATTTGTCGAGTGCATTTACGTCGCAGGGACGCCTGAGTAGCAAGTTCATCGGAGAATATTCCATTGGAATACTCGTAAAACAAACACAAGGATGCACCATTACGACTATTGCACAGAGACTAGAGCTTTGTGGATAGTGAGGTACTTATCATGTTCGAGACTATGTTTTGGACCTTTTCTAAAAAGGAGAGCTAAGTGGATGATGCACCAGCCTAGAGGTGACAACAATACTACATGCATGGACGGGTGGTTATTTTGTAGATATATAGGATGCTGTCACGGGTGAGACGTTTTCTAGCTTCATAGAAGGATCCCACTTCTTTGCAGCTGCCTTAGCAATGTATTATATGTATTTTTTTCAATTCATGTTACATATTAATGTTAGGCCAAAAGCTTTGAACGTTTGACTCTAAAAGCGGGTTGTTATTAACTATGATAATTGTTTGTTGAAAAGATTTCTCGCAGTTGTTGATGGAAAAGAACTTTGTCTTGGCATCGTTAAATAATACAATGTATTTTACGCAAATTAAAATGAACGTAAGTTGTAAAATGACACAAATAAAATCGATTTGTCGAGTAATACTTATTTGAAAAGGTTAATTAAACGGAAAATGTGATGAACTACATTAAAGAATTTGGAAGCATTTAAGCTGTGTAATGGAAAGTCATTTCTAGCTTCAAAACTCCAAACAAATTCCCACTTACATCCCAAAAACTCATAAATAGCAAAACAATATAATCTCAACAAATTTGTTATCAGTTTCATAAGAATTTGGTCTAATTTAATTTAATGACAATTAACAATTACATTGACTTTTGTAATCCCTTCCAAACATAAGATGATAAACACAATATTTTACAAAAAATTCGGAATAAAAATGAAAGTAAAAAGACTCCAAGGTAATTTCGAGTAGGTACGGCTAGCATGAAATTTACAAAAAAAGTATGTATAATACAAGTAAATGCGAGATACAAATAGACAAACCCACACATGAATACAGAAGTTGCATTCTTGCAATTCTATTTATATAAGAAAGTATCCATAACAAATAATAATAAATCTGTGTTTGATTATCTGTCTGTTATAAATTCGGAAAATTGAAAAAAACCTTTAAAAGCGTACCTCTCGCGAGACGGATTCGAACCATCGACCTAAGGATAACAGTTTGTTAAACGCTACTACAGTCCTCCGCTCTACCAACTGAGCTATCGCGAGTTGCCTGATTTAAGTTACTTCCGTACAGTCAAGTAGTTTAAAGTATAAAAGCGACTAGATAAACGTGAGAAGATAAGCGGGTTTGATTGACTGCTGTCTTTTTATGCGTGAGACGACTGCATTATTTATCAGGAGAATCATTGCGACCGCCATTTTAAAGTTTCGTTGTAAACAAAGCTATACAAAGTAAACACTAACTTAGCAGAGACACCCTGGATCTTATATCAATACAGAAGGATCTTGGGAGATTACGATGGTAAAGTCGATTGACGACATGGGTGGGCCAAGTTCGAATCCAGTCGATTCCATAATACAACTTCCACTTGAAGATGTTAGCAACCATCACGTGGTCCCTCCTGCAAGAACACCGACAACAGAATCAAACTATTGTACAATTCTGATTCATACGAGTAGGATTCTGTTCGGTCTCGGGAGAGCATTCTGATCGGCATAACTTCCTGTTTTGGGAGAAGATCTTCAATAGTATCATTTGTATAAGCGACATACATTATTTTAAATAATTCTAAAGGAAATACCGTTGGGAAATTATCTGTACCAATTTATTTTGAGTTACAAAATTAATATTTAAAAAGGTAAACAGAGTATAAAGTGATTGTATTTACCGTAACTGGCAGAGTTAAACAATTTACGTCAGCCATTTTGATTATTGCATTATACGATGAAGAAAAGTGCTTTAAATTTCTTGTAAACATTAAAAAAAATTTTTTAACACAAATCTGCCACAAGTGGAAAGGTGCAACCAAATAAATTGTTTTTGACATCCAGAGTGCACCCTTTTTGTGTGAGGTATAACTCTATTATATTCCATTGACATTGTGTCATATCTAGTCTTTTAGATAGGAGAGTAGGGTCACTGGCATAGCTAGGGGGGGGCGAGTGGGGCGGGCCGCCCCGGGCGGCACACCTGAGGGGGCGGCATTTTGAGAGGGTAAAAATAGAAAGTAGAGAAAAAAATTTAAAAAAACAAAAGTTAACAAAAAATATGAAATTTTATACTATAATTTTATATAATAATAAATTTTAATGAGAACATTTGAAAACCTGAAAATGTTATGAAATGATAAAATCATTTTTATTTACTTTTTTGTCGTTGTTGTTAAAGTCCGAATTTTCGCCAAATAACATGGATGTATCAAGGAGAGAATCGTCCGATGTAGTTTTCTTTTCTTTGTTTTCATAATGTTATTATTTAGAGGGCGAGCCCTCCGAAGAGAAAAAACGTCTTGTATCGGTGCTTTTTTAAATCCGTGTGTGTAATCGCTCGGTTTTCAGAAATTTTTTGTTGTTAATAACGTTTCAACTCTTTTAAAAATAGTTTTAATATATTTTAAACAAATGTATTTATGAATGGCAAATAAGGCTATGAATTTATTTTTTGTGAGAGAACTGTCGTAAGGCATCAAGTCGGTTGAAAATTTACAAACAGATTTTTCGCGCCTTTTTTTCGGCAAAGTTATCAATGACTCTATCAAAATTCACTTCCTCGACAAGTTCCCTCTCTATTGAGAGGATTGCCAAGTCTGTAAGTCTTGTCTGGCTCATTGCTGATCTAAGGTAGTTTTTTATGAGCTTCAGTTTTGAGAAAGAGCGCTCACAGCTAGCAACGCTAATAGCTCTGGTGAGGAAAATTCTCAGCAAGATCACAATATTAGGGACGGAATCCCCAAGTTGGTATCTTTGTATAAAGTTCAAAAGTTCAAGAGGTCCATCGATTTTGTCTTTTTCTGAAGCTTTTACAACATACTGTAACCTCTTCTTTTCAGCAAAGAATTTCTCTTTTTCTATATCTTCGTCAAATCCACCAAGCTGACAATCATAATTATCATCAAGCAGATTTGACGGTATAAGAAAAGCGTATTTATTTGCAAGATTGTGAACTTGTTGAAATCTGCAAGATATTTCTTCAGTCAATCTGTCTATGACAGACAGCATTTCCCGTCTCAACTCAGTATCAAAACTCAGCGCTGCATCAGTCAATCCTTCACCATCCATTCGTTTCTTTTTGCGAATACGACGCTCCATGCTTATCCCCATTTCAGAGCAGAGTGTTTTTGACTCGTCTATTGCAGTGTCCACTATCTTTTCTCTATTCTGAAGAAGGAAATCTTTCAACGCCGTCAGCCTGACAGAACTTTGTTGCAGATCCAGCCCTTTTTTTGAAGATATTTCTGGGCATCATTGATTTCTGGGAGAATAGTTTTCCAAAGGTTCAGAAATAAAAGAAACGGAAACGATAGTACCGAGTTGAGAATTAAAGATGCATCTGATCTTGTGGTTGCATTTTCTCCTTCTTTTCATACTTAAAGGGGAACTTTCATATAAATTTTTATCGAATAGGTGCGAAAAGAAAGTTGGATATTTGGGTGTATATACACCGACATCAAAGAGGAAATAACATTAGATGCGAAAGTTTGAATTCATTAATTTTATTACTGTCCAAACGTTTGTTTTTGTAGCATACTTTTTATAACTCCTTGTAAACTTTACAATTGCTAGCTGGGGGATCGGACAAAATCACCCCGGGCAACCCCCACCATCTACTTAAAACAAAAGGAAAACAGATAAAATCTCAAATGAATAAAAAATATTAAAAATCAGTTTTCATATTTTAATTTTAATTTAATTGAATTTAAGAAAATTAGATACCGTAGAACTAATTTTCGCAAGGTATGAAAATTAAGAATAATGTTAACTTAATAATAATGGACCAGTTTTCCTACCTAGCAAAAAAATTTCCATGGACGAATTATCCATGGGCGAATTATCCATGGACGAATTTTCCGGGCACCCAAATGCCGGGGGGGGGGCGGCAAATTTTACTACCGCCCCGGGCGGCAAAAGGTCTAGCTACGCCACTGAGTAGGGTACATATAATACGAAAGCAACCCATAACAAAATCGACTAGGGTTGTTGTTGTGATAGTAAAACTGTCTAATTTTAAGTGGATGATGTACAATCACATTTCTATAAGAACATAGAATTTGGTTTAAACGATCTACACTAAAATCACATTGAGACACAAGTTTCCCAAAGATCACCGAAAATGAGTGAGGTTGAGCGTGGTCAGTAAATGGTATTATCAGATATTGTATGTAAAATCTAGTCCAAGTTTCTTTACCGTTCGAAAGAGGGGTATATACTTACAAATAGGACGAATACTACACACATTATTAGGTCGAAAGCGATGACAGATCGATTTTAGTTTAAAAAATAAAAAGGAATAAGATGAAAGTGAAAAAGACTCTCAGGCAAGACATAGAAGGTTCAGCTAGTGTATACGTGTGCATATTTATACAAATATATACGTACATCTCTGTGAATATATATGTATACATATATAAACTTAAATGTAGCATTCGATATTTTTTTAATAAAGTCTACTCCAAACAAAGCATGCTGCCACCGTAGACACAAAAGGGCTGCTGAGAATAAAGCTAGAAGGGTTAGGGGTAATCCCAAATTTAGAGCTGTGTAGCGAGATGCTTGTTCACACTAGTTTTACATTTCTACATGTCGGTATAGTTTGGGAAATAGTAAGCATAGAGGGAGTTCAAAATGCGGGAAGCTCGATGAAAGAAGCTATTTGAGTAAAAGGCTCTCCGGTATTTAGGGACCTCCACAAGAATGGATTGGATTTAGCTGATTGTCGGATTGGTCGAGTGTATTTACGTCGCAGGGACGCCTGAGCAGCAAGTTCATCGGAGAATATTCCATTGGAATACTCGTGAAACAAACACAAGGATGCACCATTACGACTATTGCACAGAGACTAGAGCTTGGTGGATAGTGAGGTACTTATCATGTTCGAGACTATGTTTTTGACCTTTTCT
>OY744521.1:15059120-15161620 GCA_963556195.1 Sepiola atlantica | reverse complement strand
AGTCAGCTGTTTGTTACCTCACTTCTACAGTTTTATAGATTCTGGGAGCCTTTAAAGTTTAAGATTTCAAATATTTCATTTAGACATAATCTACACGGGTCGTCTAAATTTCTACATGTACGGGCCTGTCGTATCATTTTCCATTCAATTATTGGTGAGCGCCCATTTTCTTTTAGCTCCCAATAGTGGTTTGCTAGTGCTGTTATAATTCGACGTTCTCTGTTTTTAAATGTGCTTTTGTGGTCATAATATCTAGTTTTAAAATCCAGGGAGGGCATGTATGCATAAAAAAGTGAAAAGTATATAAATGATTATATATTTTTTATTTTTGTATTTGTTGACAAATAAGAATAACACGTCTCCTCTAAAAAAATTCGGCCGCTTTCTACTATCTTAGTATAATGGGAGATGTGTGTGCTGTAGGTAGCAGGGAGAAACATTTATAGCGAATGAAATTAAGAAATATTTATAGTTGTCCATTCACATATCTATGAAATCCTCTTGAATCTTCTATGAGTGCTATCTTGTACATTTTTTTTCAAAACTTAAGTGGATAGAGAGCCATACAATGCAAGTATGTTGTCAGGTTCGGGAAGAGGAAAAGAGAGAAAGTAGATGAAAAAGTTAATATCATACATTTTAGCCAACAATGATTTGCTAGAGGATATTCGTTAGTGAAATATGCGGGGAGAGGGGACATGTTAGATACTTATATTATAGGCTAATATGTATAATTTCTGTGTTGGTATAAACTTAATTTGCGCTGAACAAAGATGCGTAGTATTATAATTATATATCGAGTAAACTTCCCAGGTGTCGATCAGAGAGGTTTACCATTTCGCTTGATGAATTCCTTCTAGAATGAAAAACAGATGCTTATGTGTAACTTATTATAACTTGTAAGATCCGGGTTGACTCTAGAGTACATTTCAGAGTAATTTCTGTCAGAATGCGGTATGTAATTCCAGAGTTATATTGGCAAAGTATCTTGAAAAACTCCAACAAACTTGTCAGTTAGAAGTAACGATCACATTTTCTTGCCCAGCTAAACTTTCAGGCACAACTGACTGTTGAGTCAACACCAAATAAATAATATAACATACACATCCGGGTTTCGAAAACATTCTTTACGACAATTTGAGAGTTGGGGATATTCCCATTAATTTTCTAAGGGATACTTCGTTTTCATAAAACTTAGATATATTCCTCCTATTAAATACTGATATTATTTCATCGTTCATGATTAAAAGTTTATCAAGAAAAAAAACCAGCCGACCGGTTTCGCACTCTCTTTTTTTCCTGATTAGGATGGGGGTTATGTGTTTCAAGTGAATAGACCGATGTAAATACCTCTCTATTCAGGTTGTAATTTAACATATTTAGTGTTTCCAGTTTTTACTGATATACTGATATAATCTAAGTAGTAGGTGTTAGTCCAGATACAGATGACATCCAGTTGTGAAGTAGTTAGAGTATATTTATTGGATTTTCTCCACACTCACTTAATTACGTCTATCCACATCTACGAACACAACCACAGACACTTTTACACTTACCCACATCCATCAGTGTGCACACACTCACATACACGCAGTATCCTTCATGCCTTTTTACATATATTAAGAAAAGGGACACTTCTGTAATATGAGCATGTATAGTCATGCACAGACAGTTATTAAACCATTATACTTTCTTCAGGGTAACACAATAATACACATATTTTTAGCTGATATTTTAAATCAATCTGCTTGCACTGCAGTGCAAGCTCTTATCAGTATTATATCCACCCCTACAATCTATATTTATATACTTGCGTATGTATACATATATGTATCACCCTTTTTTCTCTTTCTTCTCTCTTTGTCTAAACAGCAACCTATCTACACTCGCACATACACACACACACACACACACCCCCCCCCACACACACACACATATATATATATATATATATATATATATATATATATATATATATAAGTCAGTTCATATTATATTCCAATAACCATGTTTTTATTTTATTATTTTTATTTTTTCCCATTTCCAAAAAACGTAACATTTCTGTGAGATATATTTTTTACAGTCCGTTTCATTTGTATCGTGCCAAACAACGTTTTCATGTCAATATTGTCTCGTTTACAACATTACAATATATATATATATATATATATATATATATATATATATATATATATATATATATATATAGTCTCGGAAGTTTCTCAACCATTAAAACTATATTATTAAAAAAAACAAAAAAAACAACAAAAAAACACAGTCCCAAGTCTTTCAGTGGAAAATCACTCATGTAAGTCAATTTATTTTTTACAGTTATTATATTAGTTTGTTTCTAACACTATTTTAAGGGATCATCAGTTGTTTACCATGAAAAACTGTTTCGGGAATTTAAAAACAAGACAGTATTTAATTTCATGGCTTCCCAGCAGAGTTGATCAGACCCCACTTCCCTTAAAAGACAAAAAACATACATGAACTTATGAGAGTAGAAAACGCGAAACGACGTCGTCTGTAGGAATAACACTTTAATATTTAAAACAATATGTATAGTGAATGCCCCTTTAAGATTTAATAGTCTTAATAGTCGATAATAGTTTGAAATATCAAGATGGGTTTCATCCTACGATTAAGTAAATGTCCGCCCAAGCGTAGAACACATTCGATAACATGATGCTTGTTCCCGCTTTTCGGGTAAGTGTACATGTATTTCAATAACTGTCTATGGTGAATTCCCGCAACCGTGTGGGCTTAGGCGTTAAGCGACCGTTGCAACCGCTACCCCTGCACTGATGCGGGTAGAAAACCGAACACGACGTCGTCTGTAGGTAAACCACACTTTAATATTTAATGTGTATATATATATATATATATATAGAGAGAGAGAGAGAGATAGATAGATAGATAGATAGATAAAGACAAATAGCGTAGTTATAAAGAGATAGATATATAACTAGATAAATATTACCTTTATAAACGATGCACACGTAAACTGTTATCATCCTGATCCTATCAAAAAGCTTAATAGTCGCCACGCCAGATTCGATTCATGTTGGCATCTATTTTTGATAAGTGCAAAGGAGACCCGTTCCGCATAATGACATCTTAATTAGTTCGCCGTCAGACGTCGTGGCCCGCCTGCGTGCACAACCATTGTTGTCAATGAGAGAAAGCGATTGTAGCATTTCCTCTTTCATGATTCGCAATTCGCACAGAATATCCTTTTTAGCCCATGGCTTTAAGACACGAGCAACGTGCTTTCGGCAAATGCAATCAATGCCATTCCAATTAAATACATAGCCTTCTCTTTCTCTCTCTATTTATCTCTCTGTCTATCTCTGTCTGTCTCACTCCTTGTATATATATATATATATATATATATATATATATATATATATATATATATATGTGTGTGTGTGTGTATAAATATTAGTATGTCATGAACCCACATGAAATTTTATAAGGAGATATGATTTTTTATGTATCAATTTTTAGTATTTACTTCAACAGTGCTCGATACGTAAGTAGAGCTAGGTAGTAAGCCATGGAAATACATTTATGGCAATTAAGCTAAACAGAGGCTCCAGCGTTTCATCCCTGGGGGGAATCTTCAGGCTAAAATGCATGGAATTATTTTTGCCGTGTATATAAAAACACCAGGCATAAAAGATTCCCACGGGGAAAAAACGCAAGAGCCTCTGTATAGTTTAATTGCCATACATATATTTTAATAGCTTACTATATATATATATATATATATATATATATATATATATATATATATATTTGAACACTTAGAAACCAGTTGAGTATCGTCAGTCTTCGGCGGTGCCGTTGACTTTCTACCATGAAGAAAATATATATATATACATACTGTCTTTTCCCATGAGTAAGGTTATATAACCGAAAATTCGGATTTATAAAATGTATATTAAAAAATGATTAATAAATGTTATTGATTGATATAAATTCGAGCGTCTGTTAACTTGTTTTATCAATTTTCAAATATATCTCTCAACGAAGCTTTCAATGCTGTAGTAACACTCATATATATATATATATATATATATATATATATATATATATATATATGCATATTACTAATGGAGATTTTGTATCTTTCTGTCTGAGCCCGAAAATATATTTTTTATTCGATTAATTTAGTTTAGAACTAGTTTTACGCAAATGTATTAAGTATATGTTAGTCTGAAGCTGAAACTATATTATTACTTGTATGAATGATCTAATATTATATATTTGGAGGCCAAATTCATGATGGTAGTGTAGTATCTGTTCTGATGTTATGATACCATCTTCAGATGCGTACCTCCTTCTTTGAGATGTAGCATATGTCTGCTCGCCATAAGCTCATACTTCCATGTATTATTCCGCCTGTTTCGTTTGGAGACCAGGATGTTTAGTTTTTGTTGTTTAAGAGAAGTGGTGGTTGATACACTCTGCTGTGATCTAAATACCGTCTTCCCAGATAACACCTCTTTAATTATTCATTAGGGGAGCGTTATTGCTGTTCTATTGTCTTGAGATTACTCCCAAACATTACCACCTTCGATAGAGGGTTGTTTGGTATATATTCTCTTGTACTGAAACCATCCTATTATCTAATCTTTTTCGGCGGGAAGCGGGGCTTATGTGGGTAGCGTAATTTGGCCCCCCCCCCTTCCCAATTATAATAATTGGCTATTAATAAACAAATCCGACACTTGAAAAACCGAAAACGAAATAGGCAATAAGTACGAAAGTTTTATATGTAGAGACCCGGCAATTTTTCTTGCAATATTTAGAGTTGCTTATTGAACTATTTTCCAATGGAACCGCCGCCGGCAAAGATAAGCATTTTAAGGCACGCGCTTTGAGTCACACGCTTTGACGATAGTGGTGAATGCACCCAAGATAGTAACCTTCAGACCGTTGACCGTGTTATTGGCGTGATTGTTGCTCTTTGCCTCGATCACACACACGAAAAAAAGTCAAGAAGGTTGCAGTCAGGTGAACATGACAGCCATGCTCCGACCACCAGTTGTGAAAAACATTTTTGAGTAGCCACGCCTTGGTCGTCTTTGCCATGTGTGCAGGAGTCAACTGTAGGGCGCCGGGTACCATGCGGCGATCTCGTCCACGTAGCGCGTCGCCACACTCCTCAGCACCTCATAGTGGCAGAATTTGTGAAACGCCTTGAACTAGCAATAGTATGAGACAGTAAGAAATGTATCATTGCTAGAATGTAAAGTATGCATACAGCCCCCCCCCACACACATATATATATATATATATATATATATATATATATATATATATATATATATATATATATATAAGTCAATTCATATTATATTCCAATAACCATGGTTTTATTTTATCATTTTTTTTTTCACATTTCCAAAAAACATAACATTTCTGTTAGATATATTTTGTACGGTCCGTTTCATTTGTCTTGTGCCAAACAACATTTTTATGTCAATATCGTCTCTGCAACACTACAAAATTATCAGAAAAAATTCAAAGAGTAAAAAGTTCTTGGATTAAAGTGTCTTGAAAAACCTACAAATGAAACGGATCGTAAAAAATATATCTCACAGAAATGTTATGTTTTTTGGAAATGTGAAAAAATAAAAATAATAAAATAAAACCAGGGTTATTGGAATATAATATGAACTGACTTATATTTGCTCAGTTATCAATAATTGACAATCATCGAGCTGAATCTTTTAAGGAGACTACAAAGTAAAAGGAACTGATAGTATATGCTAATACGTATATTGTCATTAATAATTATATATATATATATATATATATATATATATATATATATATATATATATATATATATACAAGTGAAGTAATTTTCAAAATTTACACATGGTGCAATTTAAATGAACAAATCATTTATTTAATTTTTTGCAAGCTTTCGTTGTAAAACAACTATGTCAGGCGAGACTGTCTTACAGTTTTCTTTTCTTTTCTTTTTCTTCCTCATTTTGAGGGTATTAACCCCGAGGGGTCGAATCACGGTAGAGACAGAAGAGCACGTCAAGTTCTAAAAGACGTTAGCATAAGTAGAGTCTAGTCGATTTTTTGCGCAGATTGGCGCTTTTTGAATAAGGAAATTTACATATTTGAGGCACGCATGAAAATGTATGTAAGTGGAATATTTTTGAAAATCATCAAATGGTTGAATTTTAATGAAAACATCACTTATTTAAATTTTGTTCTTGCAAGCATGAAGGGAAGACGAATTTTATCGTTCATGATTAAAAGTTAATCAAGAAAAAAAGAGAGGGCGAAACCGGTCGGCTGGGTCTTTTTTCTTGATTAACTTTTAATCATGAACGTTGAAATTCGTCTTTCCTTCATGCTTACCCTATATATATATATATATATATATATATATATATATATATATATATATATGACTCTATATATACCATCGTGGCCTTCTCTTAGACTTATCTTGCCCTTCTTCTAGCGCAGATGTTTCGAACATATATGTAAAAAGTGGAAAGTTAGTCAGTGCCGTCTTAAAACAAGTTTACTTTGGACTCAAGAAGAATTTTAACACATTGCTAACAAAATCAGGGTAGATAAAGGCTTATGGTAACTCATCAACGATAATGAAAGTGTCGTAAATTCTACAGCTAAACTGATTACCGGTAATATTGCCTCGGCATGTCTTCAGCTAATAATTAGTTTTAATCGTACTCTACAAGCAGTTGTCAATGTAATGCCATTTTGCACAGATGCCCCTCTGAGATCTCATCTATCAACCAACATGGCATGAAAAGTGTGATTTATGTCTGCTATCTGTGTTATCGACACAGTAGGTCAGCTACTGGCTTAAAAAGTCACCTACGATGTCACAGTGACAGCAAATAACGCGATAAGGTGACAGTCATCTGTCAATA
This sequence comes from Sepiola atlantica, assembly GCA_963556195.1. Taxonomy (NCBI): domain Eukaryota; kingdom Metazoa; phylum Mollusca; class Cephalopoda; order Sepiida; family Sepiolidae; genus Sepiola; species Sepiola atlantica. The sequence continues at coordinate 15,154,685 of OY744521.1, read as the reverse complement.
TGCAGAAAATTATAATATAAATATATATATATGTATATATATATATATATATACATATATATACGTGTGGTGTACTTTGACATTTTATTATACTCAATATATTTGTTCTTAATCTCGCTTCTTGCGCTAGAGTGCAGGTGACAGGTCGTACTAATGTCATGTACATATACTTATCAATAAACATTTATATAAAACTCATTGATACACATAAACATTACACCATACACACATACAAACATTCATTCATATATATATATGTATATATATATATATATATATATATATATATATATATATATATATATGTATGTATATATATATATATGCATAAATACATTTGGCTAGCTATGTACTTAACATTTACATTATTTTCAATAATCTTGAATCAAATATCATTCGTATATATATATATATGTATATATATATTTAAATATATATATATATATACATATATATATATATATATATATTTGAATGTATATAAATATATATATATACTTAATTTGTATATTAAAATAAAGAAATGTACACTGTGTTCCTGTGTGTTCAGAGTTTAATTCTAACTCTTTTGGCTATATTAAATTATTTGTATTTTCAAACTCTTCGTTATCATTACTGCATACAAGGTCGGCAATACATCGTCTGCAACCATGATACCCATAATCTCCAGATATATGAGTTTTTATTAATGATGACATATATCTATATCTATTCAAGTATATGCTGATAGTGATTGCCCCCAAAAGGTGCAGGATCAAAACCCATTGGAAAGCCTATAGTTTGGAGTAGTAGTTTATTTCCTATTTGAAAGTATCTCTTTTTTATAAGGTGACTTGGAAGTATTATTAGACTAGTTTTGTGAACACTAGTCTTGCCATTTTTACTTTTAGACTAAAAAGCTTTAGATTTTGAAAAGTCTATGTATTTACCTTTCCATCCTGAAAATCTAAATTTATAATGTTATCTAATTCTGAATAGGTTCCTTATGTTTTTTTGTATATAAAGTAATTAAATCATATGATGAGATTGATTTTAACTTTATACAAGAATATACACGATCTAGTTTTTTTTTACTATATCTTAAGTAATTAACAGCCAAAATACGTGTATATTTATATAGAATTTAGTTATTTTGTTGAAATTATTTATTTGATTTATAATAAAGAAAACACTTTAGATATAGCTTTACTTATTAGTGTTATGATGCATATTTTAGAGGCAACAATAAAACAGGCGCCAAATGAGTTTTCATGCATTTTAGTTATCCAATCCATACATGAAAGCTTTTTGTATTTTCCCTCCAATTTTAGTTTTTATTGTTAACAAATAATAGTTTTGTTTAGAATAACACTATCGGTTTCACTATTATTTAATTTATAAGTATCTGATACCTCATCTAATTACTACTTCTAACAATAAACGTTGTATATAGTATATTTTACAGATAAAAGCCATATTATTTGCTGCCTTATCAATAGAAACAATTAAAAACCTATTTTGAAGCATTTTAAAGTCCATAATTATTAGTTAATTTCTAAGGAAGGGATTCGTTTTTCTAGGGTGTTGAATTGTTTTAAACGTGCACACTTTTTATTTATGAGTCTAAGTAAATTATTTGTTTATGCATCAAATGTAAAATGTAATAGTTTATAGTTTTTGCAATCGATGCAATGAAATTACGTATGTGTTACTTATTTCCTTAACCCGTTTCGTATAATTTAAACATTTAGGTTCTTTATAGTTTGGACCTTTATTAATAGGATTTCTGAATTAAAAATGTTAAACTATCGCTATTATATATATATATATATATATATATATATATATATAAAGAAAAAAATGATTTAATAAATATTTCATGTTAACTCCGTCATGTTAACTGATTCTTACATTTAAAAGTTATCATTATAACGGCGCTTCCAAAACTGTAGTAACATTTAAATCTCATTATCACACATGCGTTTCAGTGCGCTTAAACTACAAATCGGACATATAACAAAAAAAAACAGTATCTTCATAACACTTGGAGATCGATCTTCGGCCAAGCCGTAAGACTTCGACTATGAAAAAAAGAAGAAAAGAAAGAAAAAAAGAAAATATTGTAAGTCCCATGAAGAATGTTTATAAAACCGAAAATTTGGATATAAAAAAATGATTTAATAAATATTTAATTTCAAAATCTCGCGTCATGTTAACTGATTCATACATTTCAAAGTTATATATATATATATATATATATATATATATATATATATATATATATATATATATATATATATATATATATATATATATATATATATAAAGTGTTTTTTTTATGTAGTATAAAAATTGATATGGTATATGTTAGAACATTAAAATAAGTTTGAATAAAAAGTTAAATTTCTAAAGTAATCTAAAGAGACCATGGACATTTTCCTTGAAATCAATATTGGTGCATTAGGGGAAGTTATCGGTTAGGTCTATACTATAACTGAAGTATATTAGAAAGTCAAAAAAAAACGAAATAGAGTTTTAATTGATTTTACTCGTTTTAAACACACAAGTGAAATAAAAGGAAGAAGATATAAGTGAAGCATTTATTTTAAAAGGTTTAAAACATTTACAAAATAATAATTATTGATAATTGTAAGATTTAAAAAAATAAGATTCGTTACATCAGATTGCAACCAGTCATTCTTAGCGTTGCAGTCATAAAATTATAGCAATATATATCTGATCGTTAAATTGTTTTTTTGTATGTATATATATATATATATATATATATATATATATATAAGTATATATTTAAATATATATATATATATATATATATATATATATATATATATATATATATATATATATATATGACTTAACTCAGAATAAGTTTGCATTTTGATTTTATAATTAAATTATGTAAGTTGAAATCAGACAACAGTAGAGCGAGGAGTTCTCTGATTGAGTCAATAAGCTGGCCCCACGCTCTTTTAATTTTCCCCCCGATTTCCCGTTTATTTCAACTTGGGTTTACTCGAAGAATTTCAATACCTATTTTTACTTTAATATATAGACGCGAGCAGACGCTGAGGTGTTCAAACACAAATTGATTAGTGTTGACTATCACCAATCGTTATTTAAGTTTCTATATAAATATATAGATATATACTAAGTAGAATGAACATTTATGATAAATTAGTTATTCTACAATGATTCAAAAAATTTACAAATAGCAGTAGCTGTCCTTGTGTACATATGTTTCCGAAATTCAAATGCTTTTCTTTTTAACATAGTTAACCCCAAACAAAGCAGGACGCCACTGTAGACGTAAGGGGCTACTGCGAAAAAAGAAGAGAGAAGGTTGAAGGGGAGGGGGCAACCTAAATTGGGATCTGCGCAGCGAGATGTCTGTTTACATTAGTTTTAACTGCATGTCTGTACTGTCGGGGAAACAGGAGGCAGGGAGGGAGTTCCAGACGGCAGCAGCACGGGGAAAGAAGCTATTTGAGTAGACGGCCCTCCGACATATGGGGACCTCCACAGTGAATGAATGAGATTTAGTTGATTGTCGAGTTTGTCTAGTGAATTTACGTCGAGGTGGCACCAGAGTAGCCAATTCATCGGAGCATAATCCATTGAAGTATTTGTAAAACAAGCACCAGGATGCTACATTGGGGCGATGGGACAGAGACTGGAGCTTGGTTGATAGTGAGTGACCTATTAGGTTTACGATTCTTTTTTGGACCTTGTCAAGGAGGGAGAGACTAGTAGATGATGCACCAGCCTAGATGTGACATCAATACTCCATGCATGGGCGGATGGTGGCTTTGTAGAGATAAAGGATAATGTCAGGTGTAAGGAGTGTACTAGCACGGTAGAGGGAGCCAACCTTCTTTGCAGCAGCCTTGGCAATGTCTTAAATGTATTTGTTCAAATTCATGTTACCTATGAAGGTTAGGCCAACGAATTTGAATGATGAACTCTCAGGTAGGGTGTTATTAGCCATGACAATCGGTGGTTGGAGAGGTTCCTTGTAGTTATTGAAGGAAAGGAGCTTTGTTTTAGCGGCATTAAAAGTCACCAACCATTTATGACCCCAATCCACTACAGCCTGGAGGTCATTTTCTAAAGATTCAGCCAATGCCTCGGATATGATCGCATCGGTTTTGCCAACGTGGCGAGAGTAAAGCGTAGTGTCGTCAGCAAATAAACATATCTCAGACACTATATTATATGGGAGATCATTTATATAGATCAGGAACAACAAAGGTCCAAGGATAGATCCCTGGGGTACACCAGCATTATAGTCATGTTGCTTAGATCAACGGCCATCGAGGACAACCTGGAGTTTTCTTTTGACTAGGAAGGATCTAATTATATTAAGTAATTTCCCAGTAATACCGTATGAGCGTACTTTCAGGAGAACCCCTTTATGCCATACCTTGTAAAAGGCCTTGGATATATCAAGCGCTACGACCCTAGCTTCTCCTGCCTTGTCAAGTGTATTATACATGCGTTCAGATATGACCGTTAGGATGTCAGCAGTAGATCGTGCTTGTCTAAATCCATACTGACGGTCAGATAGAAGTTTAGTATTATCTAAGTGCCGTACTATCGCAAGATTGATTAAGGATTCAAAGATTTTAGCATATATATATATATATATATATATATATATATATATATATATATATATATATATGTATATATATATATGTATATATATATATGTATATATATATATATATGTATATATATATATATGTATATATATGTATATATATATATGTTTATATATATATATATGTATATATATATGTATATATATATGTATATATATATGTGTGTATATATATATATATATATATATATATATATATATATACACACATATATACGGCGCAATCATGTCGACACACCGGTTCCCGTTAGATCACCGAAGTTAAGCGGCGTCGAGCCTGGCCAGTACTGAATAAGTGCCAATTTGAGAATACCAGGTGATGTATGTGCTCTCTGCTTATCTCGGCATGGTTTCCAGTCTTACTGTATTCCTACTTGCCATTGGAATCAAGCAATGCCGACTCAGCGGTGATTGCAGATTGCGCAACCCTTGTAAATTGTAAATTCACGCGCGGGCCGCCCCTGGCGGGGCACTCATACATCGAAAATCGACGGGAGAGAGTCCATCATATATATATATATATTTATATATATATATATATATATATATATATATATATATATATTTATATATTATATATGTATATATATATATTGGTTGTTATAGTCTTGTAAAGAGGACAGAATCTATACATATCTAAATTGTTTTCGCGAATCTTCGAGCTATATTCTGTATTCTTGTTTAATCGTCCATCTCAAGAACTGTACAACGTCGATATATATATATATATATATATATATATATATATACATATTTATATATATATATATATATACATATATATACATATATATAATTTATTATTTTCATAATTTAAATTTTGCACATCCTGACATAGATATGTGCAGCTGTATATTTGTGTGTATCCATTCAATTATGTGTCGTTGCATTTGTAAATGCGTTTCTCTTTTATCTTATCTGTGCAGCTTCCCGCGTTTACCTGATTGCAGACGTAAGTGCATTTCCTTAAATAAACCTAAACTGAAGCTGTTCACATTTTCGCATTAATTTCCAAGCAGGTGATCTAATTACAAAATGGCAGAATTCCTATTTTTTCTCATTTGTTTATTGCACGAAACTATTGCCGTTGTTTCAATTTCCTCGAAGACACTGCGTACATCACCGTGAAGCATGGTGAGGCACTTCCTCAATCTGTATTAAAACGGATATCACCGGTCACAGGTAATCTGCCGCGCCGTCACGAAAATGACATTTGATTATCAACCGTTTGATTTCCGCAATAGTTTTTACCTCTTCAATCGACCAATTGAGCGAGAAAGTGTCATTGCCTGTAATTTAAGAGCCGTTTCTCTCTTCCCTCAAACTACAAAATAGTTCCCACATAATAACACGGTTTTATATAAAAAAAAACAACTGCATAAAAATAAGTGATGCAAACATCTATATAATAATAAACTTAGCCAAATTCGTGGTCGTACGTACATTATCATTTCCACCTCTCTTTTATAAGATTAGATCTTAAGATTACGTAAGATTTTATGCAATTTCTATTTTAAATTCTATTTGATGTCGCTCTGATGCTGAACGTACAACCCTAATTAAAATACACTTCCTAGGCTTTCTAATTTGTTAAATTGTATTTTTCACTATATAGCAAACATATAATTAAAGGTAACGTGTCTGTTTTGCCCAAAGATGGTTTAAATGATATGTGAGGTCAACGTCTGCCTCGTCCTTCAGAGAATGGGCAAACATCTGCAAGGTTTTTAGATAGACTTGTATGATCCGATATATTCTGAAAATAAAATAACCAGCTAACTTCGATAAGTATACATCCGTTTAAACAGAAATGGCACAATAATATATTAGAGAACTTGGTTCGTAAGGATATCCAAAGTATAGAAGTGCTGATTTCGAATATCATACTAATTACTTTTTACTAGATATACATTGCCACGAAATTAATTCCTTTCTTTTCGTGTTTTCTTCTTTTGGACTTACATGTTGTGATTTACAAGTTTGTTTTTTTATTAAGGAAAACCGATGGTATGTTAATATGAAGGTAAAAGACTGCTTTTAAATGTATAATAGTTTATTTAGATAACCCTCTTATGGATAAAATAACTGAAATCATAGTCTACAAGGTGAGTACGAAAGAGTAGTGTACGCATAGAAAAATAGAAAGTTTCACACAGTGATGTATGAAGTATATTTTAATCAAACAGGTCGAGAATTCATCTCGGATTCTCATGGCCCGTTCATTCAAGATATCATATGAATCTTCCGATGTTTATGGCATCCATGTAAGCAATTACTGTAGGTGTATTACGGTAATCCGCTAAATGTAACAGTATAACTTCCGGTGTCCATGCAGGATGATCTTCTCAGGTAGTGCGGCGTTCCTTCTGCTGGAGCATATATCTGTAGCTGATAACCAAATGAATGGCAACTACCCGTGAAGAATAGAGGTATTTTTTATCCAGGTTCGACTTCTCTAAATTTGCCGTGTTATCATTATAACCACACATATTAACAGGGTTGCCTCTTATGATACACGGGTCGTCATAGGTTTACTACATACTAAAGCTGTACAAGTATTTTTTAAAACGAATCGCGTAGTGATGGATACAATGGAACTATGGAGTGACGCCATAAATCAGTTACCACTAAACACGTATATTTAAAGGATGACCATGCAGTAGACGAGAAAGTGAAAAGCAGAAAAAGTAAAACGGATATGGACAAAATAAGATAAAATCCTGGTTATGATTTGATTCAATATTCAACTCTTTCAAGGCTTTATCAGGAATAAGCATGATGAAATAACACAATCAATGTATATATATATATTTATAATGAAGTAACACGAGATCATATAATCACCGGTGCAATAATTTATTTCGACCCTACGACTTTTTCACGCATCCAGGCGAAGCGATGACATTTTTCAAAATGAAAAAATAAAAACTCACACTCCCCATTTCAATACACATAGAGAGAGAGAGAGAGAGCGACAAAATATTCAATACATATCGTGAGAGAGGGGGAAATTAACTATTAAAGATGTATATTGAGGGGAGGAAAGAGTGACAACATATTTAATATACATATATAGAGAGGGGGAGATTGCACGATTTATAACGGAAGGCAATACGTGAAGGGGTAGAGAGCAATACATATATATAGATAGGGGGAAATTGTGCTATTTAGCACGGAAAGTATATAGGGGGTAGCGTTGAGGTGTCCTGAACGAGGCCATTTTGTTTATGTCCCCCTCCAACCGCTTGACCCTAAGTTCTCTTAAATCGTCTCTGAAAGCTGGAAATTCAAATTATACGTCCGGCGATTGATGAAAATAGATTATTATACAACCAAGTTTGGACACCATGTCATATATATATATATATATATATATATATATATATATATATATATATATATATATATATATATATATGTGTGTGTGGGGGGGTGTACGTATTTTAATGTAATATATATCAACTTAAAAATAAAACAATTTAATCTCATTTTTTTTATTTTTAAATTGATATATATTAGATTCAAATATATATCAATCCTTAAATATGACATAACGGTCGACAATCAAGAATGTGATCGTTTAGGAAATGCGATATTGAAGGAAAAGAGAAAAGAAATACTGAAAGAAAACTAATAGAACTTTGTGATTTACTTTTGAAGAGAGGATCAACAATTAACTGAATTCGATACAAAAAAGGAAACACTCTACTCCGAGGTTTTGCAATCAAATGTTGTCTCTTTTTAATTTCGTGTGTTTTTTCGCCTCATAAGACATGTTGAATAGGGGATAGGGTTCTTTAACAATTTTCTAGAACGTGCTTTTATATATTTCATTCTTTTTTATTCAATCAATCCATGTATCACCGTCTCTTTAAATCTCTCGAGAGGATCTATGTTTGGGCTTGAAATACCATGTTATTTTGAAAATTTGGTCACGGTTATATATATATATGCTCGCATATTTTGTTATGGCTGTTTTGCTGGCTTTCGATCAGAATTTTCTGCTGCAGACACCCTGGCCTTTTGGCTAAGATCAAAGTGTAGTATCTGTTCCGATGGATACTGCACCCCATAGACTGGTATTGTTTTGGCCTTCGGGGCTTGATTTACGCCGGTCTATGGGTCTGTCCTGTGCCGTTCTAGGAGGTCCACCCTCCCAGGCTTCGCCTCCCCTCTTTAGGGAGGAGTAAGTTTATGGCTTACTGCCTGAGGCGCCCCTACCGGGGAATGCCGACGGGGCTGCCCAGGCAATTGTTAGTGTCCAGAGTGCTCACTTTCTCGGGGGCTGGCTTTTCAAACCCTACTTTTCCGACCCGACCTTGGGTCATATCTTACTTGTGGGTGTAAGATAAAACTTGCCTTGTGCCTAACCTCCTGGAGAGGAGGTAAATAAATACTCAACTCTTTTGACAATTGTGCCCACCGAATGGCTAATAATTATGAATCGAAGAAATCTTATCACGTTATTGATCTTAAGAAAGGTAATAAATGATGGTATATGCGTGTATATGTGTGTATATATATAGATATAATTATATGTGTGTTTGAGTGTTGTCTTATTTTTGTTACGCGTGCATATATGTGTTTGAGTGTTGCCTTATTTTTGTTACGCGTGCATATATGTGTTTGTGTGTAATTGTATGGAAAGACACATTTTGAAATTGCCATGTGTTTATGTGTGAGCAAGTGAATGTGTTTTGCCCTTCTTATTTTTTTACTTGTTTTTTTTTCTGGTTTAATCTATTTGTTCTTATTTATTTTATGGGTTATCTACTGCCCTTTTGTTTATCTGATTCATTTGTAGATGGGTAGATGTGTATATATGGGTAAGGGTATATTAAATATACGTATATATGTGTATACCCTAATATAGCGTTCTTTTCAACATCCTTTTTTACTTAAGTATTATCCCAACCACTGCCCACTTTCTACCAACACTTTGTATTTGCATACAATTGTATACGTATTTTTTTCAGATTATTATCTGCCGGTTGCCTGAAGAAGCTGAACTTTTAATACGTGTAAAGACATACACATATGTACCTCCAAATTCTGTATGAATCATAATTTATATTAAAACACACTATCTTATAAACAACGTAGCTTCATGGGATTTCACTTTTAAACTAAAACCTTACAAATTAAACATAAGTCATTTAAATGTTAATTCAAATTTTACTCCGATGAAAAACAATCGTGAAATATTGTTTTCAGTGAGCAAGCATGAATATATGGATACAGTTACGAATGGCCCAAATAACATATACTTCTTCTCACCCTCTCTCAAACCATATTCCAGGCAATTAACATCAGTGACATTAATTATTTTAATATATTCTGAAATGCCGGATTGTAAAACCATATCATATGATGCTGAATCGTAACAAAATAATTTCATATATCATTTGTTGACGCAGCCATTTACTGAAGCAACCCCACTTAAAAGAAATATTCTGCAAATTGCAAATCTGCTCTAGGAAGAACGTGCCCATTATTTATGAATTATATTATGGTTTGGTTATGATTATGTTTACTTTTAGTTAGTTTTGATCAACATATCTAAGTAAGACGAGGAAATGAGAAACTAGAGAATATTTCCTTGACATATTGTCAAGGCTCAAAAACAAAAGAATATCGGTATATCCCCCCTCTCTCTCTCTCTCTCTACACACACACATACACACACATACAAACACACACACATATATATATATATATATATATTCCTGAAACAGTTTTTCATGGTAAACAACTGATGATCCCTTAAAATAGTGTTAGAAACTAACTAATATAATAACTGTAAAAAATAAATTGATTTACATGAGTGATTTTCCACTGGAAGACTTGAGACTACAAGTTTTTTTTTTATATATTTTTTTTATATATTTTTTTTTATATATATATTTTTTTAAATATTTTATTTATTTTTATTTTTTTTTTATGTAGTTTTAATTGTTGAGAAACTTCCGAGACTATATATATATATATATATATATATATATATATATATATATATATATATATATATATGGGAAGAGAAGGATGAAGGTAATCCGACGTGATGGGAAAATGAAAAAGGAAAACCAAAAAATGGATGTTTTTTTATGTGTACATCAACGTTTCGTCTTTATTGATAAGACTTCATCAGGATGATAATGTAGAGAAAAATGTCATGCAAGTACAAATACATGTAGGGTAGACATATTGGGAGGAAAAATGAAATGAAATAATGGCCACTACTGGATGGACGTCCGTACTTGTTGGAGAATAAAAATGAATGTTGAAGAAAATGAGTGGGGAAGAAGTGGAAAGATGGGGGTGAGCAAGGACTACTGTGACTGGTAGTAAGAGAATATATATATACATATATATACTATATATATATTATATATATAGATATATAAACTATATGTATATACATATATATATATATATATATATATATATATATATATATATATATATATCCTTTTTAGTACATTTTACTTCAGTGGAAGTTCTCAAAAATCACGGGGGCCTTTCCTGGGGTTTACACTTAATTTATATATGACCTACATAGATATTCGAATAGTTCTCATTTATTTATTAAACGTTGAGTTTGTAAAGGAGTTAAGAACATTAATTTTCCTCTTCCAAGTTTGCGAGTTAACTATATTACAGTATATCTTTCTTGTGGTATACAGGTCTTACGGATTCTAGCAAAAGAGTTCATTTAGTCTGGTGGAGTACCAAGCTCAATGTTGTTACTTGTGGTAACATCACTAGCAGAAAGTGCACCATTCCTCGTATGAGCAAGTGTATAGTCGTGAAGGGGATCTTATTTGCCCTGCGATTACTATGTTATTCTTAATATTTCGTCAGGGTTTACGTGTAGGGTAAATTATCTTCATGTCAAGTTGTTCTGACAATCCTTTGTACAGAGAGACCGAAGACACTCGAGAGTGATGTCTAGTAGTAGGTAATTCAAACTCTCCCGTACGTAATTCAAACTATACATGTATGTGTGTATTCGTGTGTGAAGGAAATATTAAGCGAGAGAAGGAGAATCTATGTGCACAGACAAATGTGTCATAAGAGAAGCGGGTTAAGTAGAGATAATGAGAGTGATTCAAATATTCACTTACGGTTGTACAATAATATTACAAAAATAAGGGGGACGAATATTTCTTATTTAGTGATTGAAATTCTATTTCAAAGTTAAAGATCGGGCGACGGACAGACTTAGGCATCATTAGAGTTGCATTACACATCGTGAAATACTATTCTAAACATATAACCTAAAAGATCAGCAAAAATCTTACTTCACAATTAAGCGATTTAAAATGTAAAGTAAATTCATCAGTCTCATTAAGTTTCTTCCTTGAATGATTTGATGAGTGGTGATTCATTATGAGATAAGACCAAAATAACGTGAGACAATAGAAAATGCACTCTCAACCGTAAGCATTAGATACATACTTTCCGTTTGGTCCCCCGATTTATAAAATCAGGAGACCTATGTTTTGAGGCATTTCCGTCTGTCCGTCCGGATTTTTTACCGCAACCATCGATTGAATTTCTCTGAAATTTTGCATGAAGTTGTAACTCTGGTCAGGTTAGAAAGTGACATTCTCCGATTTTTGAAAAACATCTGGTTAGACCCCCCTGGGGGGGGGGCAAAAGGCCCCGAAATGACAAAAAAATGATATTTGTTGCCCCATAACTTTTCATCCATCCATTCAATTTCTCTGAAATTTGAGCAAAATGTGGAGGCCATTGTTCCAAATAGAAAATAAGTATCGCTGATCTTGGAAACAATCTGGTTCGCGCCCCCAGGGGGTCAAGAGCCCCCTAAAATTGCAAAAAAATACCCTTTTCTCCCATAACGTTTGATCCATCCATTCAATTTTTCTGAAACTTGGCCAAAATGTAGAAGCAATTGTTCAGGATATTAAATGAGGCCTTGACCTCAGAAAAATTCTGGTTCTCGCCATAAGGGGGTCAAAGGGGGTCAAAATGCCCAAAATTGCCCAAATGTATTGCATTTTACACTCGCCACATCGAGTCACATACAAAGGGGGACCACGCATGAGCGGTTTGTTAATCTTATTTTACAACTAAAAACGAATAATATACGTTTGATTAATTTACGAAGTTCTATGGAATAATAGACACGATACAGGTTATATTACATTTCCCTTCACGATGGCGAGAGCTGGAGGTGTAATGTTGGCTCCATTCGGGAAACTCATGTCATGATTGATGAAGACGGCGACAATATTTTGACTATATTAAACAATATTGTATTAAACTAATCGATATTACATTCCTTACGTAGTTTCTGCGTTCAGGAGAGAGAGGGTATCGGTCCCTATTCAGTAGTATCGTCATAGAGTGTGGCTTAGTTACAATACTGGCAGAAGCTCGATTTAACTTCAATGTTCAAAAGTTTTAGATATTAAACTGAATAGTTTTATAACAATACTTATTGTATCATCCACCGTCAATCGTCCCGTATGAACAATTGCACCTAAAGAACAAACTCAACACTTCACTTCCAAGGAATACACAACTGTTGCTAGATAACTGTTCAGATGACAATAGATTTTCAGTAATTGTAATAGTCAGCAAATTACACTAAAGAAAGATAAGTGGTTGAAATATTTCAAGATTTATTAATATCATAGTGTAAGTTAAACCCCCATATATATATATATATATATATATATATATATATATATATATATATATATATATATATATATTATAATGATACTCAATTAAAGTAAATCAACTTTAGTATTCCGAAGGCTTTTACTTATATATTTTAATTATATTTTTTACTTATATATTTTACTTATATATTTTACTTATAGAGTTTAATTATATATTTTACTAATATATTTTACTTATATATTTTAATTATATATTTCAATGAATGTTTTTACTTATATATTTTACTCATATGTTTTAATTATATATTTTACTTATATATTTTAATAAAATAGTTTAATTATATATTTTACTTATATATTTTAATTATATATTTTAATTAAATATTTTAATAAAATTTTTAAACAATATATTTTAATTATGTAGTTTTATTATATATTTTACTAAAATATTTTAATTATATATTTTAATTAAATATTTGAATTAAATATTTTAATTATATATTTTAATTATATATTTTAATTATATATTTTAATTATATATTTAACTTAAATATTTTAATTATATATTTTAATTATATATTTTAATTATATATTTTACTCATATATTTTAATTATATATTTTAATTATATCTTTACATATATATTTTAATTATATATTTTAATTATATATTTTAATTAAATGCTAAATTATTCCTCAGGTGAAGGATTGAGTTTTGTTTGAAATACACTAATTTTAATTGTTTTGATACTTCGGGATGTGCAATTAAATAACCTAGTGACCTACTTTTGGGTAAGTTACTATTTCTAATCTCTCATTTTAATCAATCAAGTTAACTAAATATAAACTGAGGAAGATCGCAGGAAACGGCCGAAAATTTTGTTTTAAAAGACGTGTTCTATTCTTATATGTCAACAAATAAAAAATGAAAAATTATGTAAACTTTTATATAAATATTTTTTTATATCAATATTAATAAATATATAAATATTTTTATATATATATAAGTGTAGGTTTGTATATATATATATATATATATATATATATATATATATATATATATATATATATATATATATATATATACAAAAATATTACGGCTAATAGTATATTATTTTTGTTCAAATATAAAAACACTTAATTTAATGGATATTAAAGCATATATTTTCTAAGCGATGTTTAATCATGGCCACATATATTTGTATTTTTTATGAACATTATATATGATTGCTTGCATTTGAATGTATGTTTATGTGAACAAGAAATATGTACACGTTTCAACGTCAACTTGAACATGTGTGTCTGCGTCAAGAAATTCTAGCCATGTATACAAAACAATGTCTGGCCGATGTGTTTACAAACACGAGCGTGTACATGTCTGCGCGTCGGGTATTGGCATGCCCACGAAGCGGCTAATATTACCAGCCATGAGTATAAACATATCGCCGGGAACCGCCATATTATATCACGCCTGGCAAAACAACAAGCTTCACACACAGGGGATTGTACAAAAATGACAAAAAACAACACCAACAAAATACATGTGTACATAAATGTTCTGGGGGGTTGAATGGCGATACGCCCTATGGGCGGGGAACACACAACGGGTTGATGAGTACATGACGGAAACCAGAAAGTGTAATTCGTAGGGATGAAAGACCGAAAGGGGAATTTTTACTTTTCTAATGTCTAAATTATTTCTTTAATGTAAAGTCACCCCTTTTCAAGGAGAAAAGCCACTCGAGAATTAGATGCATGCTCTGTAAGTTGAATGATGAATAATACAGCGTGGTCGCTTAAAAAACGGGATATCTGTCAAACTGTAATTTATTTTTACGAAGAACTACTTTCATGTAGCTTCCTCAAAGAGTGGTTTTATATATCTACCTCCCACAGCGGTAAGATGTGGCACAAGGTCGGAAAGTGGGATTTCATGAGTCAGCACCCTAGAGGAAGAGCACCTATTACCTTTAAAAATTGCCTGGGCAGCCCTGTCGGCATTCCCCGGTAGGGGCGTTTCAGGTGATTAGCAATAAACTAACCCCTTCTCAAAGGGTGAGAAGGCAAAGCCTGGGAGGGTGGACCTCCTAGAACTGCACAGGACACACCCATAGACCAGCGGAAATCAAGCCCCGAAGGCAAAGACGATACCGGTCTATGGGGTGCAGTATCCATCGTAACAGAGTGGTATTATAATACACTCAGACATGCTTAGAATCTCGTCCGTGCAACAAGGATAGGAATTAGTCAGATTTAATAATACAATTTACAACCTTAAATTCCCTGATTTTCTAGTGACTACCCTCTATTATGAGATATAAATAACGTGGAAATTGTAACTCAAATGTGGACAATTAATAACAAGTATTTGTTTTGATTTAACCTCTATTAAACCATGTTGTAGCCTACGGGGAACCATACCCGTGCTAATGTGTTTTAAATATCGTAGATTATTCGAACGAAACACTGTTCATGTCAATATCGTTTCATCCTAGGCATATTGACAAAAAATAGAAAGCTATTTGCGCTGTGCTAGTACTTTCTGTGCATGACTTACGAGGAGTGATGATAATTTGAGTTCAGTCGAGAACTTTCAAAGATACGCGTTTCTTGAATGCCATCGTAATGTACGAAGATCAATTAGTTTTTTTTTTAAATATTTGACTAAGATAAATCTGACAATTGAACCATGAAATCTATTAATTTATGTATATCCCATCGTTTCAGTAGTCTGAGTAAAGTCGGATGAGTATCTTTAAAATAATATTTCACTCATGTAATTGAACATTTTAGCGCTGTAAGTACAAGCGCTATATAAACTTCTTCTATGGCCACAATTATTGAAAGTTTTTTTTCGTAAAATATACGTCCGTGTCGTGAACGTTTAATATTTTCCTCATCGGCAGCTCCTTTTAACATCGGCATACATACAGTTAGACAAGGTATGTCTTCAATAATTTGAAAACGCTATTTTTCCTGCTCATTATACCTGGAGCACACTATATAATGTTCGCCATTTTTATCTGCTTATGATCAAAATAGGTTTTTAATCTCATATGCATATATATATATATATATATATATATATATATATATATATATATCAAGTCTCAATTGCAATAATGGTGGTTACTAATGCTTTGTTAAAGTGAATATTTTCGATAAATTCTCCATTATCAACAATTCTAACAAAAGCCATTAGCAGAGCTTCACTATCTCTTAAAGTTGATTCGCCCAACTATATGGCAACATTTCTATATGTTTATTTTTCAACAAGTTGTACTTTTACATGACAACTCATTTCACCAATCATGCTTAGATATTTTTAAGCTTTTCAAGAACTACTTTTAGAAAAGTGTGATATCGTGGACGTAATAAATCCTTCCCTACTGTATCCATTTTTGCCACATTTAGAAGAGCCATTTCATAATTAGTAGAAAAGACATTTCAGAACTAGTCTCAAGACCACGGTATTTGCTTTCAATTCTTGAGAACAATTTAGTTATAGTTATTTTATTTTAACTCCTCTGTTGCAATACTTCAATTTTGATTTAATATGAATAATGTGTTTTGTCATCAAATAATTTTCGAGACGACCTCTCGTCATGCATTCATTAGTGAAACATTCCTGGGGCAACATACAATGAGTCGTTGGTATGAACACACACAGCAAGTACTCATTCGAATAGTGGCTAACTTATTAAGGGGTATGCAAACAGTTAATTTCACGAATAATTGGAATAAATTAAAAGTGAAAACAAAACATTTATATACTAAAGGAAATTGATATAATATCATACTTCTGTAAAATACAAGGCATAATATCAATATACAGTTGCTATTTTAAGTAAATATTGAACTTAATATTGAGTTTTAAATAGAACGACTATGACAAGATCAATGAATGATTGTTTTTAGAGATTCATTTCAGAGAATAACAAGAGAAATAATCATAATGTACATCACTTGGACCAGCCCGAAGCTAAAAAAAGAGAAATATAAATATATCAAAATGAAACTTTTATTTCTATTTCATTAAATTATGTGTCTATTTGTCATGGTGTAGTTAGTTCTCATCTTTATCTGTAGCTTCGGTTAGAGCGTTGATCAGCCGAAAAAAAAACGCACATTCTTACTTGACAGTACATCAAGAACTGAACATTTAAACAAATTTACTCATTTGTATTCTAAATTACCTACTAGACACAATCCTCGAGTGGCTTATTCTCTCTGTACTAGGCTTTGTCAGAATAACCTAACATGAGGATACTCTACAAATAAACCCTGCCCAAATATTCAAAATAACATAGTATTCGAAGCCTAAATAAAAAAAAAACCTTGCCACGGCTATACACTGGATCATACGAGCAATGGTGCCCCTTTTCTAATAATGTTGCGTCAAGTAACAGAGTTTAACTGGATATTCTACCACACTAGATCAAATCTTGCCCTGGAATCCGGTAAGACCAAGAGACCACAAGAAAGATATACTATAAAATAGTTCACGGGTTAATTAAGGAGAGGAAAATCAATGTTCTTCACTTCTTTACTAAATCAACGTTTGACAGGTAGAGTAAAACATTAATTGAATATTCGAATATCTATGTATATAATATAGAGATAAAGTGTTAGCCTCAGGAAGGGGGCCCTTGATTTTTGAGAACATCAACTGTTGTAAAATGAAACAAAAAATGTAAACAAGTGAGAAGCCATGCAGATGGCTTGTGCCAGAAGTCCGATAATATGAGTGCGTTAACACTTGGATAAATTGTAAAACCATTTTGCTGATCGAGGTTGCAATTAAAATGTCACCCTATAAATTTAGAATTTCTCCTATATAGGGTAAAACCATTTTGCTCATCGATGTTGCAATTAGAATGTCACCCTATAAATTTAGAATGTCTCCTATATAGGGTAAAACCATGTTGCTCATCGAGGTTGCAATTAGAATGTCACCCTATAAATTTAGAATTTCTCGTATATAGGGTAAAACCATTTTGCTCATCGAGGTTGCAATTAGAATGTCACCCTATAAATTTAGAATTTCTCGTATATAGAGTAAAACCATTTTGCTCATCGAGGTTGCAATTAGAATGTCACCCTATAAATTTGGAATTTCTCCTATATAGGGTAAAACCATTTTGCTCATCGAGGTTGCAATTAGAATGTCACCCTATAAATTTGGAATTTCTCGTATATAGGGTAAAACCATTTTGCTCATCGAGGTTGCAATTAGAATGTCACCCAATAAATTTAGAATTTCTCGTATATAGAGTAAAACCATTTTGCTCATCGAGGTTGCAATTAGAATGTCACCCTATAAATTTAGAATTTCTCCTATATAGGGTAAAACCATGTTGATCATCGAGGTTGCAATTAGAATGTCACCCTATAAATTTAGAATTTCTCCTATATAGGGTAAAACCATTTTGCTCATCGAGGTTGCAATTAGAATGTCACACTATAAATTTAGAATTTCTCCTATATAGGGTAAAACCATTTTGCTCATCGAGGTTGCAATTAGAATGTCACCCTATAAATTTAGAATTTCTCCTATATAGAGCAAAACCATTTTGCTCATCGAGGTTGCAATTAGAATGTCACCCTATAAATTTAGAATTTCTCCTATATAGGGTAAAACCATTTTGCTCATCGAGGTTGCAATTAGAATGTCACCCTATAAATTTAGAATTTCTCGTATATAGGGTAAAACCATGTTGCTCATCGAGGTTGCAATTAGGATGTCACCCTATAAATTTAGAATTTCTCCTATATAGGGTAAAACCATTTTTCTCATCGATGTTGCAATTAGAATGTCACCCTATAAATTTAGAATTTCTCCTATATAGGGTAAAACCATTTTGCTCATCGAGGTTGCAATTAGAATGTCACCCTATAAATTTAGAATTTCTTGTATATAGGGTAAAACCATTTTGCTCATCGAGGTTGCAATTAGAATGTCACCCTATAAATTTAGAATTTCTCCTATATAGGGTAAAATCATGTTGCTCATCGAGGTTGCAATTAGAATGTCACCCTATAAATTTAGAATTTCTCCTATATAGGGTAAAACCATGTTGATCATCGAGGTTGCAATTAGAATGTCACCCAATAAATTTAGAATTTCTCCTATATAGAGTAAAACCATTTTGCTCATCGAGGTTGCAATTAGAATGTCACCCTATAAATTTAGAATTTCTCCTATATAGGGTAAAACCATTTTGCTCATCGAGGTTGCAATTAGAATGTCACTTTATAAATTTAGAATTTCTCCTATATAGAGTAAAACCATTTTGCTCATCGAGGTTGCAATTAGAATGCCACCCTAAACATTTAGAAGTTCATCTATATAAAGTAAAATAAAAAAATGTTGATATTACTATATTTTCATATTGCTCCCCAATTATTATTGAATGGGGGTGTAGGTCCCACGTTGGAAATCACTGGTATACAGTACGGAAAACTGTTGCGGATATAAACTTTTTAAACTACGCTCATAAATATATACTACTGAATGTATTCACAATTTCAATTAATAATTTCTTTAAATCAACATCTTCTTTGTAAACTTATTTTTCCCGAAGACATTACCACATTCTTTAAGATGAGCGCGAGGTTTACAGTCTGTCAAAATGTTTTCGACTTTTATATTTTACCAATGCTCATAACATCTTTATATAGATATCGTATTGAAAATTGTAACATTACGCCCAACAAGTTCCTACCAAGAATGTTCACCTATTTTCAAATAAAAATAATGGGTGAATAGCCTGTCACCTCAGTCGTTTTAATACGTGGGAAACTCATAAGTTCTACAAAGACATTTTCGGGCGAAATCTAATTACTTCAGTTATTCTAATAAAGTTGGATTTTTGAAACGTGCGTATGTGGAAAGGAACACGGTCGAATATTTATACAATTATAACCGATTATAGTTAGTGTGCATCTTATTTGTTTGACCTACCTAAAATAAAATGGGCAACTTCAAATAGAAATGTGTTTGACCTAACTAAAATAAAATGGCGAACTTCAAATAGAAATCCGAAAAAAATATTGGCTTATGGGAATTAAAATGACAATAACACTTATAATATTAATGTCTATGAGAATTATGAAATATTATTTGTGTATAAAAATAAATTGTAGAACGTTTATCTTTGCAGTTAACCTAATCAACAGTTTCCCGGGGTGAAATACAAACTAGTCGCTATAGCTTCTTCGCTATAAGTATATTTTATACAATATATATATATATATATATATATATATATATATATATATATATATATTCCATAGTAAATGCCAGTATACTGAAATCATATGCCTTTAATAGGGTTAAGATGAAAATTCATATACACTAAATGTACAAAAGCAAGGACGTTTCCAAATTTGTACACCTTTATTGTCATTAATTAAGGGTATGACTACATATTTACCAACCCATTTCATTATCACATCCCTACAGTATAAATCTCTATGCATGAGTGGATGAAGTGTGTGAGGTGCGCTGAGGAAAAATTCCTACCAGTAAAATACATAGCCCTGTTGTGCTCGCATACTCTTAATGACAATAAAAGTGTAAACATTTTGGAATGTTCTTGCTTTTGTACGTTTAGTATATATACACTTTCATCTTAACCCTATGAAGGGCATTTGATTTAAGTATCCTGGCATTTATCATGGAATGTCACTACTTTTGTAAAGGCTATGCCTCAATACAATGGTCATTAAAAATGTTTTTTGAAATTTTCTGGAAAACTAAGGTATATTTTGAACTGAAATTAAAATGCCATCAATTAGACCCTAGAACCTCTATCTATGCCAAAAATAAGCTGAATCTATCAAATAGTTGATGAGATACAGGGTGGCACATACGTAAGTACGTACGTACACACGGATAACACAAAATCATGCTTGACCTTTCTGGATCTCTGGGTTGCCTTGACCAATGATGCTGAAATTCTACACACTTATAGAACCTATCAAAAAAAATGGTGTGCAAAGTTTTAACTAATTTGGTTAATCGGGTTTTGAGTTATGATTGATCAAAGAAAATTGATTTCTAGCATAGGCCGTTTTTGAAGTCTATTAAGGGATAGAGCGCTCTCGCGCCTCCCTTTATATATATATATATATATATATATATATATATATCACAGAAAATATATTGCTAGTCTTTCTTTGCTCTACCGTTATTTGCTCGACTGAGCTCAAATCTATGCTCCCCTTGTAAAACATTAACAACTAAAACTCGTCTAACTACTACCACTGCCAATGGTTTCACTTTTTCTTTCTGCGTGCCTAAGACGAAACGAAACTTCAGTAAGAAGAGTTTATTACCTAGAACTGTTCATCTGTGAAACACAGTGCGACGAGCCGTCTTTCCAGCTGATTACAGTATGGTCGTCTTTAAGTACAATGAAAACAAGTTCTTGTTGAACGGTCCCTGTTCTTGTTGAACCGTAATCTTGTCTCCCGGCCGACCAGTCAACCACTTTAACCCTTATCCTCGAGTGGACTTTAGACTTTGATAACCGGTGATATGTATTGTAAAAGAAAGGGTGTGTGTGCATATATACTATAATATATAATAATATTTATACTACTAGAGTTGCCTTGTATATGATCTTATGGAACTGCTTAACTCGGTGAGAACAGAGCAGAAAACTTAGTCGATGACTTGGTAAGATTCCGGGTAAAAAGAGTCCATGTATATCAACGGCTGATTTGTAATCGTTAAAATTGATAGGGTTGTAGTAAAATTGCAAATAATCTGCCCAGGGGAACATCGGGTACGCTACACCGGTCGGCTCGGTTTAACAGTGTTGACAGGCTTATTGGAGGTTTCGCAGCCTTTGGATTATTTGATACAGTCCATTATTCGTTCCAAAGATAGAGAACAAGTACATTAGACGGTTCATATGAGAAATTAGCTACATTAAAGCGATAGTAAGAAAGAAAAAAAGTCAATTTTTTTATATATGTATAGTTATTCATGAATTGATATATATATATATATATATATATATATATATATATATATATATGATTATTTTTATTTACACAGATATGTACAAAATCTGCGACACTGGCATGTCGATGTTATCGATCAACAGCTATTATAAACTTAGATCTCATCAGGCAGAGATAGAATCCGTTCTTAACCTTAGATAATATTTGGAAAGAATGAAATGGAGAAAAAGGGAAGGAAATTTAAAATATAAAATAAAATAAAATAAAGTGAAAAGAGAGAGATATAATAAAAAGGGTAGAATAAAAAGATATATAGATATATAGATAAATCTCAGTTTATAATAGCTGTTGATCGATAACATCGGCATGCCAGTGTCGCAGATTTTGTACATGTCTGTGTAAATAAAAATAATCATATATAAAAGCTCTATTTGATATTGAGCACTTTTTATAAACACGGTGGAAATTATTTGGATTACTACCCTGTGGGTGTTTTACCTGGATTATTATTATATATATATATATATATATATATATATATATATATATATATATATATATATATATATATATATATATATATTGTTATACATACGGTTGGATTACTTAAGTGTTTAAACAGCAAGCTTACATTCTTACATGTTGCGAGCAATTGTAATCGTTCGTATGAATATGCAGCGAGACCCCATGAAATGTCATCCATGGACTCGTTTATGAAATTTATATTCTTTTGTACAATCTAAATATATTTGATCCGAATAAACTTCAACCGATTCCTGATTTGTCAACCAAGTTTGAATCGTGAATATCCAACAGTCTTTTTGCCTAGCGGTTCAATTATGTGAAGGGACACTAATCAGCAGGGGGCATCGACCTTAATGGAACTCCTGCTAACCGTAGCTTAAACCTTAGATCTATTTCTCAATAGTTATCCTATAGATAATGTATATGAAAATAGACAAGTTTTTATATAAAGGGGTCAATCTCAGCTAAAATTGGACAGTGCCAAAAGAGAAATATATATATATATATATATATATATATATATATATATATGTATATATATATATGTATATATATATATGTATATATATGGTTTGGTTTGGTAGTTTTGTTTTACGGCATATCAACCCTTTTTGGGTTATTTAATGCCGAATCTGGTCTTGTTTTCTTCTCTTTTTTGTTTCTTTCCCCTTTTAATATCTGTTTCTATTTAACCCATAGTTGGGACCCTAACAGGTACTACCACTCCGGGTCAGGGTGGACCTGGGAGCAATGGTAATTAAGAGGAGGCTCCACATTCCCCAAAGTCCGTAAGCCGGATCTCACCATCGGATGTAGTTTAAGGTCATATCCAGGACCGGGAGTAGGGTAGAAAAAATAAAAATAAAAAAGGGGAGGGAGAAAGGGAGAGGGGCTGTTGTTTTTGTTTTTGGTTTTGTAGAACATAATTAAGTTTTACAAAAAAAAAAAAAAAAAAAAAAAACCGTCAATGTAGGTGAATTTCGTCTCAGGGAGCCACAGGGCAGCCTGATCTGGTATCACCAGCTATATATATATATATATGTATATATATATATATGTATATATATATATATGTATATATATATATATATATGTATATATATATATATATGTATATATATATATATATATATATATATATATATATATATACTTGTTAATATCCTATCAAGATGGGTTTATTACGTAACGTCGATAAAAGAAAGACTGTTGAACAGTCATTAGTGAATCTTGGTAAGCAATTCAGTTATAATCTGAAGCTTTGTTTTTTACCAGATATAGTTAGATTATGAATAAATAAAGTCAATATAAAATGCAAAACAATAATGGTTTATAAGTGTTTACGCATTGTTTAGTAGATGTTGAAAGGCTAACTAATATTTTTGTCACGTAAAATACAAGGAGTGATCGTTTAACGCCAAACCGTTGGCGACGAGAGTATAAAACTATTACACGTGTGCGGAGAATAGTAAGGCCAATTAAACACATTGATAAAAGATGAGAACAGGATGAACATCGAAGAGAGAATACTTATTGAGGAAGTAGATGAAAACAGAAAATTATAGACGGCAGAGAGTAATCGCAAAATGGAAGAGGAAAATGTAGAGAATAAGAAGAAAAAATAATAATCCTAAAAATAATAATAATCTGGCAATTAATTCGTTTTCCTTCCTTCTCTTTATATTTCTCTTGTTGCCTCTACCAATTTGCGTCTGTCTACCCCTTCCCCACTCTTCATAAGTTATGGTTTCACACTTGCCGCCCAAAGTATTACGTTAAAATTTCACGCCTCGCATTGAACCGAATAAAAACTCTAATCATTTAAGCGTCTGACGCTGTATAAAAGAGTAGAAATTACGTAAGGCTCTTATATTAATTTCTGTTTCTTTCTGTATTCTATTACATCATTTTGATTCTAGAATATATCTAGAATTTAAGGGTTACTTTACGTTATATAAATATATACATATATCTAACTTGATAACAAGCGACTTACTGGCCGAATACCCGTACTAGGCCGGGTAAAATGTATTTCTGGGAAAGAACACCTTTGCATCGTTTTATGTCCTTTACAAAGATTAAAAGCAAGATATAATAATGCAAACTCATGTCGATAAGCCTTATTCTAATTTTCATTGATACTCGACATATCTAAGGACCTCTGTAATGAATGGGTGTGTTAATGCTGCGTATTGGAGTGGTATGCGTATTGACGTTAACAGTGCAAAATTGTAGCAAGTTCGTTGGAGCACATTCCATTAAAGGATTGTAAAATTAGCACAATGATGCAATATTGCGGCGATGGGACAGGAGCTAGCGCTTGGTAGACCTTGTGTGATGTATTAGGTTAGAGACACATTTGGGACCTTGTCTGAGGCGGGGAGAATGGTTGTTGGTACATCAACACATATATAGAAACAATACTCCAAACTGTGGCTTTGTGGAGATATAGGATACTGTCAGGCGTGAACTGTTTTCTAGACCGGTAGAGGAATCCAACTTACTTTGCGGCAGACTTGGCAGTATTTTTTATGTAATCATCCTAATTCATGTAAGCTGTGAATGTTAATCTGTTTAGTTTGAATGTCTGACTCTCAGGAAGTGTTCCATCAGCTATTTCAATCGTTGGTAGAGTAGGTATTCGTATAATTGTTGAAGGAAAAGATAGTTATATTGACAGCATTAAATGCAACCATCCATGCATGTCCTCATTCATTTGTTATCTTTCCTAGGGTCAGCATTGGAGTGTCATAAAACATTGGATGATTGCTAAAAGTTTTGTAATGTATTGTAAAACATTGGTGTAGCAGCCATCAACAGATTTTACTATGTAATTAAATCTATTTAGTGATATGTTATCTTTATGGCCAGCAACAACTCTATCTTAACCAACTTGGGAGAATGCTGAGGCTGAATTATGATAGTTGATATTACGATCTCTCATATTTACTTGCAGTTTTATTCACTAAGGATATAAATATGTTAAACAGCGCAGCTAGATTACATTACAAATGTAAGAAAGATTATTGTCTATTTACGCTTTTCGTATAGTTTGATATGAAGACTAGAAAATGATCAGTGTCTCTAAAAAGGGAAATAAAAACCATTGCAGCCGATGGTTTCTTATTGATATATATGTATATATATATACATAAAATAAAAATGGAATAAAGGATAAGCAAATCAACAACTAGACAACATATAAACTCAAACATATATTGAATAGTTAAAAATATTTTAATTGTTAGGACAATCATCATCAGTTGGCAGCAGAACTTTTATTAAACACAGAAAAGTTTCAAATTTATACAAAGAACGCAATTTGGAAAAAATATAAAGTAACATCTGTAACCAGTAAACTATCAGGATAACAACAAAGCTCAATATAGTGTATAGAGCAATAATATTAATTGAATGACATAATAAAATGAGAAATTAATCAGAGTTTATTAAAGTGCAAAAACAATGAGTGATATTGCGTCCTTTACTCATAAGTTGTCAAAGAAAATCTTCTCCTTATAGGACAATTACCGCAATGCCATTACTGCAGGTAATAAAATTAAGCCTTGAAATTCATGAAAATATATAAAAATACATAAAAGTATATAAAACATCAAATATATTTATCTTTCTGCCATTTTTCCCTCAATCTATTCTTGTCTCTTTCTTTTTCCCCTCTCTCTATTTATTTAACATTATCATTATATTTTCCTTTAATATGCAAACCTCAAAATTATTTGTTTGCGTTTTTGAACTCCGATAAATTCAGACAAATATATATTTATTTTAAAAAAATGTTTTACTGAAATAAGAAAGAAATCATGAATCAATTTAAAAGATAACTAATTCTACTTGCAGCATTTTCCAAACACTAAATAGAAATAAAATATCAGTGCTTTTTCATATATTGTTGGTTCTAAATTCCGGTAAATTAGAAATACTCGCGTTATTTTCTCGTGACCGGGAGAGTATTATTTGGCCGATCAAGACATGTAACTATTGCTTAACATTCATTATTGCATATCAAGTAAGCGAATGATAAAACCATTTACATAGCTATGCATATGCGACGTCGAATGAATATGACTAACTTTTATATTATATGGGAAATAAAATCTTCGACCAATAAAAACTGGCCATGCTATCATGGCCAGCTGTCTTGAAGTCTCACCTAACCTTTGACATGTAACGAGATCTGACGAACGGCGTTAGTGATCTGAAAGCTATGTAAAATGTAAAACTAAGCGAAACAAGTCTATCTTGCATGAAATTAAGCGCCAGAAAGAAGACGCGACTCGATCTGAATCTCGGAAATGGGTGGTGCGAGTCTCGCTCGTCTTTTAGCAAGAAGAGTTCATTCTTGGGTTGGGCAGTGTGAATCAAGGGGTAGTCCCTAAGTATTTCTCAAGGGAATTAACTCCTGAATATACTGAGCTGACAGTCGGATTCAACACTATGCAATAATTACTTGATGTAATTGAAGCCTTGTTATATTTATTGATTGTCGCCTGCCGCAACTAAATTTATGCTGGAGTGATGAAAGAAATATGCAGGTAATGTTTCGTGCTAAGCCCTGCGTGCCTCGTCTTGGACGGATGAATTCTTAGAATTAAACAGAAGATTTTGTTTGGAAGCAGGTAGATAAAGTGGAATTAAACGCGTGTCATAGTTACAGGAATCGGAACAGAACACCAGAGGGTCAATTACAGATAAATTGCCATTTACTCCGCATATGGAGGGATCTACTTATCCGTATGTTATTATCTTATGTTTTTTTTTGTTTTTTTTGTAATATGTCATCCGCGACGAATCCAGTCGCAATCAAATGCCAACAGGAATTACTCTGTTGTTTTTTCATCAAACGAATCCGCACGATTGGACAGTCTTTTTCGAATGGCTTCATCGCTAAGTGAGGCAGTTTGAACTGTTCCGTTGTCATCGTCAGTGTTCCTTTCATTTCACTATCGAACCGTTCGCTACGTTAGATGCGTCCAGCATCTATGTAAGTTGCTCGGTCCTTCTTTTTTACTGTCGCGCTTCATTTCATCATGGCATTTATTTCGGTACGAGTTTTATCTTTACATGTAAACACGAACCTCTATCTGGCCTACCATGCATAAAGAAATAAATGCACCTTAAATATAGCCGATAATATATATATATATATATATATATATATATATATATATATATATATATATATATATATATATATATATGTGTATATATATATGTATATATATATATATATATATATATATATATATATATATATATATATAATTTACTCTATGGGTTTATTCTGCTAAAACAAAGTCTGACTTGGATGTTTTTATCTAGATTCGTCTGATTGTTAAAGTACGCAATATCTGTTTCCGTACAATATATATATATATATATATATATATATATATATATATATATATATATATATATATATATATATATATATATATATATATATATACATGATAATACAATAAACGATAAGTGAAGTATCGTAAAGTGATCTGTCGCGATTAAGTAAAACTCAATACGTTGAGTAGAGCAATCAATTTTAAAGAAGGACATATGAAGATAAAAAATTGCATAGAATTACATAAAATTACATAAAATTGATACAAATGGGATTATATCGAAAGTTTACATCAAGGAGTTACATTAATCCTTAAACCATGGTTTTTCAAAGCTAAAACTCTTCTCGTCAGAGGATAACATATGGTAATGTGGTATTTAGAATAAATAGATATTACCTAGTTCCATTTCACTTTGAAAAATTGAAGAATAAAAATAGAAAGGTTGGGGGTGAAGAAATAAATGACCGGGAAATGTAACTCCTTGCATCTGAACTTTCGATGTAATTAAATTTGTGTCAATTTTATGTAATTTTATGTAATTTCATGCAATTTTTTTGCCGGCTTAGTACATTCATGAATTAAAAAAAAAATATTTCCTCTCGTTTTTATACTTTTTCAATTTCATTTCACACAATAAATGTCACAAACGTCCGTATTCCTTGCTGTAATAACATTTTGTACAATAAAAAATGTATTTGAATATATATATATATATATATATATATATTTGTGAATGTGTTGGAAATGTTTTTCTTATTCTTACAATGGATAGAATTTACGAAAGGATATCCATACATAAGTTGTCTGTTATATTTAACAATATATATATATATATATATATATATATATATATATATATATATATATATATATATATATATATATATATATATATATATATATATATTCATATATGTGTGTGTATACGTGATTATCACTTGTTTAGATAAGTAGGCAGTCCCTACAAGATTGCCATGACCGATTGTGGGAACGATGATGGTTCAGCCGGCACGATGTATTTTAATACAGCTTATTCATATATATATATATATATATATATATATATATATATATATATATATATATATATATTTATATATATATATATATATATATATATGAACCTCTTTTGACGATTTCAATAATATTTCAAATACCGTCCTAAATAAAGAGCATACACTTGTTTACACTTGTTTCATAAGAGTTTTTATTTAAAGTCATGCAATGAATCATACATTTTCAACGGCTACACATCAATTACAACTCCATTTTCGAAAGTTCCACAAGAAAATTTAAATTCTACTACACATATAACGAAAATAAGTATAATTTATAGAGAATATTAAAATGAATTTGACATCAAAATGTTTATCATTATAATCAAAGAGCACGATTAAAGAGACAGGAACATTTCCTATGTAGCTTTTAATATGTAATATAAAGGAGTAATGACTTCAGATTACTCTTATTTTAAGGGTGTTGAACGTTGAAACTTATCAAATACAACCTTTTTATTTATGAACATTAAAACTAAATCGTAATAAATATTCTAATATGAAGTGTGAGACTGAGAAAAAGACTACGCAGCGGCCAATATATATTTATGGGCATGCCGTGTGTACATATATTAGTATATAACATTGAATATGAATTTACAAATAAATGGTGTGTCTTAAATAATAATTGTTACACCGGCCGTTCTTACACAGGAGAAACTACACCGGTTTTCACTATAAATAGTGCCAGTCACCAGAGACACTGAAGACAAAGCACCACCTTGTAACTGTCTAGCCAAGAGCTAGTCACTTTCTTACTTTGTTAATACACTTGTTAAACCAACCCTCGACTTGACTTCCTTTATTTATTATTTACTGTGGAACAACTTCACATCAATAATCAATCGTAATAACAAAAAAGCTCAATATATTTAATAGAGCAATACATTGTATATTAGAATGTATACATTATTTATAGTTATTATTCATTAACATTACACAGAGTATTATGTCAGTTTGTAATGCGATTGTTGGGAATTGTAACACCTCTGTTTGTTTTTATTCATGAAATTAAAATTTTGCACCTCACAAAATTGCGCTTGTATCATGAACATTTCATTTATTTAAAAAAATATTTTTTTTATTTACAGATTTAGCTACATATACTTTCCACAAAATTAATGTGAAATTAATAACTTATTATACCGTCAGTACAAAGAATCTAAAGTAATATTTTAATTTAGTCTAGTTGGTAACACCACTTTAACTGATTTACATTCTCAACACTTAGAACATCCATCCTTGCTCTAATGGATATATAGTGTATCTATAATAGTAATATGAACTTGAAATATACATTTTAAATACACATAGTGTTACATAACACTAGATCCTATGTATATATATATATATATATGTATGTATAGTCTAAAGAATCTTTGAGTCATTTTAAACAAGGAAAGAAAATGCAGTTTAAATTCCCAGAGAAACTAAGTAAATTCAAACTATCGCAGACTTAGCACTTGCATAAGCGGACCCACCGTTAAGAAAATTCATGATTAAAAAAAGGATTGAAGTATCTAACAGTGAAATAAAAACAAGGGCCCCTTACTCAAGCGTGACATATTAAAACGGAGATAATCAGCCGTTTACCAATAACTGTTTCGGATATTAAAAAAACAGGGCAGTTATAATAGTCATGGCTCTCCAATGATACTGATCAAACGACAACTGCCCCAATAATCAAATTTACAAATATATCAGCTTTAATTTCACTAGTATATACATAAATAAATAATAATAATAATATATTATTATTATTATTAATAATAATAATAATAATAATAATATATACATATATATATATTATGTATATATATATGTATATATATATATATATATATACTATTTAAGTCATATATCAAGTAATATAATAATATATACATATATATATATATACTATTTAAGTCATATATTAAGTTATATAATAATATATACATATATATATATATATACATATATATATATATACTATTTAAGTCATATATCAAGTTATATAATAATATATACACATATATATATATATATATATATATATATACTATTTAAGTCATATATTAATTTATATAATAATATATACATATATATACATACATACATACATATATGTATATATATATATATATATATATATATATACTATTTAAGTCATATATCAAGTTATATATGATGAGGATCTTTTCTTAAGATCGTTTTTTGATTTCAAGTATGCATACATGAAATCTCTATTATATAAACTATTTATATCGTAAAATATATTTTTATGATTAATTTACAAAATACCCAGACACGTTATCTGCGATTATAAAAAATAATAATTTCGCAAAGTTACTCTTTGGAATGCATTGACAAAATATACAGATACGATATTACTATTTTAGTAAAGTTTCATCTCGTCAAAGAACTATTTACTATTTATTAAGTAAGTATACAGACACGATAACTCCATTTCAGTAATGATCTCACCTAGAGAATAATTCTCTACAATTCATTTACCATTATGACGCAATAAGGGTAACACCAGATGATCATGAGTGATATAAAGTTAGCACCAAACATCATCCATTCTAATGGGGGTGGATATTAAAGCTTCCCGAAGTGCACTACAAATGCAGAGGTCAGGCAGTTCTAACAACGAAAATAATTCCTGTTTATTACGACAGTTATTAGTATTTCCTTTTTTCTTTGTCAAATGTATTTGCCAAAATAAGTTTTACAAATAATTTAGCGTTACCGGACTAAGTATTTTGAACTCATGGGGCTTTGAGTGTGTGCGTATCTTAGTCCAAGACAATCAATCAAACTAATAGCCGTGCTTACAAAAAACATGGACACACAGTCGTATACGGT
Source organism: Sepiola atlantica (assembly GCA_963556195.1). Taxonomy (NCBI): domain Eukaryota; kingdom Metazoa; phylum Mollusca; class Cephalopoda; order Sepiida; family Sepiolidae; genus Sepiola; species Sepiola atlantica. Next base: position 15,122,613 of record OY744521.1, on the reverse strand, counting down.
CAAAATAACTTTTGATATAAGAGATTTATAGATGTGTTAATAATTGTGTAATCACATATGCAATTAAGGAGATGAAATATATTGGTTCGCGTCAAGGAATGGGCAAGCGCCGAGTTCGTTTCTATTTACTTTCTACCCCTGACATTTAAAAAACACTGTTAGTTTCATCGTCGCTTTCAATTTACACGGGCGCAATCTTATCTGAATTAATCACGAGCTAATATGCAAATCAGTCGCACTTTTGTCAGCTGACCCTTCGAAAAGCACCTAGATTCGTTTACTTTTTAAATAGTCTCCAATGCGCATGACTTGCTAATAAAACCTACATTTGTCGAGATAGGTGTAACCGATACTAAGCCATTACTATTAATCAGAGTATATTTACCATAACATACTTGGTATCACTCTTCCCTCTCCCTCTCACTTTCAATATATATATATATATATATATATATATATATATATATATATATATATATATATATATATATATTATATGTATATATATATTGTCTTAGGAAAGGAAGGATGAAAGGAATCCGACGTAATGGGAAATAAAAAAGGACAAACCAAAAGATGTTTGTTTTTATGTATTCATCAACGCTTCGTCTTTATTTGTAAGACTTTCTCAGGATGATAATTTGAAGAAAAATGTCATGCAAGTACATAGAAGAGCAAACGCGGAGAAAGACGGATGGAATGATCAAATCGAGGATGTCCCATGAAGACGTATGCTTACCTAGACTGTCAATCGAGTCAGTTAGGCCGACCTATGAAAAGATAAATAGTGGGCCAATGGCGCTTAGCTTGACTTACTTGTTGATGTAAATTATTTGGCAACAAGCTTGAATCACATGGAACTGTGATTTAAGATGCGTGTTTGATGCAGCAAGACTCGGGCACACAACACATACACCTCGTGCAGTTGAATTCTATACTGAAATGGCTAAATCTGGATATGTACTAAGAGACCAACTTCTTACACCTGAACCCCGAATCCTTATGTGTTCACCAAAGTGTTACTCACATGTTGACTAAAGCTGCTAGTGAAATGCTTATCACAAGACACTTGCAAAACTTGTTAGAACTTGTCAAAGCATATGCGCTGATGGTAGACGTTGGGCTCGTCAGGTCAAGTAAAAATGAAGCCGATAAGATTATTAGAGTACCGCAAAGATGGCTAAAGGCAATGAGGTAAGACACAGAGCCTGTGTCGCAGATATGTGCCACCGCCAATAACAGCATAGATGCGAGCAAAATACGACACATCCGTTTTAACAGCGGTCATCCTGGAGTGAAATGAACAACGCATTTCTTCAGGAGGATCGTCCCTGATACGACAAAGAAGGCTGTGAAATCTGCAATTTCATTTTGTCGTGAATGTATGGCTATTGTTCCTGCAACGATATGATGGCCACACGGGAAGCCTTAATTATTAAGCGTATTGCAACGGATGGCACCCACTATGGGGGTGTTCACTACCTAGCTCTCAACGATTACCAGCCTACTTGGTTTGCCATTTTGCGACTCTTGCGATGAGAGCATTCCGCACTGTGATACAGCGTTTCAGCTCTGGTTTTACATAGAGGGGGCGCCGAAGAAGTCTTGACCGACAACGGTACACATTTTAGCAGCAATAGGTTCAGAATGTTTGCTGGAACCTGGGGTATAATATTGCGTGTCTAGTGTGTATATGCACCGACAGGAAATAGTATTGCCGAGAGTTCCCATAGATGTATGACACGGATTGCCGAAAGACGATGTCCATAGTTCGATGGATCCGGCGAATGCACTGTACACATACACAGTCTGGGTGAAAGGCATCGCTGCTACCAGACCAAAAGCATGACATTTATGAATAGGAGGAAGTTGTGCTGGTGGGTTTATTTACTCCTCCCCAGGAGTTAGGCACAAGGCCAGTTTTATCTTACCCCCACAAGTAAGATGTGACCCAAGATCGGGTCGAGAAAGTAGGGTTTGAAAAGCCAGCGCTCGAGAGGTGAGCACTCTGGCCATTTAAAAATTGCCTGGGCAGCCCCGTCGGCATTCCCCGGTAGGGGCGCCTCAGACAGTAAGCAATAAACTTACTCCTCCCCAAAGAGGGAGGCAAAGCCTGGGAGGGTGGACCTCCTAGAACTTGGTGGGTGCGGGGGAAAAAGATAAACGAATAAATAGAGAACAGGAACTCGCCATGTAAGAGATCCTCGGCCGTATCCCCGGATGGTGTTCAATTCAGAAAACAACTGAATTACAACATCACCCGATAGCAAATATTGTGTGCTAGAGATCAATAGCAAAGCCGATAACTCAGTTAATGATGGTCTTACTCGGTTGAGAGACAGTGACGAGAGCGACATTGACGACAACGGTAATAGCGAAGATCAACATGTCTCGTTCGAATCAGTCTAAGCTTGAAGCGACACAATCAGTTGTGCCATGTCTTTGAAGGGGGCCACCGACGTATGAATATTAATTTCTAAATAGATTTATACTCTTATATTATTTTCTGGTGAGTCGCACATTTCTAACCAATGAATGTTATCATTAGATTTGTATTACTCAGACATCTGGAAAAGTTTCTGCTAGATTTGCTACCTTTACATTCATAATATCCTGGATTCACCTTTTTTTTTAGAAAGGTTGTGATTTTCCATCGATGTGGATTTTATGTGCTTAAAAAAATTGTGTATTTTTGTATTTTTATATATTTTTGATATTTTCAAATCTCTGCTAACAGTATTAGAATCTGAACATATGTATCCAGCTGATGTCCACTGAGGATGTAACCTTGCATTTTTGACAATCCATGGGTTAAAGAAAGGAAAACAAGTTTATTGATGTATTCTTTGTTTAGACTATTCCATGATTCAATAAATATGTTTTTTTTTCAATTTTATTCTCATCATACATTTCTTTATATATATATATATATATATATATATATATATATATATATATATATATATATATATATATATATATATATATACCGTTTCATTTCATCACAAGTTTTTAGTTTGGCTACATGCAAGTAAGGCTTAGATTAAAACCGATCAGTTTCTCGCCATCTTCACAAACGAGTAACTGTGGATCTACTGTATATATATATATATATATATATATATATATATACATATGTATCTATATCTTTTGCGGTCTCTCTACTATATATATATATATATATATATATATACTTTATGCTGCTGTCACTCTCTCCTCACCTAGACTCGTCACATACACTATATCTATATATAGATATCTTACTCACCATCGCTCTCTAGAGAGAAGGAGAATATTAGAGAGAGAAAGAGACAGAGAGATCCAAAAAGAGAAATACTTTGTGTGTGACGAAGAGAAAGTGAGAGAGAAGGAGAGAGAGAGAGAGAGAGAGAGAGAGAGAGAGAGAGCGTAAGTGTCACTTGGTCTGTATAATTACTTTTGGATATATTTACATATAATATTGCAAAATCTAAACGAAAAACAGAGACATTTAGAATCAGATAAAACGTAAGGAGTTGCTTATAAAAATGTGATTGTGTCAGCATATCTGTGTTTTACTCGCCGTTTAGTGATGGCCTCCCGTACTAAACTTTATGCATTTGCCCCTTTCTTCTTAGATTTCGAGATTGCAATTCTATCTTATATTTCCTCGGATTTGTTTCAATCGCAAATGTATTATGTAGTACATTTTCTTCGCCTTTCGTTTTTAGTTGTTTATACTGTAAATGTTTTAATTGAAAACGTAGCTTAAAGCTAATCTACATTTTATGTGGTCAAAGTTTTTTTGTTGACACGTTGATCGCGACGCCTATTGTTGTGCCGTTGAAGTTATAATTGTAGTCACCGCTAGCATAGAATGTTTCAGTTTTTTCTTCGCAAAAGTCGTAATAGTAATCCTGATTACAGAGTTGGTCCGTCTTACTATTGCACTATCTCTTTATCTTCGTTGCAGCAGTAATTGTATTCGTTGTTAGTATAAAGTTCTTATCTACTTAGTTTTATTTATAGTGTACATATGCCTGCCTGCCTGCCTGCCTGCCGTCCTGCCTACTAGCCTATCTGCCTGCCTCTCTCTCGTTCACTCGCTCTCTACTTCTCACACACACACTCAACTGTGTGTAGCGTTGTTTGTCTTTCCCTGTCTTTTTATTTTATAGAAAGCTAGACCAATATCCGTCGCCGGGAGGGGTACAATTCATTCAACAAACATTACAGTTTTGTACCAATTTTATGCTCCATTATGAGGAGGAAAATAAATATATAATGATACTAAACCTCATGACTAGAATCTATAATACAATTTTGATGAAAATCTGTAACATTATTTCGATTCTAATACCGTTCTTAGATTTCATGCTTCAACTTAACAGGTTTAATGTAGAAATTGAATTTCAGGAAATTTTGCAAATTACTGTTTAAAGTCTACGAATAAAATGCGAGGCATATCTTAAATATACGATTTTCAAATCAAAGGTTGTGCCCATATAATTTCACATGACATCCCTTTATAATACTCTGTAGAAACTCAAACCTGAGGAATATTTATTCATTGATGTACTTATTTTTCAAATTAGGAAACATTCACGAAGGCCTGACACACATTGTTTCCCCCCTTCGCATGAAAGTAAATAAAACTAAATGGAGTTTACATGACGAATGTCTAGCAACACTCATAATAAGTATTTAAGTAGTTTAGGAGTGAATCCTGTACATACAAAAATGTAACTATATACACATGCCTAACTTTAAATAAATAGCGAGTTTCAGGACCAGATAATCTGTGTTTTTATTTATTTATTCTTCTTTATATTCCTCGTAGTATCCCACAGAATACAGTATTACTATTACATTGTCTTTCCCAAGGCATCCCCTCATAAGGGCATAATTTCCTCGAAACACGTCTGTCTATTTCAACAGTAAAATCCAAGAGAGACACAACTATGCTTACTCGCAACCTATTACTACCGACGTCCTGTTCTCTTATGTTTCTTCACCTATGATGTTGAACGCTATTTGCAAGAAATGGTTTTACAGTTACTTATGCTTACATTTGCTATTATGATTTGATATACTTTTCTCATTTGCACGTTTCTAATCTTTGTTCTTTTTGCAGGTGTTATTTTAATGAGCTTTTTTATACGTTTTAATATACTTTCCCATTTTCGTCACATCAGGACGGACATGATTTTGATTTAGAGAAAAATAGTATTATTCAATAGTTAGCTTAGTAGAGGATAATTATTTACCATATTCAGGAACATATTTCAGTAGATAAGTATATTACAGGTTAATTAAACAAAAAGAGTTTATGATGTACACTTAAGGTTAACAACTTAGTAGTTTAAAATTTATGTTGAACTAAAAGAGACGCATTGATTTATTGGGCCAGATTTAAAAGGGCTTACCTTAATAGGGAGTTGACATAACATTCAGTTGTCAGGTAACATTACATTCAAATGTTTGCGCGTTGGTACAATCGGGGAAAAACGACGCATACGAGAGAAAAAAACGTTATTAGAGCATAACACCTTCCGCCATAAAGGCACATCTACGGTGCAGAGATGGGATATTGCTTGGTCATGTTTAGTTACGTTGATTGGGTACAGATACATTACGTTAATCGGAGAACATTCTATTGACGTATTAGAATAAATAAAACACCGGGTGGAACTATACGGCGTGCGACAAAGGCCGCAGCTCGGCAGAGAGTGCGGGACGTATTATGGCATGCACTTTTGTTTTCACACTGCACAAGAAGGAGAGACTGGTGGTTGGTTCACCAGCCATCGTGGGACAACAATACATCATTCACAGCCAAAGGTAGACTTGTAGAGATATAGAGTATTGGCTAATGTAAGGAGTTTTTCAGCCCAGTGGATGAAGCTTAAATTCTTTGCGACAGATCTGGAAAAATCTTTGATGTAGTTATTTCACTCCAAATTGCCTGTAAATGTGAGTTCGAAGAGTTTAAAGTTGGTCTCGCAAGAAGCGTGTTAGAAGAATTAAAATAAGTCAGTGGACAGTGTTTCCATAGTTATTAACACACGGAAGCTTTGTCTAGATAGCATAAAATGTAACCATCGATTTTTTGGCCCCATCTTACAAAATAGAGGTTATAATCCAAGGATCCAGCATTTGCTTTGAATTTGAATTATAGGTAGAGTCGCCGGCTGCGTATGTAAGGCTAGAGAATCCCAGCCAGTCGCGGTGGTTGGCATTAAAATCCCCAAATACATGTATCTGTGCATTTGAGTCAATTAAGAGTGCTCTACTTCAGAGACAGAGTTTAGCAGAGTACAGTCCTGGGTCGACGAGGAGCGGTATAAGAAATATAAGTAACTGACGCTGTAATGTAAAGTCAATCTAAAGCACATGTAGTCGTGGTCATCTGATTCTAACCTATGTTCTCAAGTCGGGGGGGGGGGTGTTCCAAACATACACTCCTTGCTCGTGCATGTGTTTGTCAGAGTCTTTACGGTAGAGTGGGAGGTAGTCAGTCATGGCAAAGTGGTTAGAGGAGATTGAGGATTGAAGGTTTGTTTCACTAAGAGCAAGGATATTCTACGTCGCTTATGTTGGTTCTAAGTCCCCGGATATTTGCGAATGCGAGTCTCAAGGGCGGAGGCGAAAGTGTTTAGGTTTGCTTTTATTTCTTTTTAATGAAATGTTTGGTTTGATTATAGAGTGGGCTGTCCAAGGTGAGCACTTGTTTGGTGTCAATAAGCTCACACAACCAGCCCATTAGTCACGACCTAGTCCATGGGGTTGTGCCCTCGGGAAAGCCCCCCTGAGATAATTGCAGGGTCCCTTTCCATGCGCGACATGGCACATACAACTACCCACGGTATTATGCAACTGATGATGGAGCAGCCGTTCTTTGCGCTATCCAAGAGTTTGGACTCCTGTCCATTCAGTCGAAGGGAGGTGGTAAATGCTTGGAAGCTAATAATACAGTAATTACACAAAAATGAATGGACTTACAAGAAAAGGAAAATTTAAACGAAAGACATGGGACTGAAAGTGTTGCTTTAAAGGTTGAAAACCTTTCCAGGCATACATATATATATATATATATATATATATATATATATATATATATATATATGTATGTATGTATAATACTATTATTATTATTATTATTATTATTATTATTATTATTATTATTATTATTATTATTATTATTATTGTTATTATCATTAATATTCTTACAAACTTGTTATTTCTATTTTTATTCTAATTTTATTTATATTTATTTTTATTTTTATTTTTAATTTTATTTTTATTAAGGCTTTTATTAAGGCTGTTATCACTGTGACTATCGTAGATATGATTGGCAGGCGTTATCATTGTCATAATCGGTTTTGTTAATGATAAAACTGGTAACACCAGAAAACTTCTCTTATAAAATAGTACCACTAGTATTGATCTCGGTATAATATAATCACAATTTAAAAATATATATATATATATATATATATATATATATATATATATATATAATCACAACAAAATTCACTACAAATAATAAACAAAACATTAAAATAAAATAAATAAAATGCAAAAGTAGCAATTAATACCCTAAATTAAAATTATCAAACATTTTTATCCACATGATAATTACTTATTAGAATTAAAATAAAATAGAAATGACGATTATAATCATAATTTTATTCTCATTTTAAATTTAACTCACTCTGGCCGTCGCTCCATCTCCCTTCCTCCCACCCCGGCCGAAATTGAGATCATCACAGCACAGACACGTGAAAAACCTCCCACGTAATAATTTGAAACACGACTTGTTGGGGTCCTCCCCCCTCCCCTCTCATGTCCCATGTCCCCGTTATAGACAAAGCCCCAACTCTGTCCCCCTCCCCCTCCAATGTATTTTCAATTTTCAATCTCCCGTTAAAGTTGAAATTAAAATGTATGCCATTTGAATTCCTTCGCCCGCCCGATGAGTTGGTCGCTATTTGCACCAATGAAAAAAAACTTGTTTTGTCGCAACTAATGGAATAAAATCAAAATATATATATATATATATGCATATATATATATATATATATATATATATATATATATATATAGTAACCTAAGGATATTGACATCCATTTCGTGAAAAAACGGTGGATCTTCACTGATTATATAAGTGGGCTCAATAATAAATAGAGTTGTTTATTTAGTATAAACGTTTTTTTTATTTATAAACACATTATGTAGCAGCTAAAGATTCGCAAACATATTTCGGTCAAAACCATTGATAGTAATACCTCTACGGTCCAACACAATTATACTATTGCAACACCTGGTAGACTGAGATAAAAACTCATTACATTGAATTCGTGATCAACTCATAAAACAGATATACTAATATATACATATATATACGTGATTTAACGAGTAGAGAATGTCTCAAAGAGATTGGTTATACGAAGCAACAGTTTCGTTGGAAGCGTGCAACGGCATCAGATGTATAATGACTTGGGATTACAAGGAATAACTAATCAGTAATCTCGACCTCTATTGATATATACCATCCCTGCGCCTCTGATTGATTTTGATCGAAGACCATGTCGAATAACTGACTCGCATTCTTCCATCAAATCGTTGTAAGTTTTGTCCTTTTAAAAGGAAGAACAAAAGTATGTAATTACCGGATAGGCATTTCCTCTGAGTGATAACACGAAACACGTGCAAAATGAATCATCAGAAAACAATGGATGAATAACAATTGTGAATATTAATGTGTGTGTAATTATGTGGTTGCATTTATAACATATGATAGAGTACGGAACATGCTAAAATTGGCGTCGAAGGACAAGAGTTTACCAGCATTGAAAATTAAGACGTTCTTCCACACAGAACGTAATATTAGTCGAAATTGAAAAATAGAAATATCTCTACTAAAATAATTTAAACATAACATGAACACTTGTTTGAAAAGTCACACATAATTCAGAAGTGCAATTTAATCGGAAAATGTATATATCGACAGGTACAGCGGAAGCTGCGGATTACGTAGAGAAGGAAGATGAAGACGAAGTAAATAGATAAACAAGTACCAGCGAGAATGATAGGAAAGAAAGAAAGTAAACAAGATGTAAGTACTCTATCAGCGATACAAACACAGATGGCCAAACATTTAAAAAGAAAGAAAAGGGAGAAAAAATCGCAGACACACCCACCCCTGAAAAAAGAGAAAGAAGAAGAGAAAGACGTTAGAAATTTTTGTTTTTATTCTTTTTTCATTTTGATTTTGCACGATGAAACTTTGCAAGCTTGCACTATCTTTCTCTTGTCGTGGGGTTCGACGGACAGTTAAATGTCGTATGTTGAGAGACGGATGGAATAAGAATAATATTTGATTCGAATTAGACACTCGTGCACATACTTGGAAAAATATGGCGATTAGTGTTTGAGTTCGCTCTTAATAGAAGGTTCATTTTTATTAATTTCGCAAAGAGCATTATCCCGGGAGTTAGGCATGTTTATTTGTTATCTTTTCTAGATGATCAATGCCCAGTCCGTTACGAGATGCGGAAACTCAGTGCGTGCGTGCGTTACGAAGCTATTGAATTTCAGGTGGATGAGGTTCAAGACAGAAAATTTCCGTGGTGAAACTGAAGCAAAAGACGCTTCGTGGTTGGGTTAGGATTAGAGGCTCGGCTGGCAATGATTGATTAAGAGAGTATTATCTTACAACTTAAGGGAAAGATGAGGAAATGGTGCCGGTATCCAGATGAAAATAATGATGATAAAAAAGAGTAAACAGGAAAATGTCTGACTCTATTGGGTTCTTGGAGCGGTTAAAATTGAGGTCTTGCTCGACTTTACGGATAGAAATAGAGAATAATCAGATTTTCTTTTCAGATGTTGGTGTAAGGAATGTTATCAATTGAACAGTTTGGCTATTTAGTATATAATCTATATAGTTAAGACTGACAGGAAAATAAGAGAGTCAAGTCCCCAGCAGTAGTTAAACAATAGACGTGAGGTCAACATTAAGTTGTAGGAATGTATGAACAACGAATATTGCTTAAAAGTAAAGGTGATAGCAAGCGGTAGTCCGTTAGGAAGCACACACAGGCGTTCGATTTATAGTGACCAAAGCTGAGAGGATAAAACTAATTACAGATTTCCTATATTTGTCTTTCTTTCTCTATCTCCCCTCGAACTTGGCATTGACTTCGTACGAAGATCAGGTCGAATAAATAACTCGTTTTTCTATCAGAGTTTTTGTCGAGTAATTCTTTTTAAAAGTAGAAATAAGAATCTTTAATTGCAGAACTGGTATATTAAAAGGGAAGACACCTGCGTTAGTTATCGCAGAATTTGTTCTCATAATATCAGTGAGGTATCGCCGCGCTCAAGGTTTGTATAAGAAGGTATGTATAAATATAAGGAACTTCAATGTTACTGTAATTATGATGGGAAAACTGTTGTTGGGTTTATGACACAAAGTTCAGTATGCAAAACTTATCATTAATGCAACGGCATATACTTTAATATGTCAAAGTTCTAACTATTGATTCATTCCGCTTCTCTTTCTTTCTCTTTCTTTATCTAGCCCCATAACTGTAGAAAGAACACCCTGTCTCATACATTTTATTCACGTCAATGCCCACGTTTTCTTCTTTCTTTGGCACACTCTTAATTTTAATTAATCTATTTTGAAATATATTATCCGTAAAAATGCTTCTGAGAAAAGTATACGATTTAGTGGTTCGGCCAGGAATAGAATAAAGCCTATTCCGTATTCAATGTACTCGCATAAATTATATGTCAAATATATACATACATATGAAAATATATAAAGGGTAATCTGAGAACGAAATCTAAATTATGAACATTTTGTAATAGAAAATAATTTAATAGTTTAAAAAAGTAATTATGTAAACTACTGTATTTCACTGATTCTCATGGCAGTTTTTTATAATGCGATTTACATGGATTTATTCTCATGCGAAAGTACACACACGCATTATATATATATATATATATATATATATATATATATATATATATATATATATATATATATATATATATATACATGTGTGGGTTCGTCTCGGTGTGTTGTATTATATGTATGCGTATGCTGGAACATATACGGCTCTATTCCTGTGTGTATGTAAGCACTTATACGCTTGCAAGGGTGCAACCATTCTATCTTTCTCTCTCTCGCTCTCTCTCTCTCTCTCTCTCTCTATATATATATATATATATATATACATATATATATATATATATATATATATATATATATGTATATATATGTATGTATATATATATATATATATATATATTTATAATCGTTTTAAATATAATAAACGGAGTCATAGCGAAGGAGGCACTATTACAAGAAAAAAAAGTAGAGGAAATCTTAAATATTAAATCGTCGATTAAAAACCTTCAAAACGAATAAAAAGATCGACTAAAATTTACTACATAAAAGCTAATTCCCTAGGTATCTTTCGGCCGACACATTGTCAAGAGAAAACGTCGGCAAATATCGTTTAAAAACGGGGGAAAGAATAACGTGGGGAGGTTAAAAAACTAAAAAAAAGGAGATTGATTAATGCCATTCAACCGCCAAGAATAAATGGACATAATTGGCAAAGTTTTTTTTTAGAAGTCTCTAAATAGATCTAATTTGTGAGACAACTCTTTTTGCCTACAGAGCGATGGTTTTCGCATTGTAACACTAACTGCCTCCAACACCTTGAGATGGTGTTTGGAACGGGCCTTGTGTACAATGCGAAAACATCCATTGGAGTACGCCTCACCGTATCATGTTATCATCTTCTATTGCATGGAAAGATCATCAATAATAGAGAAAACTCAATGGATATCACATTTCATATAGGAAAATCACTTTCAAATGAAGATTAAACAAACATAAATGCTTTTTGAACGAAAGTGAATATAACAGAAAAAAACGCAATTGAACAACATGCCTTATACCTAACCACTAATTATAAGAAATAATAATTTAGTAGAATATTATTAGAAAAGCTTATACATGTAATTCCCTAAATAGATATTGTAATCTCTGCCTAAATGAGAAACTTGAGATTATTAGATTTAGTGTAGAGCAAACTTAACAAAAAATTGGAAACCACGTCTTACTGTAAGCATAACAAGTAACATACTCTGAGTAATCTTAATATAAAACCCTGAATTTTTATGACCACAATGGAAACTAAATTAAATTGATATCATTATTAATTGCTATAATCTTCAATGTACTTATCTAGACGCTGGCCCAAGCCATATCCCCTTCTTATCTACTTGTTATATATTCTAGTGCATTCAGACATGTTATGGAACATATCCTACTGATTGATGTTATTCTGTTTTAAAGCTAAATTGTATAGTTTAGTACCTTTGGATATGCCTGAAAGATTAGGTTCTCGTAGCTATCGTGTTGTCCGACCTGTTTAGTTTGTATCCATATAAATGAGTTATTCTATCGAATATACATTCTCAGAATATATTATGTAGCTAAATTAACTAACCCCTATTTGCGTGCATTCTGATAGCCTAGTAAGCCTGATTGTACTATTCTACATGTTTAAATAAGTATATAGTCATGGCAATACACTTATGAAATAATTAGTAATATCTGTAGTTTATATTTTACTATTATCGCTAAGGTTGTTGCAATAACTATACTAATTTGTAATTAGTTAGATGTTATGTTATTCTTATGTTTATATTAAATATTATTCTCATCTTATTTTATTCACTTTGATTTTACTTTATTTTAATATAATTACTTCATTTACCGACATGTTATTTAAATGTTTAAAAATTTTAATTGCTAATTTTTACTTTAACTTTAATATTATATTTATTCTATTTTGATCAGTATGGAGTTATTATTTATTTAATGATACTATTGTATATAGTTATTATTATTATCATGTATGATTATCATTCTTATCATTATTATCTTTATTTTCAATGTGTTATTATGTTATTAGCTTAACCAGTAACATATTCGAACATAATAAGTCGAATATTATACAAGAAATTGTACCCTTTGCCAGCGTATAAATTATATATATATATATATATATATATATATATATATATATATATATATATACGTGTGTTTATATAAAATCGACGTGTGTATGATGAGCACATTATTTGTCGTTTTTATGTTAATTTCCATTGGCCAAAGAAAACTGGCGAAATGAAAAACACATCATCATCCTCTCTGTACGAAATGTCACTATATAATCATTTAAGGGGCGACCAATTTATGAAGTTGAAGCATCTCAAATTGAAATAAAAATGCCATTGACATATCTAATAGATTTCAATTCAATCAAGTAACTTTTCAGTAAATGTATTTTTCTTATATGTGAATATGTGAAAAGAAGACATTTATTTTTTCCTATCGGCCTGAGGATGTCGTCAATATATCTAAATCATTAAGTGTTTAGAGGTAATCTAAATTTGAATAGAACAGGCAGTATAGTACTCCACTCAAAGAGTTGCAGATAGTGAATCCGAACTTTTGTTTGTATACATTCTTATTAAATTAAAAATGCGTCATTCCAGTGATGATTCTAATTATCTTAATTAGAGTGTTAGGAGGAGACGGTTAGTACCACAGCTGTTCAATCTAGCTAGACTAGCACTAATCTCAATTCATGGATCAACCATACAACAATCTAATTGATAGTCGACAGACTAATGGCCGGGCGCCGTTGGTCAATGATATCTCAATTTTTATTATATAAATATTGACCGCTACTAATCGGTGCTTTATTTGATTTATTTACGAAGAGAATTGCATAACGCTAAATAGTAGCTAGCGATATCGTTACCCACATTCCCCTGCTTACGTCAATTACGAATACCATCACTAATTACGAAACCGCCTTGACATTTTCCTCTTATTCTGAATTTGTTTTTGAAACCGGATCGCGATAAATACGTCTTATTAAACGTCACCTTGAATCGAATTTCATCATTGCTTTATAATCCCCGTAAAAAAAATCTGACACGCATTTGTTTTGCGTTAAAACAAAGATATGTTCATATTTATTCAAACGAGACCTTGAATCTTAGAAACGCATTTGTATTGCACACATGCATGCATAACTGTACGTTTGACCATTTAAAACGATTCAAATTCATCGATCATGTGGTAGAAAATATTCCGTTAAACTTTTCAAAAAATAAACGGCAATTAAAACAAGAATAGATTGAGCGTAGTTGATAGCGAACCGTAATCTTCATTTTAATTGGCTAATACATAGAGAAGCGGGGGTGCCACTTATTATTATGTACAGCTACATTTATATTTGATACTTACTTCATAATGCTTTGGGCGGCATCAAGTGCCATATTTTAGTGTGTGTACGACTCGACCGATGATTTAAACTTTAGTCTCTTTCCCCATTATCTAACAGTTTAACAGGTATGCAGGACAGATCGATAAAAAAAGTAAGTGCAGTCAATTAAATTTACCAGCTTAAAACTGACTTTGCTCATCGGGTGAATAGCGTTCGAGTCAGCCTTGATTAGAATCGACTTATTTGACCTATTTGAAGAAAGAAATAATTTGCATAGGAAATCAGTATTGCTTTGCTTATTTTACGACACATCGATCCATTTTGAGCTTCTACATGATGGAAAATACTACGGGGTCATTGCAAACAGCTTAATGTGAACTCGTTGCTATTTTTCAGATAGTTACAATTTGATTTTGATAACAACTTCAATTGTATGACTCTCTTAGAAAATCCAATATAATTTCTACGTTAATAACAAAAATAATATGCCTTAATCTTATACAGGAAAAACAATTATAATTATAACATCTTGATCTTCAAGTGGTTAACCTAATTGATTACACTCATCTAGTCTTATTACCTCTAGCTCTGTATTGTACAGTAATAATATATGAGTATTGAAAGACAAACTATTTATTAAAAGGAAAACTTGATTTATTTCACCGAAAGTGATTAGGTTTTACAGGAGGAGTGGCGTCGTTCCCTCTAAATACAATCTATCATCTATCAGCGTGAAGTCTTTAGTCTCTCTATTTCCTTCTCCCCAAAAGTTGCCTCTCCTGTATTTTCCTATTTTCTGTCATGCGCTTTCTAGGAAATTATGATAGTTTTAATTGTTTGATTTAATCATTCCTCACAGCTTTCTTAGAACCAGTAGTGAATATGTACGCGGGATACTTTTGTAGAGACAGTTACCTTTGAATATCTTCTTGAAGACAATGAGGACGATGGTCTTAACGTTCATTACATCGTATTTGACATAACTTATTGAGAACTATCAGCTTTACTGGGAGTTCATTCTATACTAAGTGTAGAGACGGAACAAGAGATCTAAGTGTGTGTATTTCTATTTCTCAAGAGATTCCGAGAATTTCTAGTTTTAGTAACATTTATTCAGAAATTCAATTACTTTCAAATATCTATTAATTCACCTTGTGTATCCAACCAATTAAATATCAATTTTACTAACGAGGCTTACATTACATTATATCTTGTAATTTTACGGAAATAACGTTGATATATATATATATATATATATATATATATATATATATATATATACATAGATATTATATATGTATATATATACATAGATATTATATATATATATATATATATATATATACATAGATATTATATATATATATATATATATATATATATATATATATATACATATATACATATATATATATATATGCAGCAACATTTTTGTAAGTAACGGATACATTTTATTAGACAGACAAATAGCACGGGCAAGGGAAATTTCTTCTTTTTTTTTTAATAACTAATATAAGTTAGCAAAACATTTATATTGAACAAAACGTAGATTTAGTATAAGGAACGTTTATGTTTTTGTCTTTTAAGGGAAGTGGGGTCTGATCAACTCTGCTGGGAAGTCATGAAATTAAATACTGTCTTGTTTTTAAATTCCCGAAACAGTTTTTTCATGGTAAAGACTTCGGACTATAAGTTGTTTTGTTTTTTTGTTTTTTTTAATATAGTTTTAATGGTTGAGAAACTTCCGAGACTATATATGCATACATATTTTTATGAATCAGAATGTTCGATTACAGTCCCTGATATAATGTACACAAGTTTAGAGAATACAAAACCGATTTCTAAATCAAAAAATTATTATCTCCTCCCCACAACCCTCTTTACACAAGAAACGTTGCTAATCTATATATAATATATCGTTATTTCCATGAAAAGTGCTCGACTCAGCTCATCTATTTCGTTTCCTCCTTGTAAAACATTGATGCCAAGAACTCATATAAAGGCAGGTAGATTCCATAGACAGAGCTTCTTTGAAGAGATTCACACTTGTAGACCCCGTGACCGCGTGACTGCTTCCCTGGTGATTACAATTTGGTCGTCTTCAAATATAATTCCTTAGTAACACCAACTGAGGTCCTCTTACGTTTTCAGTTTCGCCAATATTTATAATAAAATGATTATGTAGCTGTGTATCCGTAAACTTTCATTAATGAGTGTGAATATTTTATTGTAATACCTAATGCTGTTTTCGTCATACATATTGGTGAATGTGGATATGTACATTTTCCGATGGGAGTAATTGATACGTTCTGTAAAGGAGGCATGCCCGATAAGGAAGTTTTTTTATATATATCTCCCAAGATGTTAAAAAAAGTTGGAAAGGGGGATTGAAAAGCTAGCGCCCTAGGGGAAGATCACTCTAGCCTACAAAATTGCCATGAACATCCTTGTCGGTATACCCCGAAAGACAAAGCCTGTAGGTGTTACCCTCATAGAACTGCACAATATAACCACTAAGACTGGCGGGTTCAAGGCAAGACAGTGCCTGTCTAAGGAGGGGCAGCACCTATCAGAACAGATACTACACTTTGATATAATACCAAAAGGCCCAGAAAAAGTGGCCAATGATGTGTTCAGAAGAAATATAAAAGTGATGCACTGTCTAAACGCATATTGCGATATGCTGTGATGTGATACCAGACACTCCTCAGTCACTAAATAAGTGAACTAGTCTGGACAATAAATATGACTACGAACAGTAGTATGGGGTTCGATTGTATTCTTTTAAATTCTATGGAGTTACCTGTAATTACTATTGATATGTACGTTGGAATAAACCGTTCTATTTTAAGTCCTTTACACTATGTGTTATTTTGTTATTTATAAGTACTTACCAAGTTATATCACGATATTATTACACCAAGTGATTGTTTCAGCATTTTACATCCACCGGATGTCCTGAATTCTGCAAAAGAATCATATATTATGCGATTGTGTATTTTATATACATTCACAGACATGATAATGGTATGTCTTGTGAAACAAATACTCTAAGACGGTCAGAAACCAGGAGTGGATAAGCACAATTCAATGAGTTTGTATTCTCCGACATTAGTGTTCATCTAGGCTGCTCTATTATTAGAAGCATTACAAGAGTGATGACATATTTATTTTATTTCCTTAGAAAGGTACGATAAACACATGTCAAATTCATTGTAGCGTAGCGAGGAAAAGCGCGTAATCTGACGTCATGTCGATTCTTCCAAGTATCTTCATCTGACGTCATCTTATTTCTACGAGTAGTCAACTGGGCCGTCTCCATTTATCGTCGAAAATACCTAGCAACACTCTTTACCAGTTCTTGTATTACAATAAAGAAAAATAGAACATTCGTCTGACGGTTTATATCCTAAGCAATTTTCTACATTTCTAGTCAGATAATGCCTAAAACCGTGTTTAATAATTAGCCGTCATTACGTATTGAAAATGTCACTTCCCCACCAAAAACGGGTTGATATGCTTTAAACAGACTAACCAAACGAAACAAATCAGAGTGTATAAGAACAAGTTACTACGCATGATATTCCAAATTACCCACCAAATACCAACCAGGCTAACCGTTGCATAGTTTCGAGGATCCAAGGAGAGTGCGTGTGTCAATGATGGATGAGGGGATTAGTGCAGTTAGAAATGTGGTACAATTATCGTGATTTGAACTCGACTGACTGTTTCAACTGGCTGACTCTATACGCTGCATATTTTAGGTTGAGTCCTAGTATTACAAAGCTTAGCAGCGAACTAGTCAAATAGGCATACTAGTATGCATGAATAGCTTATAAACCATCTGGCAGGCTACCCTTATACGGGTTACATACGCATACGCATCCATGTGAAGTCCCGCGTAAACTAAAATATGTCGTGATATGCGTTATTTTCGTCAATTATAAGTGATATTCCACACCAGAGATTCAAAAAAGAAATATCAGATCCTCCCAGTGGAGATGATATATCATATGTGAACGCATTTTGATATGTTTTTACACGTGCGGATCATCGGTTCAATTAGACGCCATTTTGTATTCTTTTTTTCATTACAAAATCAACGTGAAGTGAGAAAATCTGAAAATTAGAAGCATTTTTTTAAGTATAGCTTTTTTTCATTTCATGTGATCCGTTAAAATAAATGTTCTTATCTCGCAAATAATTTTCAGGTTAGGGCTTGGGTCTCATGTTACTTTATATATTCCTTGAACCATAAGTGACCCTTTCCTTCAAATTATATCTCAACAGACCGTTTTACATAGTGTTTTTTTCGTCATGCAAAATAACTAATTCAAATTAGCTGCAATTAGTCTATCGCGGGTCAATGATTTTATTGACAAATGACCGAACTTCTCTCACGCGTAAACCAAATGATTATGATATCTAATGTTTTTTTATTATGATTATTTGAATTCTTTGTTATAGTTAATCCATGAACTCTACATATACCGATATCTTTATTATCAAGTATATTTGTGTGGGTATATAAAATATATAATCTTACAAGATATGATGCCTCTGGAAAATTTCAGGTCACCCGGTGGATTAACACTGCTGAAACATTCATTTGATTTATAATACCGCAAGTAAAAATAAATGTACATTTTCACAATTTGACATCGTATATTTCTATCTATCTATGTCTTAAGAACTATTTAACGTCGCTCTAGAATTCATTGAGATGCACATCGACATAACCAAAGATAGATTATCAATTTGTCCTTTATATAAAAAATCAGTTTTAATCCCTAATAATGGTAAATGCATAAAAAGCTAAAATTACAAACTCCTTTGATTTGCCCATCTGTGCCCTCGACTTTTCTGAGGGATTGAATCGTGTGGTGTTATATATTTTATATAGCCTCAAAAGGATATTTAATGATACAGATATCGGACTATATAAGGATGAAGGACTCCAACAAGGTCAATAATTATCACTTTCTAAAAAAGTATACACCTTTAAATGCACAAATTAGTCATAAGTGTTGTCGTATTCGTTAAGATAAAACCGATTAATTTTTTAGATGTAACTTTATACTAAAAAATACAAACGAATCATATTTACAGGATTAGGCAAACCAAATATAAGTAGACCCAAATTTAAATCACACCCTATAAATTATAAGACATCTTCCTAGTTGATCAAACCTGAACTTTGGGTTAAATGTTGTAATGAATAGCTATTTAAGAATTCAAGTAATATTTACAACAGAGTTCTAAAAATAGTGGATATATTAATAGCGAGAAAAAACATGAACAGAAAGATACCAATAATTATAATAAAATGCAAAGCCAAAAATAATAAAAGAAAAAATTAATAGAAAAAGTGATAAATATAACGACAATCATAATAACATTATGAAGAACAATGATATGCACACAAGATATAATAATGACACAAACTCTAATAAAAATCACCCAAATAGAAATAATAAAATTAATAATGAAGAGAAAAACGGTAACTGTTGAACTCGTGCACTTTATCTACTACAAAGGAAATCGGTTGCTAAGCCATAATATTTTTCACGAGAACCCGGATCACAACAACTACTGTAGGAGCGAAACTTTATTTAGAATTGGAAGCCTAATATAATAACTATAAAATCTCATTCAAAAACAAACAAAAAACACACCCATTCCAACATCAGTATAGCACTCTTGTTTGGAGGTTCAAGGAAAGCGGAAGCTTGCCAATAGTTGAGTGCAGAATATTACGATAAGTCAGTACGTACATATATTTATACGATTCTTGTATATTATGTTTGAATGAGAAGCTAGAAAATTTAAAATTTAAAGATCCCAAGACTTACTTAAATATCGAAGTAAAATAACAACTAACCGTTTTAATAGAATTAACTACACTCTTACATAATAATAAACAAATAATTATTGAATAAAAAAATAACAAGACAAAATAAAGTAGCTACGAATAACAAAATATAAATAAATTATTTACATTCCGTACGGATAAAATGTAGATCAACCATTAATTTTACACACTTACCATTTAGGTGCGTCTAAATATCACCCAGTTTATATTGTGTTTAATGAAGAGTAAATCTTATTCTTCTACGGTATACACAAGTGAGAACTAAACCTGTAAGTATACTACATAAAGGAAGCCGACTTAGATTTGAACGGGAATTTCTTGTGAGAACATTTTCAAAGACAAAGTCTACTCAGAAAAGCCTCGTAGCATCGTTGAACTTAAGTAACAAATCCGAGCTGCCATTGCTAAAAGGTCGGCAGAGCTGTTCGTTAAAGTATCAAGCTGAGTCTCTGAAAGATTAGCAAACTTGACTGGGTTCCGTAGAGAGTAACGGGAGCTTTGCTGAACATTATATGTCACGGTTCAAAAATGTGTGTTTCTATATTTCAGTTGCATGTTTCTTCTCTGTTACAATTATTATATCATAATAAATAAAAATATATATTTACTGAAGGGTGACCATATATATATATATATATATATATATATATATATATATATATATATATATATATATATATATATATACTAGCAGGGTTGCGTAGCGTTTTCCAGGTTCGAATATAGAATAGCATTATACGCAATATATAGAGTTTACTTTAACAGTAACTTTGCTGTCTTAAACCTTCTATCTTGACTTCTAACCTATTCATATATAAGTTAATCCGTTTGAAGTAATGCTTGTAAATAGATAAATAGTAATGCGCACCATGTAAGAAAGGGGGTTCTGCTCCTTAAAAAGGTTGTTATAGACACAGGAGTATTCCTCTCATGCGCAGAGGAAATTTTTACATGTAAAACATTTACATTTAAGGTGCATGCCCATGGCTACATTTATATTAAGGGGCCTATAGCCACCCAGGCAGACAGACGTTCTCCTTTATTATACATCGATCCAGATATAGATGTAAAAAAGGCGAGAGAAAGAGAGAAAATGATGTGCAGACGGACAAACAGACAGAGAGGCGTCGTACTAAATAGACACAGATCCAAGTGGTACCCGCTCAAACAATATATATAGCAATATACGTCCCTGAATAAGAATTTTCATATCTGTGGTTACTATCTCGAGGTTGAAGCGCTCACTCCGTCTAGCCACACTGATTAGTATTGAAAACAGGCAAATCGTATATGTGGATAATATATATATATATATATATATATATATATATATATATATATATATATATATATATATATATATATATAGGCGCTGAATGTCAGCTCGACGGTTGAGTTTCAATCCCAGCTTGAGGCACTAGCTGGTCTAGCCGCACTGAAGAACTGTGATACAGAGAAACAGTCTGTATGTGGATGACTATATTAAGCTCCCTTTCTAGGGTAGAGCTCATTTGTAAGTATATCGCAAACTGCCATTAGCTTTAAGGCATAGTTCATTGAGTAAAACTAATTCGAGCTCCCGGTACTTGACAATGTGTACATTGAGATATCACTTACATTAAGTCAGTGTTAAGTGATAGCGCAGGGGCAGTGGTGCCGACTGCCACCTCGACGGTTGAGTTTCAATCTCGGCTTGAGGCACTGGTTGGTCTAGTTGCACTGAAGAACTGGGATAAAGCGAAACAGTCTGGCTGTGGATGACTATATATATATATATATATGTATATATATATATATGTGTGTGTGTGTGTGTGTGTGTGTGTGTGTACTTGCGCAAGTTTGATGGTATTTGCTATTTACGTAGTCTCTTTTAACCTTTATTTAATTCGATTGTATATGTTTTGTTTTCGTTTTTTTCAGATGTGAACTTATTTCGAGATTGTTTTCCTTGTTTTAATGCTGACTTTGAAACGATCATCCCCGCCGGCCTCCGCGCATTTTACTTCTATACGTGCGTTTTTTTTTATAGTTTGGGTGTAACTACCTTCATTATTCATTCTATTTTCGCATTTGTGTTTTTCATTTTTTCTTTGTGTTTCCTTTTGATGCTTTTCTTTCGTTTATTAATTTTATTTTTGTAAAATTGATGTTCTAATTGTTGTTGTCAGACGCGGTCTTGTTTGTCTTACACGCGAAGTGCGACTTTTTACAAATTTAGTCTTCCCTCTTCATTCTCTTATCCTCTCTCTCTCCCCTCTCTCTCTCTCTCTCTCTCTCTCTGTCTGTTTATCTCTTTCTTCTCTCTCAACTACTCTTCAACATCTACAGCTCGTTATATTCTTATGTGCAAGTTATTTCTAAAGAAATATGTCTCTTCTTAGAAAGAAGTGTCAGTCGATCTTTGGAAGATAAACTGATTTTAACAAAACTAACGGTAGAATATATGTATGAAACGGATGAAACGCGGGAACCTCTGTGTAGCTTAATTGCCAGAAATATATTTCCATAGCTTACTACCTAGCTCTACTTACGTACCGAGCACTGTTGAAGTAAATACTGAAAATTGATATATAAAAAATGATATCTCCTTATAAAATTGTATGTGGATACATGAAATAATAATGATAATATATATATATATATAGAGAGAGCGAGATAGATAGATAGATAGATAGATAGATAGATAGATAGATAGATATGTTTCATTAATTTTCCTTTTATTTTCATGTAGGTAACAAAATAATAATATATATGACTAAATTATTTGTTAGATGGCTTCCTCACCAAGGATAACAAAGGCTGACAGTGTTTTAAGTTACCGTCAATCGTCATGCTTTAAGTTTCAAAGCAATACTTTTTTTTTAATGAAAACAGCTTGTTATACATTAGGTTTTACTTATTTATATAATAATTTTTATATTATGGACTAGGACCGAAAACCAGAATAATGAGAAGAAGGTGCATAAAGACGATCTGAAATAGAATGATATCAGCTGGCAGTGCCTGATCAAGCTGGTTATTTACCGCTACTCAGTTACTCTGAGACAAATACAAGACGTTTAGGATTTCCGGTCTGAGGTCAATATATTTAGTTGAGTTTACGACAGTTTGCGACAGTTTTAGGGAGTTTACAAGTTTGCGAAAATTTACAGCAGTTGAAAAGTTTACGGCAGATTCTTACAAGTTTACAGCAGCTACCGACTTTCGATCCGATTAAAGTCAAAGTCAGGCGAGAGCAACTCGCAGTAGACGAGCAAGTTGCGAGATTAGCAGACGAGCAGCGACAGTGATGGCCACGACAGACGATCTCATCTCAGTTAGATCTAAGGTTAGGCGAACATTACACAGACGTTGATAGTAGGACCGTTTACTGCGAATTTTTGAGCCGAACACGCAGAGTACAACTTAATTGTGCACACATTGTCGTAGGTTGTGTTTTCTCCTGTGCGTTTGCTTTTCTTTCTATACTAGTGAACCAGTGCAGGTGCCCTCAGCGATCGCTAAGACGAGAGACGACACCCCAGAACGAGAACAGAAGATGAAAACACGGTGGACAGCGTTTGGGTCGGCGGGATTTATCGTGGGATTGATTATGGTTTTACACTAATAAGACAATTTACTGTTCGAAGTACGATATTACCTTCTACCCGATCGCCGACGATGCATCGGAATTTTATTTTCTAAATTTAACCTGATGTTGTGTTGAACGTGAACTTCGAACTAAACTACACTTGTGTGGCCTTGCGTAGTTTTATGGTGTGTCTAAATATTTTACAATGATATCTTTGTGTCTGCGTTCGCACAGAACGTCTAGTGAATGCCTGGTAGCAATATACAGTGTACGATTAATAGAACTGTGGAATTGCTCAACATCACGATTGCTAAGTTACACTATTGCTTTGTCTATTTAATTTAATAAAGATTCTCTTCTGTTTTGAAGATTTACTGCAATGTTTTCTTATTATTCTTACTGTTTATACTGATTATAAGAAATACTAAAATACGGTTTAGCTTAAAACACCCTTTTGTTTAAGATTAGCATTTTTTGGCAAAAGCTTAAGAAATCCCAGTATGATATTGCATTCTGCCAGTCATCCCACTATTAAAAGCTCGTGTGAAATATGTACATTTATTTCAGCAATCTGTTGCATGAAAATATCTTATCGATGACCGTGTGCTTAATTTAATATCGTATAAGGCTTTAGTAAATTCTTGGAATGTATATGTGTAGGCATTTAGTTACGCGTTGAGATTTACTGAACTTTCTGAAAAAACATCAGTGACGGCAGAACCTCAATTAAGAAATGCTGAGAAATGCTCCTCTCAGTGGTGAGTATCATTCCTTGTTCCAGTGAGTTCCAATGTACTATCTCTCTATTAAAGTGCGTATTAAAAAAACGTATAAAAATATTAAAGTACGTATAAAAGTACGTTTGAGTAACTTCCTGTTTACTGTCCCTATATTAAAGTGCATATTGATGTTGAAAAGGTTCGTCTTAAATGGATTCTGGTACCGAAAAAGCAACTTTTACGCATACATCTCTTGAACTATCGTACTTTTGGAACTATCCTTGCTTACGTATTTATTGATGAATATACGAAGAGGTGTGTGCAGGCGTTGATTTTCTTTGAGAAAAAAATCGATTTTACCTCAGTTGTTTATATATATATATATATATATATATATATATATATATATATATATATATATATGCTATTAAATAATATATAGGTATTTATTAAAAATCAAACATGATATATATATGTGTGTTTATATATATATATATATACATATATATATACATATATATGTATGTTTATATATATATATATATATATATATATATATATATATATATATATAAAGTAATCCAACAAAAGATATAAGCGTCGACTAATATCTTATAATTAGTGAAACATCCGGATAAAAACTGAAGCTCAATATACTGGATAGAGCATTAATATTATAATATAAAATGAGGTAATAAAATAAGGTGTCAATCAAATTTTATTAGAATTCAAAGTTCAAGCAAAGTTTTGCTTGAACTTTGAATTCTAATAAAATTTGATTGACACCTTATTTTATTACCTCATTTTATATTATAATATATATATATATATATATATGGTAAAATGAAAAAGGAAAACCAAAAACTGGATGTTTTTCTTCCCAACATGTCTACCCTACATGTATCCGTGCTTGCATGATATATTTTCCCTATATCATCATCCTGATGAAGTCTTATAAATAAAGACGAAACGTTGATGTACACATAAAAAACATCCAGTTTTTGGTTTTCCTTTTTCATTTTACCATCACGTCGGATTACCTTCATCCTTCTCTTCCCATATATATATATATATATATATATATATATATATATATATATGTATTTATTATCTAAGTTATCAGTATTATCATTAGTACCATATATTACTAGTATTGTTATTATGAACATTAATTTTATTACTAGAAGTATTCGTATACTTATTAGTTTTAATACAGATATGAGTATTAGTTATTATTATTATTATTAGTGTTGTTATTGTTATTAATATTATTATTATTATCATTACCAATATTCTAACCATTGTTATTATCATGATTATCATTATTATTTTTATTATTATTTTCATCGATATTACTATTATTATCTTTTATCTTTATAATTATGATATCCTTATGATTATAATAATAATTATTATTATTATCACTACTATCATTATAATTATTATTGTCATTGTGTGCATTAGTATTATTATCTTTATTTGCATGTCATTATGATTATTGTTATAATTTTAAAAGTATTATTATCATTATTTCAATTATTATTGTTTTTGTTATCATTATTATTATAATTATCATTATTTTTATTACTGAATAAACTATTGTTGTTATACTTATTATCATTATGATAATTATTAGTATCATCAATATTATTATATATATGTGTATTATTATTATCATTGTTGTCATTATTATTATCATTATTATTATTATTTAATGAATATTCAAGTTAATTTTAATTCATTTTATTCTCATAGAAAGAAAAAAAACTGTGTTCCGTGAAAGCTGTGTAACGCCTCCCAAACACACACACAAATTTAAAAAAATACTTAGTACTCCCCAGCTATGTATGTGGGTACATTCAGTTGCGATATTACTCTACTTCTCTACACCCCCTTCTCTTTTCTTTACTGTTTTCCCAACCTACTCCTCTTATCACATCTCCTATAGAATTGTGACATCCTTCCTATCACGCCATTTTTAAATATAATCTGTCTATCTTAACTAACTCTGAATCAGACGACACGTGTTCAACAGTAAAAGCGGGTTAGTTTTTTTAACACGTTACTAAAGATAAAAACGGGTTATTTAAAATAAATTTTAAATTTATCATGTAACTTTTCGTCGGTTTTTCAATCAACTGATGTGCTTGTTCTTTCTTTTTTCAACATGTAAATTTTAAAAAAAAACAGATCTACTAACTTTGCCAGAGGAGATCGTAGTTTTGATGGCTACAGATCGAAACATGGCCATGCCAGTGTCGCGTGTGTACGTGTTTGTATAATTAAGAATATTAATATGTATATATTTATATTTATATATATATAAGAAAACTACATCAATCTCTTATATATATATATACATATATATATGTATGTATACATATATATATATATATATATATATATATATATATATATATATATATATATATATATATATATATATATATATATATATGGGGTAAGGTACACGATAAGTCATGAAAATGAAATGCCGTAGTATACAAAATGTATGAAAAACAAGACAAATTGAAAACAGGTCTCCTGCATTTTTACCTGTGTTCCCTTTGTTTTTTTCACACCCACACCCCACACCCATATATATATATATATATATATATATATATATATATATATATAGTAATAACATCTGGGAAACAGACATGAAAATGTATTAAAATTATTTTTTTGAAAAATCAACATGGTGTAATTTTGTAATTTTAAATGATAATATCATTTATTAATATTTTCATTGTAAGCTTTCGATGAATAACATCTTTGCTAGGTGAGAATGTTTATTAGCTTTTTTCGTCTTTTGCACTTCCATGGTATTACCCCCCCTGAGGGGTCTACTCCATGGTAGAGTAAAAACAACACGTCTAGTTGTTAAGGGCGTTAGTTTAAAGTCAAGTCGGGTAGATGTTTCTCGCTTGTGACGCTTTTTGAATAAGGAACTCAATCACATCTTTGTAGCAGACATTAAATTAGTTGTTTAGAAACCAAACATGGTGCAATTTTTAATGATAGCATTATTTATTTATTTTGTTTGCAACCTTCGATGAATATCATCGTTATCAGGCGAGAATGTTATTTGTTTCTTCTTCGTTTCAATGCTATTAAATGAAGCACAGATTTATTTAATTTAAATATATTTTCATGTGTTCATCAAATATGTTGCGAGCAAGAAAGTATAAAAATTGGCATACTTCCCAGACGAGGCCAGCCTATGTTCTTTAAATTTGCCAGTCTTTGTCTGTGATGTACTTGGATTAAGGAATAGGATAGTTTATCTTCTCATTGCTTCATGAGTTAGCAGTTACTTGCTATATAATATTCGAAAGGATTTTCAATTTAAAAAAGATGGATTAAAGCGTAATCTGATTTGGGTCGTGCCGTAATCGATAGAAGCCGATGACGGGAATGGCGTGCGTGAATCTACAACATGTCGTATTTTATTTGATTTTAGAATTAGCGGAGAGATTATATAGTTTGAAGCACAGGTCTAAGCTAAGTTTAGTAGCAGGATTAGTTAACCTTATTTTCATAGTCAAGATGTTTATCTAAGTCAATCAGAGTGACTGGTGCGGGTTCGTATCACAATGTTAGCGTCGGTATACATTGTCAATTCCAGCTATTAGAATTATCTGTTGCGAGCTGATATCTTCTTTTATAGCAAATTAACCCCTGCACAATGTTTCTTCTTTCAACATATGCTATTTTTATAGAATGAGATATCTCCTGATGATTCTCAAACGCGTTGATAATGACCGGCATCGTACAACGCTATTTATTTGATCCGACATATCAGTGTCTTCAATGTCGACGATTCAAATGTCCGAAGCATACATCTTTTAAAATGATTACTATTGGAGATTTTCACCAAGGAGAGGATAAGCTGAACATGGCGATTAACCGCCCTGTTGGTCTATCGAAGTAGTCGAATTATTTAGCAATGTTTTACAAGGCCCCTTCGAGTTGAGCGACGTTGCTCGTAAGCATTTCCGGTGAGTCATGCTTATTAGATCGAATGTTCGTTCTGCCAGTCTACGAGAAGAATAAGTGTAGTGCTACAAACACTAAGATGAAAGATTGGGACTAAGTATTTCGAGTGTTCACCTCACCTATAACCGTCATTCGGTAACTAGATCCGCTGGAAAGTTAAGGAATTACTACTATTACTACTAGCACTACTACTACTATTACTACTACTAATAATAATAATTAAAAATCATGATAAAAATCGTATAAGGAGTTACAATAGAAGTAATAAAATGTATCGCTGCTAAAAGTAAATCATAATAACATTAACATTCATGTATTACATTGATACATGAATGTTAATGTTATTATGATTCACTAAAATGTATATTTTGGCAGCATTTTCTCTTAAAGACATCTTTCAGGAAGTATCACAGATGAATTGTGTCTGAATATTTATTCCTTGAATCTTGTTAGATTCTCGGTTAATTTTTGGCAGAAACTGTCAGATGTATTTGCCGTGGTGGACTTTTGTACTTTCGGTTACTTTTCGGGTATCGATACGTTCTTTCGGTTCCTTTTCGCGTAATGAAATGTAATTTCGGTTCCTTTCGCGTAATGATATGTCGCGGTATGTACACCGCTCATTTGTTTACCTTATTATAATACGCCATCTTGACGATAAAAATAGCTGATTAGCTTAAGAAGCAGGAGCATCCTTTGTTTTCTTTATGATAATACGGTATTTTAGCCATAAAAGCAGGAACAGCTGATTAGCAAAAAAAAAGGAGGGGCCGCTTATAAACGCTTTAACGGTAATTACGTAGAATATTACTGGTTCCTGTTGCTTTGCTATTGTTTTTTGGAGTAGAAGGTGCTAGAACATAACACTGGAGCCGATTTTGTACGTATTCCCTATTTTTCAGACTGGAAAATAAAACATCCAATTTTAGAACTAGCCAAAGTGAATATGAATACGGTCAAGTAACTTTCCAACTATATTTGATTCACAAGGTGTTCCCCCAAAACGACTCCCTCCTCCGACTTGATGGACCAGTTGTCAGGTCAGGAAGTCGAAACGGACAGCAGCAACAACTAAACCGCCCTTTTCAGAACAAACAACTCAAACTACCAATGCGATAATCTTCAACTTTGCTACTGCCTACTACATCCACATGACTCCAGCCTGCCTGTTCCAGTCTCCAGCAGTCCAGGGCTTTGCAGCAGTGCATCCATCTGCAGCAGTACAGCTTTCATTTTCTCTCTAAAAGTGCATGGTTCTGAAGCAGTATCTAGCAGTCCGATACTCTGTGGCAGACTCCATCATCCTGCAGCAGCCCCCGATCCTTCCAACAATCAAATAGTCCTTTTCAGTGCTAACTAAATCAAACTAATTGCGATAAATTACTCAGACTTTGCAACTGCCTGCTTCATTCACCTGATTCCAGTGTATCTCTTTTAGTCTCCAGCAGTCCGGCACCCTTGCGGCAGCAGAACTCTCTCTAGCAGTGCAGCACTCTGAAGAAGTTTCCAGCAGTCAAACACACTGCAGCAGACTCTATCACACTGCATCACTAACCAGCAGCCGACTGCAGTACGCTTTGGTAGCCTAAAGTGTTCTGCAGTACTGAAAAGTAACACGACACCTTCCATAGCTACCCAGTGCTCTGCAGTACTCTCCGGCGGCTAACAGCTCACTCCGACAGATTCAGCCCTTTGTCACGTAAACCTGGCTACCTGAGGAACCTTAAACCACCTCAAGGACGTCAACACAAATCTTCGTGTGACACCAACCCAAGCCGTCCAGGTTCCTGTTTCTGTCGACCTAGCTTTTCCTGTTGTCAAGATTCCAAAAACATCCTTTCCTACTTTCGGTGACGTCATCCCGGCTTTTCCTGTTTCCAATGACGTCATCACTGTCGTTTCAGTCTTACTACTAGCATTATTATTATCAAATTCTATATTTTTAACTGTTCATCTGCATTTGTCTTCTCTTCTTTCCCATTTTTGTTATTTGCTTGCGTACGCTTTCTTAGATCGGACCTCTGCAACAGATACTCTTTAAATGGTTTTAATACAAGTATTAATACTCTATTGATACCGCGGTTGCAACAACAAAACTATCACTAAACATTTACAATTCATGTTCTTTAGGCGATACTTACTCCTGAGAATTACTACCAAAAGAACCGAAAGTACTTGGGTACAAAACAAGTAAGAGAAATAGTTTCAGCCTGAAACTCGAAAATCAATCAGAAATCAAGAAAAGATCAAGGAAAAATGGGCAAACAAAAGTAGTTTGTAATATTTAATGAAATATAAGTTTAATATCCATAGAAGGTATTTATCAACCTCCCACAGCGGTAAGATGTGACACAAGGTCAGAAAGTGCGATTTTATAAATCAGCACCTTAGAAGAAGGACACTTATGACCTTAAAAATATGCCGGTAAGGACGCCTCAGGCGATTTGCAATAAACTAACCCCTTTCTGAAAGGGTGAGAAGGCAAAGCCTGGGAGGATGGACCCCTAGAACTGCACCGGACAAACGGGCAGACCAGCAGAATCAAGCCCCGGTGGCCAAGACGATACCGGTCTATCGGGTGTAGTATCCATCGGAGCAGATACTACACTTTTTTCTTCTTTCGTGTGAATCAGATGATTATGATGTTGGCATTAGTTTCCCCGATGTTTTTCTAGTTAGAAATCTTATAACGATGGCATATCGTCTGGAACTGTAGTACACTGTAAAGGGCAGATACTGTATTTGTAATCGTTATGAATGTAGAATTGTTTCGATATTTAAGCTTGATTTACTAAGTGTAAAATAATGTATATATGCATGTAGATATATATGCTAATTTATAATTATGACAAATGAATTTCAATATTCTAATATGCCCAAATACATGTATGTGTTATTTAAAGTCGAAATAAAAATGCATATATATATATATATATATATATATATATATATATATATATATATATTCTTATGATTGTGTATTGGCGGGTATAATCTTTGCTCATCAGTATACCCCTGAGGAGGAGCCGAGAAGGTTCTGAAACAATTGTCGGATACTCAAACTATGTTTATTTTAATATAATATATATTAAGCACTTTTGAAAAGTAATGGTTTTGTTAATTTAGTTAATATTTGAACTTAATTAATTAATACATACATATATACACATATATATATATATATATATATATATATATATATATTGTATATATATACATATACATATATATATATATATATATATATATATATATATATATATATATATATATACATATATATATATAAGGAAATCCGAGTGCAATAATTTATTTCGACCCTACGGCCTTATTCAAGCATACAAGCGAGGTGATTACATTTTTGAAAATGAAAAAAGACAAACTCACACTCACTATTCAGTAAACATATAGAGAGAGCGACAACATATTTAATACATATATGGAGAGAGGGGGAAATAGACTGTTAAATACGTATATTGAGGGGGGTAAGAGAGTGACATCATATTTAGTATACATATATAGAGAGGGGTAGATTTCATGATTTATAACCGAAGGCAATACAATAAGGGGGAAATATAGCAATAGATGTATACATATTAAGAGCGGGGGAATTGTATGATTTACAACGGAAAGTCTATAGGGAGGAAGAAGGAAGATGATGTATCTAAAGCAGGTCATTTTGTCTAAGTCTGCATCTAACTGCTTTATCCCTAGTTCTTTTAAATCGTCCCCGAAGGCCGGAAATTCAAATTGTCCGTCTGGCGATCGATAAATCAGTTAGGAGGAAGGGGGAGGAGGAAAAAGAAGGTGGGAAGAACGGATGAATGAAAAACATCCGAAAATAGATTACCAGACAACCAAGGCTAGCGACCGTGTCATATATATATATATATATATATATATATATATATATATATATATATATATATATATATATACATATCTATTAAATATCAATCGAATACATATATTAATTTAAAAATAAAACAATTCAGTTTACCCTAAGTTCTTCAATCTTATATCAATGATTGGGTAACCTTTTATATACTGCTGACGTCTCCTAGTTAAAGTCAGTTATTTTTTGTATATCATAAAATATATGTTGAGATGAGCAGAAACAATTGTGTTTGAATAAAAGTATTTTGAAGGATATATGGCACGATTCTCATTGAATAACTTAAGTTTTAAATGGTAGAGAGAGATATTGATCTACACTTCATAAATTGTATATATATATATATATATATATATATATATATATATATATAATTCAATATATAATATGAGTTATATATATATAGACATATGATTTACGTATATATTATGTATGCATATACGCATGAGTACATATATTTACGCAACATATATAAATATATATATACATAAGTATATATATATATATATATATATATATATATATATATATATATATCAGATTATAGATATAATCCCCTATATATGTGTGCTGTGTAGGTATATTCGTATACATTTTATTCCACGCTGGTGGTTTTTTAATAAAAATATTTATTTGCAAGGATATATGTACTCTGTATATATATATATATATATATATATATATATATATATATATATCAGAGAGATACATATATAGAGAGAGAGACATAGAGAGAGAGAGAGGCATAGAGACATAGAGAGAGAGAGAGAGAGGCATAGAGACATAGAGAGAGAGAGAGAGAGAGAAGATGGAGGGATATGTAGTCGTGTAACTTGTTGTTGGAACATTTAATGACAAGTTGAGAAAGTAATTTATTTTAATGTATTTTCGTGTTCCCCGTCGATTTGAGAACATTTTTGAAAAATGCTTTGAAATTGAAACCTTCCAATTCTGTCATGGATATAAATTACATTACTCACCTCTCCAAAGACACGGCACCCTACAACAGATACGCATGCAAAAAAGCAAGCAGCTCACACATAGACACACTTGTAAGCATAGTTACTTGCGTACACATGCTAGTACATTCTGACACCATCTAAATCATACATTAATAAACACTTTTACGCACACCCATAATCTTAAAAACACTACGTCCGCACCGTAACGCATAAACTAACATAATACATAGTCATAGTCAAACACATCTCCTCACACATTTATAGAGGGTCAAATTCATGAATAGATAAACACACACTTACATGCATGTTCACAGTAAAACACCTATTTATATATATATATATATATATATATATATATATATAACTTCTTTGTAATATAGCAGAGAAACATCCCAGCAGAGTGCTCGATTAATAAAGAATTAAAGTTAAAAACGAAAATTAAGAGCATAATATTTCTTTATTTTGGTACCGAAAAATTAGTACAACATTCGTACCGTCGGGTTCAAGCACAGAAGGACTTTACCATCTGGCTCACTTCAGCTTCTGTCTGAAGAGAGCCGGATGGCTAAGTCCTTATGTGCTTGAAACCGACAGTACGAATGTTGTACTAATTTTTCTGTGCCAATATATATATATAATATATATATATATATATTATTTCATGTATCCCCATAAAATGGTATGAGGGGATATAATTTTTATGCATCGATTTTCAGTATTTACTTCAACAGTGCTCGATACGTGAGTAGAGCTATGTAGTAACACATGCAAATATATTTATGACAATTTAGCTACACAGAGCTTTAGTGTTTCATTCCCAGAGGGAATAGTCAGGCTAAAATGCATAGAGTTAGTATTGCCACGTGTTTTTATAGACACGTCTATCTAGTTAACAAATCAGATTCTTTGTTGTTCTCTTAGCCAATCGTTGGGCCTCTCACGGACAAAGGTTCTCTTGATTTACTTCCTATTCTTTATTCTACTGTTCTGTTTTCTATAGGATGACTCATCCCCGTTTCTTTGTTGTTCTCTTATCCGATCGTTAGGCCTCACAAACAAAGGATAGGTTTATTTTACTTCCTATTTCCTATTCTATTGTTCTATTTTCTATAGAAATACTCATCAATGTTGATTTGCTGTGCCAATATAATAGATGGCACGTGCTTGCTTGCATTTTTATTTCAGGTTTTAGTTTTTAATGTTGATAAGCCGAGTATAATTATATTATATACATGGATTAGTTTGGAACCATCGACTAAAGTCCTTGTTCCTATGGCTAAAGAAAGCTGGGTATTGAAGCGTACAAACTGTGCATGCAAATTGCCTAAACACACTCAACTCCTAACTTTATATAAATACATTTTCAATAGCAAAACTCACTAGTTATGTTGACTGGCGTCTTTCAGTTAATCTGCTAGCTCAACTAAATAAACTATATCATTGTATTGTACACTATCTAACTATATATATATATATATATATATATATATATATATATATATATATATATATATATATATTAGCGATTAGAGGTTAGAATTATCCAACACATGTACATATCGATACGTAAGCATAGACAGTGGCCGACATCCGGGCGTTTACAAACACGTGAGTCGGCCATTGAAGACAATTTCTTGGAGTGCCAATTGTGCACTAGTGAGTGTTGCGATGAGGTGTTTTCTGTCTTGCACAGGGCTCGTTCGAAATATTATCTCAAGATTCTCCAAGCGGTTGCTATTAATCTCCAACGACCGTCTTTGTGTAAGCAAAAGGAGTATATCCACAGTTTAGAACTGATGGGTGTACGTTGAAACACCTACCTCATCATTCGGTTTTACCCTCATTCGGCAATGATTTTTATGTTTATTTTAAAGCACAGTTTTATCAGTAGCTCCACCTCCATCATTTAGTCGACGATTTTCTTGAAAGAGAATCGACCGAAATACGTCTATGTAGAAAAGAAAACACCGTTTTCTCCTCCATGTATTAATTAGTTTCTTCTTTTAACTATATTGCTTGAGTAGGTAGGAAAGACAAAAAACATCCCATTTTTTTCAAACAGATTCCTGATACCCCTTACCGTTTTTCTGGTTTGCTTTAGTACTTTGGTTCATTAATTAATGGCTCCTTGTTTTCAGACAAATCAGGCTACTTCGCCTATTTATTAAAAGTTTAGTTTAAATTGTGTACCTGTAAACATCTCTCTCTATCTCTCTATCTATCTATCTCTCTTTCTCTCTCTCTCTCTCTATATATATATATATATATCTATATATATATATATATATATATATATATACATGTATATATATATATATATATATATATATATATATATATATATATATATTACTATAGCTACACGACGTTGTTCGTAATGCAATGACGTTATTTTAATATTTAATTATTTATTTGCTTGAACATGTTTTTATACTTAGTAAGAAATAACATTTAGTTGAAACTGTTTTATATAATTCAAGTAAAAATATTAGTTATTCCTCTTGCTGATTTTGATTTTCAGGTCATAATTAAAAAAAAAACTCTCCATATTACAAGTCATCCAGATGGGACTACGTCATTTCTTAAATAGACTATAGTGAATACACAAATGATAATTGCACATTTTCAATTCAGAATTAAATGTTCATATGCCAGCTTAGATGTATTTAGATCGAACTTCTAAAATTTCACAATATAGCATTATATGTATACTAGTTTGTGTCATAAAAAAACCTTCATCGTAAACCGTTCTTTTCATATTTTATTGACGTGACACGGCCATCTTTTCGAAATATACACATGATATGAATTCCTATGTAAATTAAGAGTTTTACATCCAGTGAAATAAGCAAGTTTAAGTAACACGTCGTCTGATGCGGTCATCAGACGAGGCGCTGTAAGATAACATGTCGATTAGTTTTACATTTAAAGTTTACAACTTAAACACTGTTGTTTTCTATACTGAAAATTATTGGTTGCTATTTTTAATTAAAATTATTCATGATTTGTAACTTTTACATAATTGTTTACATACGTGCATAGATGTATGAAAAGATAGACTAATAAATAGATAAGAATGAAATTTAACAATTTGTTAAAAGTTCAATAAATAACTAGTCAGATTTATACGTAGACTATCTGCCACCGGTTCTTTCTCTATTATATATATATATATATATATATATATATTTTCTTTTCTTCACGCAGGGTAGATTCTTCGATCTTATCAGATAGAATCTCATTGGATGTTTTGCTCCACTTTTCAAAATTTGATTAGTAGTAGCAAAACAGGGCCTTCTTTTGTGTAACAGTCCATGGTTGGGTTTTTAATCTTCTTATGTTTCTTTTTGTTGTTGTTGCTGCATTTGATGGATATAGGTGGCCAGGACCTTTTGTCTCAATGCCTGATGGCTGACCCTGATTGCCCTCTGTATTGGCTGGAGCACCATTTCCAGAAGCAGGAAGGTTTACACCATTGCATACATCTTCCCGCCTGGTGTATAAACGGGTTGATGGGCCCTTTTTATCCTGGGTGCCAGCCTGCCAGTATTTATTTTTGTTTTTATTCATATTTTTATTATTCATTTCCTCATTGTCAACAGCTTCTAATTGTGTATTCAAAGCTGCCCTCTATAGGTAGAGAGGGTGCTCCCGTCCGCAATTCGTGAGACCTGCTGGATGGCTTGAGGAGATAGCACACCATTTTTTTAAATATTTGGTCAGGGTTTACTTCAAGTAAAAGGTATCCTCATGACAGAGTCACTGACAAATCCATGTACCGAGGGTGGTGTCTAGTAGGCATTCAAGTACATATGATTTTGAAAATGATTTGCAGAAAACTCTCTACAGCTATTTCGACCCTTATCTCGTCAAGAGAAACTGATAGTATAATCAATCAAATATATCAACAATAAATGAAGAGCAAGGGGTGGAAATTGAAGTGCCAGCGAATACTAAAACATAATTAAAATGTCTTAAATACTGGCTGTGTTGGGCGTCATTTGCAGACCCGCAGAAACCAGCATGTTCTATCCAGGATTAGAGAAGGAAGGGCAGGAGACCTTTGCCACCCTTCCTCTGCGACTTTGGACTCTGCTATTGGCCAGCATTTGGTTGAACATCTATGTTGTAACTATAAGTTAAAGCGTGTTGAGGTTATTCATAGAGCGGATGTCAAAAACCATTTAATTTTTTTTTAATCTGTCTCCATCAATTTACGTAAGCCTTCCTTGTGCCGGCAGAAGGAATTTGTGAGAGCGCTAACTCTCTTTGGGGAACCCCCGTTTTTTAAATGTTGTTATCCCACGCTGTACTGTTTCAAACGACTATTAAATTAAATTATATTTAACAGTGTTTTAATATTCGCTGGCACTTCAAATTTGTTTGTTTTTTATATATTTGATTGACTATACTATCGGGTTCTCCTGGCAAGATGATAGTCGAAAGAGCTAAAGAGAGTTTTCCGCAAATCATTTTCAAAAACATATATATAAAGTTATCCACATACATACTGTTTCGCTATACCAGATAATGCCTCAAGCCGGGATCTAAACGCAACCGTCGAGCTGACAGTCGGCGCTGCTAACCCCTACGCCATTTTACGACACTGACTGAATGTAAGATTTATCTCAATGTGAACATTGCAATGCCGGGAGCTCGAATTAGTTTTACCTAATGAGCTATGCCTTAAAGCTAATGGCAGTTGGTGATACCCTTACAAATAAGCTCTACCCGTGGGGGGGGGGTTCATAAAGTCATCCAAATACAGACTGTTTCGCTGTTCGTGATTGAAAAAACAAAATAATTATTGGTAATTCTTCAGATTACGACACACGCGTAGATCGGCTTGTGTACATAAACGCTTGAAATGACCGGGTCGGTTTGTCAATCAAATTGCGATAAAAATAAGCAGACGACATGTCAACATTTCAACTGACCGTAACGCGATTGTAACTGATTGAAACGCGAACTTCATGAATGCGAAATAAATTTTGATCACAGTTGCAATGAATTTAAATCGAGCTAGATCAGTATGTTGCGTATCGCGAAGGTGTGATTACATTTATGTCATAGAAAAAAGAATTGATCGGCAAAGGAAAAACAATGCACAGAATTTAGAGCTAGCTATAAGATCACAAAACGAGCTAAACTTAGCGATAAATACTCTTGGCGATCCTATATCATTCATTCCACTTATTTGTCTTCAACGTTTCTTTTGCTGTTTACGGCAACACAAAATCTCTTCATATTTACAGATTTCTAAAAAAATGTTTAAACTTTTTTGTGAGCAATTATTTTTCTTTATTTAGTGAAAACTTTCTTGCAATAAAAATGTATCGGCAAAAATAAAACAACCATTCTTTGACTGATTCTACTTAAGCAAAATGTTCATGCTTACAAAAAAATAATACTTACCACTAACCCCAAAACCTAATACCTAACCCTAACCACACACCCTAACCTTAACGGCGCCATATTTAACTGCTTACAAACCAAAAATAAAACATTTAATACCTATCAAAACCATAACACTAGCCTTTAACCGTAACCCTAACCCTAACCACAAACCCTTACCCTAACTCTAACGCTTACCCTAACGATGATAATGTTGTCTGTTTATAAACCAAAAATAATTGTCAGTAAAAAAAATACTTTATTTTGTGAAAACAAATATTGTTATCACTTTAAAAAAATATATCTTGACATGTTTTTTTACACCTGAAGATATATGTATCACCTTTTTTTATTTCTTCGTGAAATAAAATATTTATTCATACAATTTGCCTACATGTATTATTTGATGATTTTTTTTACTATAAATGTTACTAAATGTTTAATTTTCCCACCTTTTCCCCAGCCTCGTATTCGATTTTTTTCGGACGCAAGGAAGTACCACAACTTTTCATCTGACATTTTCTAACGGTTTACGTAAACCTCCGGAAAATAGCGAAGCCAATTCGATTTTAGCGTGGCTATTCATATGAAGTAGCGCACTATTATCTATTGCTTTTTGTTCGAAATAAATATAAGAAAAAGTATAGCATATAGTAAATATAGATTCTCGACCGGGGTCTCTAGCCACCTAAAAGTGCAACAATTGAGTTCACATTGAACTATTTTTTACTAATGAGTCACTATGTATGAACGCTAAAAAATTACTCGAGGATAATAGTTACTTATGTGGCGAGATTGACAGTTGAATGATGCTATGAGAAGAATTGAAATTCGTCATATACATTCAATAGAAACAACAGCCTACTTAGAATATAACAATTCCATCAAGCTTCTCAGTAATATCGCTAACATGATGTGATGTCTGAAAGAAAGAATGTAGAAACAGCCTCGTCACTCTCGTTTCCTTCCTACTTTGTCATTAAGTTTACGCGATCCATGAGCGATATTTCTAACAAATGGGGAAAGTATTATGCAACCGACTTAAGACAGCAGATCCTGATGAAACGAAAAGTATGATATCTTAGATCACGAATATATACACACACACACACACCCATATATATATATATATATATATATATATATATATATATATATATATATATATATATATATGTGTGTATGTATGTGTGTATACGAAAATGTCATAAACTAATTGTTGTAAAGGTCATGATTAGCATAAATACGAAACTAACATGAAGGGAAGTAATCAGGTATTGACTATATACGAAAGTACGTATATAAGACGGCAGTGATATCTGGACGAGCGAAGAGTAAACGTTTCTACTTCCTACCGGATCCCTGTTAAACGCAAACTACTCGGCGTATTCTTAATTTAGTATGTCCTATGTAATTCAGGATATAACAGTGGCGAACGAGGATATTTTTTCTCTTAACAGAGATAAATTATCGTACTATTCAAGGATTTTTTTTTTAAAGAAAATTTGCAAGGACGGCAAGAAAAAAAAAAGTCGACACGTGCGAATTTTGCTACCTAAAGTAGTAAAAAGTACGGATTTCTTCGGTAAGAACTAACGGGAAAGTAAAAAAAAAATTGTACTCGAAACAATTTTAATGTAAAGTGAACTTTATCTGTATGTTGACGAAAAAATATTTGGGAAGCACAAGCTGAATTCGAAACCTGCACCGTGAGATTACGAATTTCGAAAGAAAAAAGCACGCTTACGATTTTTTTTTCTTTAAACAATTCAGAAATTATTATTATATTTTTTCTCTCTCCCAAGTGCAGCCGTATTTTTGTGAAAAATAATTGTTCATTGCTTTGTCTAAAGTAATTGAAACTATTTGTTGTGCGAATTTTGGAAATGTTTTATTGTCTGAAATTATTTTGTGAAAAGG
The DNA here is from genome assembly GCA_963556195.1 of Sepiola atlantica. Classification (NCBI taxonomy): domain Eukaryota; kingdom Metazoa; phylum Mollusca; class Cephalopoda; order Sepiida; family Sepiolidae; genus Sepiola; species Sepiola atlantica. The sequence continues at coordinate 15,081,969 of OY744521.1, read as the reverse complement.
TTTACCTGGTAAAAGACTGTTGCTAAATTGTATAAACTTCGTGAAACATTTATTTTTGTAAAAATTATGTTGCTAATTTACGAAAACGCATATTGACGAACTTTTTGTGAAATTATTGTTGTAAACTTTGGAAAGATATTTTGTACTGTAATTAAGCTAAAATGGAGCAATTGGCTGAGTTGACGAAGGCGTTAACTCTAAGCATACAGCAGCAACAACAACAACAACAACAGCAACAATAACAGTTACAACAACAGCTACTGCAGCAGCAAGAATGGACATAAAAAACTTTAGAGGCACATCAAGAGCAAACAAAAATACTTCAACGCCAAATGTTAACGCAACAAAAGAATTTTGAAAAATTAATTCAAACGTCGACAGATGGGAAGAAAACTAATTTTTCTGCAAAGGGTATTTTAAATTCTTTGTCAGAATTTCACTACTCTCCCGATACTGGCGTTACATTTCCAGCATACTATAGAAGGTACGAAACAGTTTTTACAAAAAGATGTTCGGACTGGACCGACGAAGAAAAAGTTACGCTGTTACTACAAAAACTGGGGACGGACGAAAACACCAAGTATGCTAATTTAATTTTACCCCAAAAAACCGGAGGAAGTGAATTTTGAAGAGACAATTAATATTTTATCTAGAATATTTGATAAAAGAGACAGCCTTTTTCATTCTAGATATAAATGTTTAAATTTACAGAAGTCGGAATCCGAAGACTATTTAGCATATGCATGTACTGTAAATTGCTTATGTGAATCATTTAAATTAAATGCAATTTCGGCAGATTTATTTAAATGTTTAATCTTTGTACAAGGACTCACAGCACCAAGGGACAAAGATGTCAGATCCCGGATCCTGACAATTATGGTGTCGGACTCGAATGTAACTTTACAAAAAGTAACCGAGGAGTGTCAACGTCTCATTAATATCAAAAGAGACAACACCCGCATTGAAGAAAAAAGCGTTTACAAGATACAACATGTAAAAAGGCAAAGGACTTCTAGAACATACAAGACCCAGGAACAAAAGACTCCCAGAATTTACAAGGACCAAAGTTGTGAATGCTGCGGAAGTACAAGACACACCAAAAAGCTCTGCTGGTTCAGGAATAGGATATGTTACGAATGTGGATTCAAAGGCCACAAGGGAACATATTGTAACCAGAAGAAAAAACGAAGAACCGACAAAGTTAATACGCTTCGCACAAAGAAAGAGAAAAACTGCGAAAGGCGTAAATATGTCGATGTAAAGATAAATAGGCATCCTGTAACATTACTCCTGGATAGTGGTGCGGACATTAGCATCATAGATGAAGATATCTGGAGAAGGATCGGTCGACCTGAACTAAGAGAAACCAGCAAGATGGCGAAGAGTGTGTGCGGCAAAAGGTTGGAATTCAAAGGAGAACTGAGGTGCAATGTGTCATTTGGTGGTCAAACACACTAGTCCAAAATGTACGTAGTCTATTTGGATTGGATTGGATTGTCCTGTTCAACTTATGGGAACGACCGGTTAATTCCTTTTGTAATAGGTTGACCACAGAGAAATCAAACCAAATAGAAGGATTCATGGACGATTTAAATGCAAAATTCCCAAAAGTTTTTGCCGAAAAACTTGGATACTGTGTGAAAACAGAAGCAAAATTTGAGGTGAAGAAAAATGCCACCCCCGTGTTCAAACCTAAAAGAAATGCACCTTTTTCATCGATGGACGCAATAGAGAAGGAGTTGGAGAGACTTCAACAATTAGACGTCATTGAAAAGGTTGACCACATGGATTGGGCAAGTCCGATGGTATATGTGAAGAAAAAGAATAACAAAATAAGAGTCTGCGCTGACTTTTCGACGGGCCTTAATGATTGTTTGCAGGACCACAATTACCCCCTTCCGTCGGCAGAAGATCTATTCTCAAAACTAAACGGAGGAAAAATATTTTCCAAAATAGACCTCTCGGACGCATACTTGCAAATCAAAGTCAATGACGAATGTTCAAAGTACCTGTGCATTAACACGCATAAGGGTATTTTTAAACTAAAAAGACTTCCGTTCGGATTAAAGGTCGCCCCTGCTCTGTTTCAACAGGTTATGGATACGATGCTCGCAGGATTGGAATTTTCAATGGCATACGTTGACGATATCCTGATAAAGAGCAGAAATTTGCATGAACACAAGAAGCACGTCAGAGAAGTATTTAAGAGAATAGAGAAGTTTAGTTTCAGATTGAGCCCGGAGAAATGCGATTTCTTTATGGAAAGGATCAGATACCTTGGTCAAATAATCGACAAAGAGGGACGAAGACCAGATCCACAACGGGCCGAAGCAATTGAAAAGATGCCTGCTCGAGACTCAGTACCGGAGCTACAAGCATTTTTGGGATTGGTTCAATATTACGCGATATATATACCTAATGTGCATAATTTGAGAGCTCCTCTTAACGAGTTACTAAAAAAGGGTAGTAAATGGAGTTAGAATAAGGAATGTGAATCTGCCTTCCAAAAAATTAAGAAATGTCTACTATCAGACTTGGCATTAGCGCATTTTGATCCAGACAAAGAGTTAGTACTAGCAACGGACGCCAGTGATTACGGCGTTGGCGCTGCATTACTCCATAAGTATGAGGATGGAACAACAAAAGCAATCGCGCATGCATCAATAACTTTGGTTGCAGCTGAGAAAAACTATAGCCAGAGTGAAAAGGAGGCTCTGTCGATAATATTTGGAGTCAAAAAGTATAATCGACTTCTCCATGGACGGACCTTCACATTGCAAATAGACCATAAACCCTTGATTACGATATTTGGATCAAAGAAAGGCATTTCTAAGTATACCGCAAATCGACTACAGCGATGGGTTGTAACTCTCTTAAATTATCAGTTTAAGATGGAGCATGTGTCATCGAAAAAGTTAGGAGACGCGGATGCACTATCAAGGTTGATTCAAAACAGAAACGAAAGTTTCGAAGAGACAGTAATTGCTGCTCTTAAAGATGAAAGCGAATGTACAAGTTCAATGTGTAATATGATACGTGAACTTCCAATAACCCTTGAAGAGATTAAAAGAGAAGCTGAAAAAGACATTTTCATAAAGAAAATGAAAACTCAATTAGGACTGAGGGAAAAAAGTAACAAAGTAGGACAAACTACATTTTTTTTAATTGGTGAAGGTGTACTTATGTATGCGTATAGAATCGTAATTCCACAGGCATTACGAAGGAAAATATTAATGGAATTCCATACAGATCATCATGGCATTTCTAAGAATGAAATCCTTAATTAGAGGATACGTATATTGGCCTGGTATGGAAAAAGAAGTAGAACACTGTGTCAAAGCATGTCGGGCTGCTAACTGACATCCTTTAGGATGTCAGTTAGCAGCCCGACATCCGCTAGTAAAAACGACCCCATGGCCGAAAACGGACCTACCCTGGTCACGTCTACATATTGATTATGCCGGACCTCTGAATGTTTTTTCTACTTAATTGTAGTAGATTATTTCTCTAAATGGCCAGAGATATTTAAAACCAGACATCCAACTGCAAGGAACACTGACAATGCACTTAACAAAATCTTTAGCCGTTTTGGTGTACCAAAAACCATAGTAAGTGACAATGGTACAGCATTTACAGGTCATGAATTTAAAGAATTCTGCAAATCGCTGAATATTCAAAATCACGACACCTGTTTACCATCCTAGGTCGAATGAGTTGGCAGAAAAATGTGTGGACACATTTAAACGGGCAATAAAGAAACACCTGAATATGGGCACAGATGAGCAAACTATACAAACATTTCTAGCAATCTACAGGGTAACCCCGAACCCAAATAATAATGTTAATTCATCTCCTGCAGAACTGATGTTTGCTAGAAAAATTAGATCTATCTTCGATAGACTTATACCTGAGAAGAAGAAAAGTTATAAAGGAGAAAACTTGAAAGTAAAGTGCTATTCCTCAGGGGACAACGTGTATTTAAAAAAAATTCTGAATGGAAAAAATCATTGGGTGGACGGTTTCATTATGAAAAGAATTGGGAACATGTTGTATACCATTCAAGGCCCAAGTTTTGTCTGTAAAAGACACATAAATCAAATCCGTCCCAGAATTTCGCAAAATACAGAAGAAATTTTAATGGAAACATTATGTGATCCATTTGATATACCAAAGCCAGTGTGTATACCTGAAACCATGAATGTATCCCCTGAACATACCATACGGAGTGGACAGAATTCCTTACCGCAGGTAACGCAGACCAGAAGGAAGAGCACCAGAAAAAGGAACAGCATCAGACGTTTAAGCCCTGATCCTAAAAGGAAACGGTACTAAAGCTAAAATCGGGAAGATTTAAGCTTCAGGGGAATGTGTTGTAAAGGTCATGATTAGCATAAATACGAAACTTACATGAAGGGAAGTAATCAGGTATTGACTATATACGAAAGTACGTATATAAGACGGCAGTGATATCTGGACGAGCGAAGAGTAAACGTCTCTACTTCCTACCGGATCCCTGTTAAACGCAAACCACTCGGCGTATTCTTAATTTAGTATGTCCTATGTAATTTAGGATATACCACTAATTAAATGGATCATTATGAATTTTGAAATATATATATATATATATATATTTATGAGTAAGATGAACACATTAATATTACATAAGCAACGTATATTTCCAAGAACTATTCAGTTGAAGAACACAATACAAAGGGGATGCTTTGCAGCTGACTTCAATATTGGTCGTTTAAAAATCCAATGTTTACAATTTTTTGCTGAGCCGTCCTCTTAAATAATCCAATTTCTTCCAGGCTTCACACTCATTACCAATTATCATGTTGTCGTGTCACTGTCTTCGTGACAAACTCATTGGCCGTTTTTCGAAAGTGGCCTTGAGGTCCTTGATAGGCGGTTCTTCGTTAGTTCATAAATATAAGCAATAATATAAATGTAAGCAGAAAGAAAACAGATAAGTACTGAATCTTTTTCTGCAATATTGAAAATACATAATTTAAATCGGAGCAAAATATCATGTGAACCAATCACGGGACTAAAACATGATCCTTTTACGCAAATGCATAATTCGATATTGAGCTTTTGAAACATACACACCTTCCATTGCTGTCTTTGCTGTTGATACTCATTACATGAGATCATATAGTAATTGTTTTCCAATCGATAGTAGCAACATATTCTTAAACATAAATTAAGAATTTTCCCAGATATAGATCTACAAATCTTATCGTAAGTGTAGTTCACTCACGTGTTCTTCTAAAACCCTTTAATACATGTTGGGAGACGTTAGAGTTCCGGGTTACCACACACATGAAACGCTTGTTTAGATAAAGTACGCACACACACCCACCTACCCCCACACACACACACATATATATATATATATATATATATATATATATATATATATAAACACACATATATATGTAAAATAAAAGTGGAATAGAGGATAAGTAAATCAACAACTAGCAAAAATAAACACAAAAACACATATTGTATAGTTCTACCTAAATATTTAAATTGTTAAGACAACCATCATCAGTTGGAAGCAGAACTTTAATCAAAGTTCTGCTGCCAACTGATGATGATTTGCTTAACAATCTAAATATTTTAGTACAACTATTCAATTTTTTTTTTTAGTTTATTTTTGCTAGTTGTTGATTTGCTTATCCTTTATTTCATTTTTATTTTACATTTTGTCTGAAACATAGTTTATTGTATTCCTCATGTATATATATATATATATATATATATGTATATATTGAAAATATGGTGTAGCATTGAAACGTTGGTTGATTGACGTAAGACTGTAATATTTTTCACGCTAATTTTTAAATGTTCTACATGGTATTGAGCACTTTTGAAAATACTGATGTTATGTTCCTTTTATTAACATATTTGAACCTAATCAATTAATATATGTAAATATATATATACATTTATATATATATATATATATATATATATATATATATATATACATATACATATATATATATATATATATATATATATATGTATAGGTAGGTAGATATGTAGATAGGTAGATACAAAGACAAATATATAGATATATTAGTAGACAAATAGATAGATAAGACTGAAATTAAATTAGCACAGGCGGAAAAATGAGACATTTTCCGCTAATTTCCTTTTCTTCGTCAAACCCTGTTCCATAGAATCCTTGGAATGCAAACACTATCCTGGAAGACGTCAGAAAAAAAGCCTCGCTTTCAACATTTTTCTTTTCAATTTCGACACCATCTGTTCTCACACCGCAATAAGCATTACGAAGCTTGTTAGTTGACGACAAATTTGTTCGCCCCGACCTTATGTATATAAAAGCTGCTTCGCAGATTCTGCAGTTTGGACACTCTTTTTCTAATTTGTTTTTTCTTAATTAAAAAAAAAAATCTTGTTATTTTCGTTTTTTGGTCGCGAACCACGTTATTCACCGCTCCAGTGGCTCGCCTCGTTTTTCCAAAGTTAGAAAAATCAACATATCTTTCTTTCACACGGAAAATAGAAGAAAATCTCACCAAAGGGTACGTTTATTACGAACATATCGGCAAGACCATGAAAAATATTTACTAAAAACATTTAACTTGATTCAATTAACTGTAGTTTTGATCGGATTTTATTTTAAAGATTATTTCAACAGTTTCCATTTAGTTGCGTACATGATTTTTTATGAGAGGCTCGGGTGGTCGGTCGCTATCGCATAGTAATCTGCTATATATTAATACGATAGCGTGTGTTCGTGTGTCCCGCTTATCTTAAAACTTCTGCGCATGCGTGCCGCATGTAGATTTGGAAAATAATTCAAGTTACCTGATTTTCGTAATATTATCAAGTGTTGCCCTTTGGCGCAACGATTAGCGACGTAGGATTTTTACGTCTGTTTTTGATGTCGGCAAGACTGGTTTATAGTTCGATCCCAACCAACCTCCAAGACTTTTTTTCTACATCGAAGGGTTGAGGTGGGGAGGGGACGACCGGGAAGACACATATTAATACGATAGCGTGTGTGTAATTTTGTGTGTCATGTTTACATCAAAAGCAACGACCTTCACAATCTTTGTATGCTACTCATGAATTAGAGCCAACATTAATTTAATCTAAAGCATTTACAAACTAAGGTTTAGTCGTCGAAATATTACCTTCACTAGAAATATTGTATATAAAGAAGTTTTGTAAATTGTTTCATGTATTGTTATTTTTTAAAAACAAATACACAAGTCAAATCTGATCATATTTTATTCAAACATGTATAGGTTAGGAACAAGATAATTAGTATTGAAAACATCAGTTCGTATAATTTACACGGCCCCACTACTCTTTTATCATCATCATCATCATCATCATCATCATCATCATCATCATCATCATCATCATCATCATCATCATCAATATTATTACAACTAATCATCCCAATAACATAGCGAATTTTCTCCTGTGCACCTACTAACTTTATTAACCTATAACACTTAATATAAATTGAGAACTAACATTACTTTTCTCGACTCCACTAATCCGTAATCTTCTCTACTGAACACTCTAATTCCTAACCCCTTTTTCAATCATTAGCAAATCCCGTCTTACATAGTTATTCATAGCCTCTCTTATCTCCCTATTCATTTAATATATAGACTCTGTGGACACAGCGGTCGAACTTCACATTTTTTCTCATAGATCCCATAACTCTCAACCAAAAATTGAGCACTCCGGTAACTTCTGTAATGGACTCTGTGGACACAGCGGTCAACCGACAATCCTTTTCTCATAGATCCCATAACTCGCAACCTAAAATTGAGCTCTTCCGAAATGTCTATTATGGACTCTGTGGACACAGCAGTCAACCACGAATCCTTTTCTCATAGATCCCATAACTCTCAACCTTAAGTTGAGCTCCCCGGTAACTTCTATAATGGCCCATCTGCCCCCCTTCAACATATCTGTAATTTCAATACTTCATGTTATCACTTCGGTTGCATAATGAACTCAATCACACCCCATAACCCTTATACAAGAACTCCTTTGATGCAAACATATTAACGCTGTTCTCAATCATAACATGAGTATATATATTAAAGTACCTTTATTACTCACGCCTCAACTGGGAAATCTGTAAAATATTAAACATAAAACTATTAAATACTATAAATGTTATCTGCAACACGCAAATTACAGATTTCCAATCGTCTGATCCCTAATTCCCTAATTTGAACCCTTTTAAACTTTCTGAATTTATAATAATGTTTTCTACAAAGTCCGTTTAAATATGGGGATAATTTCCCTCCCCGAACTGCTTACGTATTGACCAGAACCACTACTGTATTAGCTTATTGAAACCCGACCCCAAGTCTTAACTGAAGCCATACCAGGCCAGGCAAATAAAGTAGCAATAATTGAATTATATTGTTGCTTATAAGCGATGAGCTGTAACTAAACAAGCCCTTCTCCTACCCCATTCCTAGCATCAGCCGTAGTGTTCTCTGCTAAACCTTCTCCTCCCACACTCGTCTTCCACTTTTACTGGTCTCGTCTTTGACCAGAAAATTCTCTCTAAGTCCTTTGGTTCACCAGTAATTCGGCCTACTTGAAATATATACAATATTTTAAACTCAATAACTATTATTACTCGCGGTCCACGGAAGTATTTTTAAAATGCCCCTAATTCACACAGTTACATGCTAATAAGCGGTTTTCATCTCAAGTTGAACTGACCATTTCTAACGCAGTCTCCACGAAATCTCTGTTTCCATCTTTGAATATTTCGTACCGGACTCTTATTCAACTTACATTTCCTCAAATGGGCATACTTTATATTTTGATAACCTTTTCATGCACCCACTTTAGCGTTCCATTACTTTATATTGTTTCTTTTTTTTTTTTCAAATTTTGAATTCTGGCTTTTCCCCTGCCAACTTATCCATCTATGTAATTTCTCTGATGATTAGCTTTTAATCATTGAATAGCCTTGGCTTACGGAAAGAAAAATATACATGTTTTTATCGAGTACACCTTGTATTGAACAATCGAAAATAAATAAAATTTTCATTCGCACATCTTCATCTCTCTTCTTTTATTTATCTTTATTATTGCTCTATCTCGTATATTTAGCTAAAATCATTACACTATCGGTTCAATTATCTTACGGTATACTTTTAGTCTCATATTATATATATATATATATATATATATATATATATATATATATTTGTATATAGTATGAACATATTTTAATGGCCAGTAAGCTATAACAAAACGTTGATGTTTTATTCCCGCGGGAAATGATAAAAATAACAGCCATTGACCTAATGATGTATTGTGGGCACATGAAGGTTTGTGTGTTGCTTTCTTTGTTGTCATAAATACACTTTTATTCCACTACTAAGGTCTACTCACGTATTGGGCATGCTGAAATAAATACTGTATACATATATATATATAGCGAGAGAGATATAGATATATGTATATTAAGTCATAAAAATATATTTATGGCAATTAAGCTACACAGAGACCTCCGCGTCTCATCCCCATCAGACTAAAATTCATGGAGTTTGTGTTGCTGGGTGTTTATATATATATATATATATATATATATATATATATTCGTGGTCTTTAGTCTATCTCCTTAACTAATCAGATTATTTCTAATTATCTAAGCCAATCGTTGGGTTGTTCACAAACAAAGGTTCGCTTCATTTTACTTCTTATGTCCTATTATATTGTTCTATTTTCTATAGGGTGGCCCATCCCTGTTTCTTTGTTGTGTTGGAATAATTGGTGACCTTCTTGCTTGTATTACTATCTTAGGTTTTCGTTTAGTTTAGGTTTTTTTTTTTTTTTTTTTTTGCTAAGAAAGCATACGCACAAGCCATGTAAGATAGGCAAAAATTTAATCAGTGTACAAAAATAAATCAAGTTTTCTCTTGAAAGCACTGATAGTAGGCGCTTGGATGACCTCAGCGGGAAGCCCGTTCCAGGGGTTGACAGAACGAATTGAGAAGGATGCTTGACGCCTCTGAAGCCGAAATTTACGACAGTAGAGCTTCTGGTCATGACCTCGAAGGCCTCTGTCTGGCGCACGAGTAAAGAATTCGTCAGCGGGGAGATTGATGAGCCCATTCAGGATTTTGTAAACCAGGATGAGGTCCCCTCGCATCCTTCGAATTTCGAGCGTCGGAAGCTGAAGACGGTGGAGTCTTTCTTCATACGAGAGATCGGCAAAGCCAGAAATCATTTTGGTTGCACGCCTCTGGATGCGTTCAACATGAAGTATATCCTTTCGGAGATAGGGACTGCACGCCTCAACACCGTACTCCAGCAAAGGTCGAACAAGCGTCAAATAGACTGGACGGAACACTTCGGCCGTCAGGTTGATGAAGGAACGTCGAATTTGAAACAAGACGCCCCGGGCTTTGCTGGACATTTCAACGCAGTGACGAGACGGTTTGAAAGAGCTATCCACTCTTACACCAAGATCAGTTGCCTGAGATACTGAGGCCATTTCATGGTTGTTCGGACCGATAGTGAAGAGCTGGGATGGTCGCGCGCCAACTGGAAGATGACTACATTTGGCTGCGTTGAGTGGAAGGTCCCAGTCTGAGGCCCAGTTTGCAGTACAATCCAGATCGGTTTGCAGGATGGCATGATTGCGTCTTTGCGCTATGTATTTATTTATTATGTATCGTTAACCTGAGGTGAATTTTATTCTGTGTAAGCAGTTGTTTGCTATTTTATTTCTACAGTCATATACATTTAGTATTTTTTTTGCCTAGTTTAGATTTTAGCATCTCATTATAGGGTGGTGTATACCATAGTATATTTCTTTTTCTTGGAGTTTTAATTTCATTACAATTATTGGTTGCTGTTTCTTATATATCTTTTAGAGCTGTATTGTAAATGTTGCTTGATTTTTAAAATACATTTTCGTTGCTAGCACTATTGATAGGCTTACTTTCGATATAATTAAGGATATGTTTTATGATTCATAGGGGGGGGGGTAATTGGACTTTAGGTTTACTATATTGGATTAGCTTTATTATTTAAATATGCTCCGTAAGTATATTCATTTAAGTTTAAGGTTATATCTAAAAAGTGAGTTATGTTAATGTTAGCAAGTACTTTAACTTTTAAACCTAATTTTTTCATTTCTATATATATAATTTTCTTGAAGTTTTCTACCTTGATCTTGTTTGAATCCCTTATTGTAGCTAATCTTTATCTCTATATAGGGCGGCTTGTCTTTAGCTATTCTTTTACAAAACCCACGTCTACCACTCTTACCCACTCCCAATGTATGTTTTGAATCTATCAGCGCTTATATTATTCGGTGTGTACTATTCTCGATGAGGTATCTCTCTCATTCACATTATCCTGTGTTTCTAGCAGTCAAATATGATGAAATGAAAACAGAGATGGAAATGTGCAGGATAAAGAATAGTAACTATCACCACAATTATTAATACTATTTAAATAACACGAGCGAAAAAGACGGACTGAAAAAAGATAGATGGAGCAGAACATGATTTATTTTACATTTTGTTTTTTCTATCTTTACATTTTTCTTGATTCAAATAATCGGCCCTTAGCTTAATGGGTGACCGAACGGGTCACATATTTTCTAGTGCTATTTAAAATTTCAGCGCGGCAAACAAAAGAGAATACTTAAGTTTAACTCTAGATAGATCAACGACCTCTGTACGCGAGGTATAACACATATTATAAATATGCGAGCACGTCTAAAGGAACGTAAACAACTGACAGGGGAAAGAAGGAAAATTGATACTTAACCACTATTTTTGTATTCACTCATATGTATAAACGGAGTAAAGAGATCAACACATTCGCACACACTCTCCCCCCCCCACACATATATATATATATATATATATATATATATATATATATATATCTATGTCTCGGAAATTTTTGAACCATTAAACTATATGGAAAGAAGAAAATAAAAAAAATAATACTTTTGTCCCAAGTCCTTCGATGGAAAATAACTTTTCTTGTAAGTCAATTTACTTTTTACAGTCACTATATTAGTTTGTTTCCAAAAATGTATGCTATATATATATATATATATATATATATATATATATATATATACTATAACAAAATGATACATGTTCGATTCCTGAATCGTCCCACTTCAAAACTATTTTTAATAGGCCACCTGAGTAGAGACTTATCGGCGGCCATGTTTACAAATGGAAATTATACTCAAGGTCTGCGATAAAAAACAGTAAATTTTACATAATTTCGTTTATTTTATGTGTGTCATGTATGCTGATGTATTAAACGAAAAATGATTGCAATATAATTGCATACACATGTCATTTTCTTATTTTCATTATCTACTTTTTTATATCCACTTTTTTCTTCTTCATCTACTTTTTCTTCTTCTTACTTTATTCTTATTTGTGCCAACGTTTTCTCTGTCTTGTTCGATGTATTTTCGTCCTCTGTTTTTTTCATCACTTTAAAAATATATACTTTATTACTTTTCGTTTAAGAATCCTTTTTAATCCTCTTTGTTTTCCTTGGCTCTAAGTATTTCCTTACAGTTCATCTGTTAGTGAAACCCCACTTTTTGTTTTGTGAGGATTTACCTAATATTTTACATAATCCTGTGAGGTAGTCTCTCTAAGGGTTAGATTTACCATTGAATTATAATTTGTTCCCGACACGACACTAAATTTCACCAGACAGTCTTAGGCAATGTGTTCAATCTATTCTACACTACCACTTCGAAATACAATTCATCCACAACTTTTTACATTTTTTTGGCCTACCCTATTTCCAAGCTCTGTCAACTACTCAAACTGCATCACTCCTAAGCGTCTAGGCTTCGAAACAATATTGCATCTAGTGATGATGCCCAAATTTGGGAGCTTTAGCGAATGCAATGTCAACATTTATTAATTGCTACCTTTGGCTCAACTTTTACTCGGAGTCCTACTACATATGACGGCCCAACTATGTGTTAAATAAAGTTTTTACTCTGCTTTGTAACGTGTCCGTTTCTATCCAACTTCACTACTCTACAAACCCTTGTTCAAATCTTCTCAATTTTTTTTTATCGGTAGACACTATTTCCCAATCGAATCAGAAACTCAAGCACATAACCAAACCGTACTTAGTCTGAGACACGATTTCATACAGTAACATAACTCTGTCTTCCCTTATGTTGTCTTTTCATCCTCCCATACAATGAGCGATGTTTCTGACAATGGGAGAATAATCGGCGTGTTCAAGTCGGAATTTATCCATCTAACACTTATTGTTGGCTAGTCGTTGCCATTTAAGTAATATTTGTTTAGCTCCTAACAGCACGTGACTTCATGCCTTGTCTGGAGCGATGCCTATAAAACAGAAAATGAAGCTCCAATTTGAGACATGTTGATAGTGTGCAGTAGGGTAGGTCTATTTTCAACTTTTTGAAAAAATTCAACTTGCGTTTTGTAAGGAAAGTTGTGTATTGGTATAATAAATACTCATACCAAAAATTAGATCTCTTACTTGAACGTTTTTTTTTTTAGGAAATGGAATGAAAGATCATCTCCATAAATGTACTGAATAATCCTCATTTGTGAAACATTTAGCTGATTAAATGGTTCGACAATTTATGAATTTCAATGTTTAAACCAGAAAAGGTTGTCGTTTTGTTTCATTATAATGAAATGAATAAAGTCAAACAAATAAAGATAACTAGAATTAAAAATTGAAAATTATCCCTCCATCCTCGACATTATGATTGTTACCCTATTAATTAAGTAGGAATAGTGGTAACATTTTGAGAGAACAGATAATTACTTTTTTTTATAAATGAGACAAAAACAAAATTGTATACTTAAGGGTTCAAAGAAGAGGATCATTTGATTTAGAAAACACAATTTTAATTTTAACATTTCTCAAAAAACCCATGGGAGAGATTTGAAAATGAAAACTAAGTAAGAAAAATGTCTCTAATTAGTGTCAGACTGAAAATGTAAATTATGTATTATAAAAGTAATTGTGTGTGTAATTAACATATTATATTAAATTTCTCTATATATGATCCCTTAGAAGCACATGAAGGCCTCATTTTATGACACAACACCTTTGTAAGTATATGCTTGTGTCTTGCTTCAAACCCATACACTGATTGGAGAGCTTCTGTTGTTAACTGTACTGCCCTTTCAACACTTTGAGAATGTGAGGACAAATCTGGCAACTTCAGCTTTGTTCCATTCATGAGTGAGTCCAAAAGTTCATCTTCATGAAATGATTCTGTAAATGCTGGTTCGCAAACTCCATTTTGCGAAAGGTTAATCAATTCATACCAATGATTGGCGTTAAAGTTGATGTGTGTTATTTTTTAAATCTTTTATTGGCTCGCGCCCCACTCCTGAAAAAATAAAGTTATTTTTTTGAGTTAACTTAAAAATGTAATCCTATTTACTTTAATTTTTATGATGAAATTCGAATAGAAATTTAAAATGATTCGATAAATCGACACAACCAAATTAATCCATTTTATATGAAGAAATATTTACTAATTGCCACACATTTTTTTCTTGCTACTTCCCTGCCAGTTTGTTAGATTTTATCATCGCATACAACACATTTTCAGGCAGTAAAACAAAAGCATCATGCTGTAAATCTTTTAATGTAATGTGTTGTATTTCAGGTGGCTATTTCCTGATTATATTGAAAATATGCAATCTCTGGTTATGAAACTTATTATCCCTTTTTATTTCAAGCCAGCTAACTACATATACTTCGATTATGAATCTAATAAGGCTGTGAAGCTTGCCAGAATTTCTTGTGGATAAGCACCTCGTGTCCATAAGCACATTAGGCAAGATAGCTAAGGTTAACCATCTTGCCTGATAAATTGGACTTATAAGTCCAATTTACAATGCAGCAAATTTAGGATCAACTTTTCCTCTAGAAATACCTATTGTATATCCTAATAGAAGTCTCTGGTCACAAGTTAGTTCTCTTATTTCTTCAGTCGTAAAACGAACATCCAGAGTACAACCAACTGGTGTAAATGCTACTTGGGGTAAATCGTTATAGTCATTATGAGATAATTTACCAAGAGAATCAGTGAAAGTTGTAGGACTTCTTGTGGTTCCATCGATATATCTAAAACGAGCTCTAAATGGAAGTTCATTTTGATGTAAAGAGCAGCAAATGGTGTGTAATTTTCTCTGTATTTTTTTCTCAAGAAGTGTTACAAGTCCAGCCTCACAACCTATATTAGTATTGGTGTTGTCTACTTAAATAGCCTTAATTGTAGATACACTGTTGTATTCTTTCAAAACACCAGCAACTTTCTCTGCAAGAATATCACCAGTTATACCATTATCAGGGGTAACCCTATGAGTGAGATATTCACGTGTGTGTCCCATCTCCTTTGTGAAGGTCAAGTGGCGTTCTGGTCCCTTTGCTTTTTAAAAATATTTTCTCTCAATTTGGGCCCAAAATCTCTTTATACAACAGTGTGTCGTCATGATTTCTTCCATCAACCCCAATGCAAACAAGGTGTTCTCACTGTTTCATCATGTCTTTGATGAACATTTTCTTTCATTCTTGCCTTTGCTCTATCTATTTTACATTTATCAATTATGATATCTTTTATATTGACATTAGATTTGAGAAGACCCATGGCCCTAACCCTAAGTAAACCCTTACTAAACCCTAAGTAAACCCTAACTAAACCCTAACTAAAACCTAACCCTAACCCATTTTTGTAAAATGTCTGCAAAAAGACAACATTTCACCCGCAGTTTACACGTACAAGAAGCAATGTCAAACATTGTGCCTAGCTTTTCCTGTAAATGTTTTTCTTGAGCTGCAGGGAGAGATTTTCCATTTATTTGTTTTGCTTTCCGGAAAAATGATGTTCACCTTACTCGCAATAGATCTTTCACTTAATAGAGTTAAACGAGGGTTTACTGCCTTCCAAATGCTAATTATGTCCTTTGCTATTTATATAGAAACAGCAAAATCTGTCAAGTGTGGACATGTATTTATAAGGAAATAGCTGTATTGGATAACTTGTCGAAGAATTGGGGGTTCCGTTTTATTTAATGGGGCAGGTGGACCTGGAAAGTTTCTGGCAGTAGAAATTGTGCGTCTTTTTCCAACCATTTTTCTTGAAATATCTTAAAAGAAAATATATTGTAGAATATCAGAAGTTACACATATTGAATGAATATTTCCAAATTAAAATTGAAAATAAAATAGTAAAAAATAAAATCCACCCATCTTTATACTGAGGTCGCTTTTGGCCTTGATAAATGGTGACACATTAGTGGAACAAAAACAAATTTTAAAGTGAAACATTACCAGTGATTTATTTTTAATAATTAATTCTATTCTAATGAATTAAAAAAAAAGATTTGATTAAAATATACTGAAGAAATCCACGTGGAAAGATGTTTTTTAGGTGGGGGAAAGGCGAGGCCATTGAATTGCCTTAGTCTGGAAGGATCACTTTTTCACTGACCGAGGACAGAACCTTAGAATTTAAGAATGAAAAACAATAAATTTGAAAATAAAAAATAATTAAAACACTGCTTATTACATCACTTTAAAAAAAATATGTCTATTTTAATTTAATGTTGTTCACGGTGGTAGAGTTCGATTAAAAATCGTTTTTTCATGTGGAGAAACTGTTGATTGGAACAACAATAAAAATTGCCCAGTCTAGCAGGATCTGCTCTGACCGACAATAGAACAGATATACACGTTGACTTTTAAGAATGATAAACAATAACTTTGAAAATCGAAACAAACTACAACAGTGCTTATTAAAAAAAAATTTTCTTAAATAATTAAGTGTTTTTAATTTAAAAACAAAATACATTTTATTAAAAGATACGACTTAGCTAGTAAACGACCGAACGGTCTAATTCCACGTGTTAAAAAAACAATAACTTCTTATATGAAAGAAAATTACAAGTCATTATTAATATATATATATATATATATATATATATATATATATTATATACGTTTCAAATAAGTCTATTTTAATTAAAATATATAATATATTACATTTGTTTTGTATTATTGAACGATGTTTGCCAACACAGCAATATAAACAAAAAGGAGATAACTTATTACGGTCCATGGAAATAATTACCTTGATACAAATTTGACTAGATTCTTAAATCGTAATGTGTATTTTAGATAAAATATTTTACAGTATTTCAATTTTTGTAACTATTATTCGATTTACTGAGAACAGTATGAATATTGCACATAAAAAATATACTCTTACATATATTTACTGCATTTATTTGCTATCATGTCTGGTCTCAATTTTACCGGCTAAAAGTCTTAAGTAACACCGGCACATTAACAGAATCTTAGATTATTTCACACTTACAAAGCAATTCCTCAAACAAACGACAACATTTTGAAGAAAAATATCTTGTGTGGTGATTATTTATGGAAATTTGCAACTTTCCTATCTATTCTCTTGTTATGATTCCAAAATCGACCTGCCCTAGTGTGCAGTGAACCTCCCAGTCATCACTGTT
Organism: Sepiola atlantica; assembly: GCA_963556195.1. Taxonomy (NCBI): domain Eukaryota; kingdom Metazoa; phylum Mollusca; class Cephalopoda; order Sepiida; family Sepiolidae; genus Sepiola; species Sepiola atlantica. Next base: position 15,064,408 of record OY744521.1, on the reverse strand, counting down.
GTCAAGCTCACTCTAACAGTCGCCTTTCCAAAAATGTCATAGGAGCTATTATTTACATATTGTGTGTTTACAAAATATACGCTCACAAAACAAACTAATCTACAAACCTATGGCATATTAAGCATATATAACACAGTTTATGAAGGAAATGTCGAAACTACAGTTGAAATGCAGTAAAATCGAACATTCCAACAACACACAATCTAAATGCTGTACGCTTTCTTTGGTCTTTCTTATGATCTAACTACCATTCTTTTTTGTTTTCGTTTTTTATTTTTTATGTTTTTTGTACGTTTGTTTTCCTTTTCTTTCTCTCTTTCTAATTTTACTCCTCTTTTTTCTTCTTTTTTATCCCTTTGTATTAAATTTTCGTTTTTAAAGTTTGTTTCTTTCTTTTACATTAACTTCTTCTTCCTCATTTCTTTTTTCAAAACATTTCCTGCATTATTTCATTAAATGTTAATTTCCATATCTTCTTCATTTTCCACTGATTTTTCTTTTCAAATGTATTTCTTCGCTCAATCATATTCGTAAAGTCATTCATTATTTTTTCGCTCAATCACATTCTTGAAGTCATTTATTATTTCTTCGCTCAATTACATTCTTTAAGTGATTTATTATTTCTTCGCTCAATAACATTCTTGAAGTCATTTATTATTTCTTCGCGCAATCACATTCTTTAAGTCATTTATTATTTCTTCGCGCAATTACATTCTTTAAGTCATTTATTATTTCTTCGCTCAATAACATTCGTGAAGTCATTCACTATTTCTCTGCTCAATCACATTCTTGAAGTCATTCATTATTTCTTCGCTCAATCACATTCGTAAAGTCATTTATTATTTCTTCGCTCAATCACATTCTTGAAGTCATTCATTATTTCTTCGCTCAATCACATTCGTGAAGTCATTCATTATTTCTTCGCTCAATCACATTCGTGAATTCATTTATTATTTCTTCGCTAAATAACATTCATGAAGTCATTTATTATTTCTTCGCTCAATCACATTCTTGAAGTCATTCATTATTCATTCGCTGAATCACATTCGTGAAGTCATTTATTATTTCTTCGCTCAATCACATTCTTGAAGTCATTCATTATTCCTTCGCTCAATCACAATCTTTAAGTCGTTCATTATTCCTTCGCTCTATCACATTCGCAAAGTCATTTATTATTTCTTCGCTCAATCACATTCTTGAAGTCATTCATTATTCATTCGCTCAATCACATTCGTGAAGTCATTTATTATTTCTTCGCTCAATCACATTCTTGAAGTCATTCATTATTCATTCGCTCAATCACATTCGTGAAGTCATTTATTATTTCTTCGCTCAATCACATTCTTGAAGTCATTCATTATTCATTCGCTCTATCACATTCGCAAAGTCATTTATTATTTCTTCGCTCAATCACATTCTTCAAGTCATTCATTATTTCTGAATTTCGTTCACTTTATTTCGTTATCGATCAGTTGGGAGGGTGTGGAGAGTATGACATCGTTGGGAGGCTTATTGCAACTCAAACTTCAGAAATGAGCAGATAAAAAACATTGGTAAACAACTGGTGCGATAACGCATAATGATTTACAACTGTTACCGAAATAGAAAAAGCATAGTGTAAATCTGTAGAAATTTGCTTTCACTCAGATTCCAGAAGACCTGTGACTTTTAGAAAAATCACGTAGTGAGTAAATAATAAGTGTAATAATACTATTTTAAACATATTGGCAAAACTACTCGGTAGAATCCTACGAAATTATGCACGGAATACATTTGATGTGTCATAAAACTGCTATTTTGTCGTGTCTACATATTATGAACCAGTTTTGTGACATATATTCACTGTTTGAGTTAAAATTGATTTTCTTTTAGCCCACGTGTACGTTTGCATCTGTTTCAATATTTTTGCAATCACACTTTAGAGTAATTGTTTACGCGTGTTTCCTTTCAAGGTTGGCCTTGAAATCTCCACGCTTATTCGAATTGTTTTGAAACGCTAAACCAGACGAAAATCCCCAACGGAAGAACTCTATACAAAATATAAGTATCAACAATGGACCCTCATTCGTCCTTGTAAAACAACCAAGCAAACACAGCACAACGCAATGCATGCACAACGATACTATCACACGAGGTACTCATTTCAACACAGGGCATATTATTGGCTAAAGTGCCCGTATGGAAATTGAAGTGTAACATATGCGTACATTTAAAACTTTAACCTTGGATGTGTGAACTTATACTTGATGAGTACCCGTCCCTGGACAGTTCCATGTCCTGCTAATATAACATTATATTGTCAGTATTTATTTGTTAATGTTTGGGCCAACATACGGCGAACGAATGTTGATATTAATAAATTGTTGAGATTCAAAAGTCAGTTTATAATGTTAAAACTTATAAATAAACACAAAGGTCATAATATAATTTTATTAACTTTCCAATAAAAAAGATTCGCATTTCTCACAGGAAAAATATTGCTAAATTTTCTAGATAATCTCTATAATTTTAAACACATCTTTCTCATCAAAATACTGTGAAACATATTACCAAACAGACTGTTTACATGCATCCTACAACATAGCTATCTTGGAATAGAATGTCGACAAATACTTTACAAAACAATTACAAATGAAGTCAAGATTTTCTAGTAATATAGAAGTTAGCGTTTTTCATTCTATATTCGTAACACCCGTCCCTTGGCCAGAGAACACAGTCTAGAACCAGCGGTAGTTACTTGTAATTCCTCTACCGTTTTCATTCGATCCCGGACTGTACTCTTTTTTACTATGTCTCGATAGTATTGATGCAGCACTCTCTTTAGATCCGAGCCCCCAAATAGATGTAATTAACGACATTTCTTTTCATCCCATAGATGGACTTTGTTTTATCGGGCTACACAGACGCAGCTAGTGACAACACGCATAGTTCCCTTATTGTAACTTTAGCGGCATGTTTCTCAGAACTTGAGGATCAGCAAATCTCACTTCCCTATCTATTATTGACTACACGGCTTTAGGCACGTTTTACAAATGCCTATCGCCTACTAGAGAACGCTGATAATTTAGTGATAATGGTGATCACTCATGACACTTGATACCAAGCTAAAGAGCCGTTGCTCAAAACAACTAGATACTACCAACGGGCTAGTTAAGTATCCATCGGAAAGAACAACAGAGACGCCACATAGGGTATAACCTTATCCTTCTCCGCTGAGCAGTCTGCAAATGAGGCAACCGAATGGGCTAATGCAGGCATTAAAGCACATCGCTCCGCGCGGAAGTTCTATCGTAAATCCCATTCTCCACAATCGTTCACTATAAACTTTTACAGTTGCTATTGTGCAGATGCAGAAACCATTCCAACGATTCACCCGCTATAAATCTGATAAAATAGTCAAAACTTTACAGCATAAAGAAATCATTGCACGAGTAAAAGAGCCGCAGCTAAAAGTCATATTTATCTACCTCCCACAGAGTAAAATGTGACACAAGGTCGGAAAGTGGGAATTGATAAGTCAGCACTCTAGAGGATGAGCACTTATGACCGTCAAAATGCCTGGGCAGCCCCGTCGGCATTCCCCCTGTAGGGGCGCCTCAGGCGATTAGCAATAAAATAAACCCCTTCTCAAAGGGTGAGAAGCCAAGGCCCGGGAGGGCGGACCTCCTAGAACTGCTCAGGGAAGACCCATAGGCCGCCGTAAATAAAGCCCCGAAGGCCACGACAATACCGGTTTATGGGGTGTAGCATCCATCGGAACAAATACTACACTTTGATCTTGGCCAAAATGCCGCATCTAAAAGTAGGTATACCGAGATGCGTAGATCACATATATTATGAACTTGAGATTACTGGACAATTTACAATATTGTGGTGAATGATGGGTAATTAACAATTCGTCTGCTATCCAACCATCATGATGAAGTTGAAGTGCTTGTGTAGCGGTTCGCCTTGAACTTTAACTTAGACTCCATAAATCACTTTCTCCCAAAGTTTCCACTGCGAACTTAAGTCACAGTCGATAATCAGATCATCACCGCTTACCAAGTCTAGGACATCACCAAGTACTTTGACACATCCAAATCATATGTGCCTGATCTTATCTCTATTATAGTCTTTAATACATGCTCTGTTGATCTGGCCTCTACAATAGCTGTATTATCGAATGCCCCTTCAAAAAATTACATATGTGGCACCAGTGTTAAGAAATTCTCGTGAAAGAACTGACCCGCTCAATTATCGACCTATCAGTCTGGTACCGCTATTCGCTTAAATCTTTGAATATTTCATCAATCTAGCAATAGATCACCACCTCGTGTATGCTAAACCTCTTTCTGAGAAATCGTATTGATTTAAGCAAGCCCGTTTGCCTGCTGATCATCTTAGAACGCATTTAACCCTAACCCCAACCCTTACCCTAACCCTAACCCTAACTCTAGACGAATCTAGTAAAGTTAGGGCGGTAGGGCTTAATATATCCAAAGCTTTCGACAACATCTGGCATGAAAGTCTTCTCATGAAAATTAATTCGTCCGATATTACTGAACAGATAATTAATATAGTCATATTTTTCTTAGGCAAAAGAAAGAGTCAGGTTGTCTTTGATGCTCGTACATCTAAACAACATGATGTTAATGCGGGTGTGTCCCATGGGGTCGATCCTTGGGCCGTTGTTATTCGGGATTTTTATAAGCGTCTTCTCTAATGCAATTGTGTCCGAGATTGGTATATTAGTTGACGAAACTACGCTCTATTTCCGACATATAAGCAATACAAACGCATACATATCCAACGATTGATCCGTAGAAAATAACCGTACGTATATTGTAACATTAAACAAAGTTATTTTTCTTCAGCAATTATATTTTTTTTCAACCACCGATTGCAATAGAAAATAGTACCCTATTTGAGAGACCATTATTAAAAATACTCGGCTTAATATTCACAGGAAACATGAATTGGAACTAATACATAGTAGACATAGATAAGGCTCCTGAAAAAGAATGTGGGTTCCGTCTACAGAACTATAAATATGATCACCTCTACTAGCACAAAACCAGCATTCGCCAAGTCTAGCCTCTCACTGTTGGACACCCCTACAATAGAAGCCTTTAATCAATAATAATAATAATAATAATAGTAATAATAATAATAATAATAATAATGACAATAATAATCAATAATTGATAATAATACTAATCAATGATAAAAAGGGCATAAATATATTGTAACATTAAAACAGTTATTTTTCTTTGACAATTATGAAATAAATTCAACCATCGATTGCA
>OY744521.1:15016620-15054120 GCA_963556195.1 Sepiola atlantica | reverse complement strand
TCAAATAATTGAGGCTATTTAATGACTAATCACTTATTGAAAACGATTAAATATACATGCTTGATTGATCATATGTGTGTATCCAGCCATACTTGGGCTACTCGACATCTGAAATAAATCTTGGAATAATACCAGGTTTAAACCGCTTATCAGGGTATTTGCTCGGTCTTCTTGGACTTCGGCTTGCAACTGTACTAAACCAATGCCAGTTTAGAAAATTTGCCGTTGGTGATTACGCAATTCTACAGAGGCCTCGCACAGGCACCTTTTTATGCGTGTATCCCGCGTCGCAGAATTCGCTCTAGATTTCTCCCCAACCCTATACATTGGCCAGGGTTCGTGTATAGATCTTTCTGTATGGTATCTAATTAACTTTGTTTCGGCAATCTTCTCAGCTTTTTTTTATATGGCCTCGATCTTGAATCTGTTCTGTACCAGCAAAGATGCCTTTACTTAATCTGTTCCGAGAGTGGTGTAAATTTGTGATGGTGGTGCATATCAATATATAGTAGATATAATAGAATAAGGCCACAGGTAAAGTCTTACGCAATATCTTCCGTAGTCTTCTTTCCTCCACTTCGTCGACGGCTAGTACTAGAAGCAAGATGTACTACAGACCAGCAGATATTAGGCTTGCGCACGACCATCGTAATATAACCCAGGCCAAGTAACTGAGTCGAGTTTTGTAAGAACCAATATCAATGAAAACCGGAAGTTCCGAAGGAGCTTAGCCGCATGTGTCCGTCAGATTCCAGCAAGTAATCAGAGTGAGAAGACTCAAATCTATAGGAATATTCATACATTTGGAAATCGTTGTTAACTTGATCCTGCTATTCTGACTTTATTCCCCTGCCAAAAAGACGGCTACAGTCATAAGGATTATTCGTTCACTTAAAAATTATTGTTAACTTGTTCCTTTTTTTCAAATGTATGCTCTTGTTTTAGATGTGAAGCTCGAAAAAACTAGAAACAATTACAACATGGCTACATTGCATTTAAGTTCGATTTTCAAGTCTTAAAAAAATAAATTAGAATTTTATTTCGGGAAAAATAATATTTAATACTAATTCATAAGTTTCATTACAAAAGGTGTGCTAAAATCCAACGAAATAATAATATATTGTAAATAAAATGTTATTTTCTTGAAGAAAAATTCCCCCCAAAATTACTGTGTAAATTCATCACAAATGTTTACTATATTGTAAATAAACAGTTCGTTTTGCAAAAACAAGCAACACTAACACAAATCTTAATTTATTTCGATAAATGTACAATTAAATATTTTGAATTATTAATTTTGTGTTACTTTATCGAATTCCTAATCTTACATGTTTGATTTACTTTTTATGATTGATTTACTTACATTTAGTTACACATCAAGAAACATCATTCATTTTTTTCGGAAATAGGAGTAACTCTTATCAAATTATTCTGCTTAAACTAATAATAATAAAATGTTCATATAAAGAATAAAACTGCCTAAGAATAAGTGCATGTCTTCTTCTTGTGTTTATAAACCAATATATATTTCAATGCAGCATAGCCGATAGTATTTCTATTAGATGTAGAGCAGGCTGTCATCAGAATAAACTCAAACATTGAAAATAATTTGGAAATAATTAACTAATTAAAACGATGAATATTAAATCCGAGAAATTATTCTTCAAAGAAAATGTTCATGTTCATAAATTTATGTTTAAAAGTTAAACGTAACAGCTGTGATAAATTTACACATTTTATTTCAAATTTAAGCGTGATAGGTCTACCAACGGACGGAATATCTTATAGGATCATTTAGACGCATTTAAAAATGATCAATCACACTGAAGTGTAACAGATATTCCGACAAATTAATATACTACAAGAAATGCTTTTATACTTGTTTTAAGTTATTAAAATGATTATTAATTGTAAAATAAAATAATCAAAACCCACAATTTACGTATACATTCAAGCTTGTTAATACGCCTTCTTTTAATGATCCCCCCATATAAATAGAGGGTGTAGGTATGCGCCTTTGACAAACTAGGTTTGCTCTCGGATATAGAGGGAACGAACTTTATATTTAAAACTTAAGCGTGATAGATCAAGGAGCATTCTATTTGATACTTAAGCATAACATACCAAATACAATCTTATTTTACACTTAAGCGTGACAGACCAAGAAAAATTATATTTGACAGACTAGGGGAAATATCACTCGATATAAAGTATGGCACATCCCCGAAAGTTATATTTGAAATTGAACCGCGACAGACAAGAAGAAATGCTATTTAAGCATAATAGTGACAGACTAACGATAATGCTATTTCGAAACTAAACACAAAAGTACAAGCAACGGACAGACACTCTAAGCGAAATGATTGGGCGCATCTAAGCGTTGTGCATTCAATCCATGCGTTGTTCTAATGTAAATGCGATGCAAAACTGAAAGTCTTACGTAAACTGTGGAAAACGTATCCAACACAAAACCATGCATGCCTACGCGCACCGTATATTCACATGATTTGTTTACACACCAGCAAATTGCAAGACACCTACGCTTGGGAGATGGCAGTGACTGAAGCATTTCCGTGTAAAGTTCAGGGAAGGCTGTCGAACTGGAAGAGTTAATGAGAAAGACCGCCGGCGTTGCGCGGACTCAAGTAGTACTCAGCCTGTTCACACAGAATCATTCATAGATCACTGCGCAATAAATAAATAAAGATTTAAAACCACCATTTTGTTTTTCATTCCTAAATTGTTGGGAAATAATGTTTAGCGATTTGCGCAACACTATGTGCTGAATACTTCGCAAGTATTTTTACGTTACGTTATATATATACGCTGACATATCTGGCTGTCCCTATATATATATATATATATATATATATATATATATATATATATAAATATTCATATATATATATAAATATTTGCATATATATATATATATATATATATATATATATATATATATATATATATATATATATATATATATATAACGGATAACTTCCAATATTTTGAGTCCTTCTTCCTCCTCCTCCTGCCCCCCTCTGTTTAATTCGTTGCTGTCATTAATGTTTAATTACTACTAATCTTCCTTCACAACTTTATTAACTTACAGAGTTTCCGATCGGCTTTTACATGCTAACGGTTGATTTTTTCTTTCTTTTTCTTTTTCTTTTTCTTTTTTAACATTTCTTTCTTTCTCCCTTTCTACTGTTTATTACACGTCACTATACATTTTTTCCCAAATTGCGCTCTTTGTATAAATTTGAACACTTTTCTGTTTTTAATTAAAGTTCTGCTACCAACTGATGATGATTGTATTTTACCAATTAGAAATATTGTTGTAGAACTATTTAATATGTGTTTTTGAGTTTATTTTTGCTAGTTGTTGATTTACTTATCCTTTATTCCATTTTTATTTTTACACACACACACATATATATATATATATATATATATATATATATATATATATATATATATATATATATATATATATATATATATATATATATATATAACATATATACATTTATATATACCTTCATATATATGGATATATAAAAATAAACAGTAACAAAATATTTGTGAATTTCGGGTTACGATTCCTCTGCGGGGATAAGACGCGAACACCTCTGTGATGTGAGTCTAAATACATTTTGGGGCATAGCTCTTAATTGTTTGGAAACTGAAGTAATAAAATATACCGCTTATGACTTGATCGAACTGACAAGGTATATTGATGAACATTTTCGAAAGCTACTACCAGATCAACGCCATGTGTATTCAAGTATCCAATAGCGCATTAAACATAACATATGTGGGCTTTATTTTTAGATCTACCAGGTAGTACATTCATAACAATACTTACTTCGGCACCAATTCGCTAACCAAATAAAATAGCGTGGGTGTCGCTTCTTCTGGGCTTGCTGAAACATGAATTGGCGAACTGGACATAAAACATTTCAATTGAATCTAGATTTATTTTTATGAGAATTATTCAGTTGATAATATATCGAATAACTCAGAAATGTTTTAACTAATAAAACAACGTGATTTATTGTACAGGAGGAATTTAATATGTCTAACAAAAAACTCTCGCAGTTTTCGAGAGGAGAAAGAGAGGTATCAGAAATGGTAATACCCTGACGGGAAATATCACAATATTAATGTCAGGAGACTTTCAACAAACGCAACCTGCCGTTCTAAAGGAACAACAGTGGATGCACTAAATGCTATGATAAAGTCTTCTGTATGCTTGCACTATGTAAGAACACTAAACCTCTCTACTAATATGGGAGCTGAGCTTTCATTAGACTAATAAGCTTGGTAATTTTTAAATAAACTGTTAAGACTATGTGAAAGAAAATGTGTTAATAATTATGTATAATATATTAAAGATAAACCAATTTGTTATTTGATTAATTCTATGGATTCATTATTTGATTTAGTCATCCCTAATCTTCTTTCTTACTATCATAACAAAGAATAAATGTGCGCACGGGCTATAATGGTTCCAACATATTACGGCAAATAGCATTAACACAGAGCTCTTAGCCCGGAGAAACATTCATCTATAACTTAATTTTCAGTGTTGTAGACTTAAAGGAAGTCGTCGATCTTCCAAATGAGTTTTAGAACCCATTAGACTCACTGGTGCATCTTCTCTTTTTCTTAATCTGCATTAATGGTGATTTTATAATTTTATTTTATAATGTATCTCAGCAAAAATGGTACAATATTTATTGATCACGAACTTATAATAAACTGTGTTAAGTCGATCATTCTCACAATGTGCAGAAAGGTGAAACTTTATATTCTTATTAGGATATCAATTATACCGTACAATATTACCTTCAAATTGAAGCCGCTGCAGTTTTATGGACGACTTTATTTCTATGTCCATAAGTAAATGTCAAGGCCAAACACTAACAGTTGCCGAATTGCAACTTGAAGAACATACTTTTCACATGATTAGCTTCATGTGTGGAAGCAAAAACAAATCTGTTTGTGTACGTATAACAAAACTTAAAAAAAAAACATTGTTATAAAGGGACGTTTAATCTCATTAAGATGATGTTTGATTGTTATAAAATGATCGCAGTTGTTATTTACTTTCAAACTGATTTCAAGTTCTAGGTCTGAATCGACAGTTCTTGATTACAGTGGCAAGGAGTCCTTCAGGACGATGGATAACATGCCGAGAAAGGCAGAGAGCACATACAACCCCTGGTATTTTCAAATGGTCACTCATTTCATTACTGACCAGGCTCAATGTCGCTTACATTCAGTGATCTAACGAGAAACAGTGTACCAGCGTGATTATGCCGTATACATGCATATATACACATAATATGAATATATCTAACGAGACAGATAGTATTTTGAATTTTACTTGACCTTTTCTATTTTAACGTAAATGAGAATTGCGTTTTGATGGATTAATAATTTGCAAAGTTGTGTGATTCAACGATTCAGCTATCCTGAGGGAAAGGCAATATTTTAATTGTGGGAGTAAATGTCGTGTTTATCAAGCTTAATGGTGCTCCTGTATTTATTAGAAAATGGTCAAATTTAAAGTGTGTAACTGTTTCACCCATATTAAAAAGTTACTAAGTGCTTAGCCGATCATGTGCAACTATTTGTTGCGTATTTTATAACGGATTCTTACAGAGTGACGTAAACAGGAACTTGCGTTGATAAATTGCGACAATTGATACTGGAATTGATATTTATGTAACTTAAACTATGTAAACAATGATTAATACCTGTTTTTTATCTCGAGTTCTGATGACAAATATATATGCACAACATTTTAATTACAGTAAGAAATGTGGTATTACATGTTTATATGAGGCATTCATTTAGTAGTTGAGAAACATTGTCGTAGAGTATTGCCAATAGATGTTCGTTATAAACGTACTACGTAACGAAACGTTGATCGGAGTAATATAATTGCCAGGTTAGTTTTTAAATACACACAAATTGAATTTGATTGTGATTTAGTCAGAATTTGCCAGAAAGTATTTGAGAAAAAAATATATGCCTAAAGAATATAAGTTAAAGGAAGATATATAGATGATATCGAAACTCTTCTCTTGGGCGTGTACTACTTTTGGCCTCACGATCATTCTATGTACAAATCAGATAATCACTCTACCTATACTCCAGTATATCGAACAAGAAAGAAGTTAGATCAGGTTTAATTGACTCATTTGTATATCTTAGGAGCGCTCTCTCCCGATATGGATCTCTGGACTCTTAAAACGTCTAAGAATCTAAACGGCTAACACAACCTTTGTATACTTAGAAAGTCCGCGTAGTCAGACATAGCTGTAACCGTCAAAGTAATGCTTAGTGTGTGCGAGTTGCGCATCTTGTCTGTTTTTCCGTATTCATAAAAGACATGCAGAACGTAGCGCTGACATATCAATGTTCTGCATATGGTTCAACCTAACTTGCCTCGAGAAAATCTTAAATGTTAACTGCCCATTGTTTTCACCAGACATTACCGTACTACAGCATAATTAAGTATCGAGAATGAACGTGTATACTATATGTAGTCAGATGCTCTGCACAGGACACCTGATTTCGATGAGAGAGTAAAGGCTACCTTAGCGACTGTTATATGGGGAACGGCAACATTGCAAACTTTCGTGACATGATTTGAAGAGCTTTTTAATGATATAGTAAAAAGCAATCTGGGAACCGTTGACAGGGAGTAAAGAACTGGGTAAGGGTGGCGTAAGTGTATCTGATACGATTGTGGAAGATATAAAACAAAGTAAATAGAGTACTTGCTTTTAAAACGTGCTTTGCATATTCTATCAGTGATCGGACGTCCCAGTCACAATTAATCTTGACCATATGTCCTGCTTCTGTGGCGGAACCTGTCAGTCAACGCTGATCTACTGAACCACGACATCGTGCTACATGAAACTACTACGGAAGTGTCAAACAATAGTATATATTTACGTACAAAACGGAAGCCACGAACGTATTTAATATATGCTGCTAAACTTGTAAAAATAAGTCGGGTTGTTTTGTTGTATGCCTAGCTACGAGTAGTTGTGTTAGAAAATTAATAATGAGTTGTGACTTAATTTGCCCATACATCCTGTACAGACACATGTATTATCATGTATATAATTTTTTTTTCATGGTTCACCCTAAACAAGGCAGGCCGCCATTGTAGACGTAAGGGGCTACTGAGAAAAAAGGAGAAGGTTGGGGGGGGGGGTGAGCTTAAATTGGGATCTGCGCGGCGATATGTCTGTTTACGTTAGTTTTAAATTTCTGCATGTCAGTACTGTCGGGGAAACAGGGGGCAGCGAGACAGTTCCAGAGGCCAGGAGCACGAGGAAAGAAGCTATTTGAGTAGTAGGCTCTCCAGCATATGGAGACCTCCACAGTGAATGAATGAGATTTAGTTGATTGTCGAGTTAGTCTAGTGAATTTACGTCGAGGGGGCACCAGAGTAGACAATTATTCGGAGCATAATTAGTTGAAGTATTTGTAAAACAAACATAAAGACGCTACATTGCGGTGATGGGACAGGGACTTGAGCTAGGTTGACAGTAAGGGACCTAGTAGGTTTGCGACTCTTTTTTGGACCTTGTGAAGGTGGGAGAGACTGGTAGATGATGGACCAGCCCAGATGTGGCAAAAATACTCCATGCATGGGCGGATGGTGGCTTTGTATAGATACAGGATAATGTCAGGTGTGAGGAGTTTACTAGCACAGTAGAGGGAGCCAACCTTCTTTGAGACAGCCTTGGCAATGTCTTCAATGCATGTGTTCCAATTCATGTTACCTGTGAAGGTGAGGCCGAGGAGTTTGAATGATGAACTCTCGCGTAGGGTGTTATTTGCCATGACAATCGGTGGTTGGAGAGGATTCTAGTAGTTATTGAAGGAAAGTAGCTTTGTCTTTGCGGCATTAAAAGTTACCAACTATTTATGACCCCACTCCAATACAGCCTGGAGGTCATTTTCTAAAGATTCAGCCATTGCCTCGGATATGATCGCGTCTGTTTTACCAACATGGCGAGAGTAAAGCGTGGTGTCGTCAGCTAAAAAAACAATCTCTGACTCTATGTCATCAGGGAGATCGTTTATATAGATCAGGAACAACAAAGGTCCAAGGATAGATCCCTGGGGTACACCTGCATTTATGTCATGTTTCTTAGATGAACTGCCATCGAGGACAACCTGGATGTTTTTTTTGTTTAAGAAGGATCTTATTATATGAAGTAGTTGCCCAGTAATACCGTATAAGCGTATTTTCAGGAGAAGCCCTTTAGGCCAAATCATGTCAAAGGCCTTGGATATATCAAGCGCTACTGCCTTAGCTTCACCTACCTTGTCGAGTGTATGATACATGTCTGCAGTAGATCATACTGGCGGTCAGATAGAAGTTTAGCATTAACTAAGTGCCGTACTATCGCTAGATTTATTACGGATTCAAAGATTTTGGCAAAGATCGGCAGTAGACTGATTGAGCGGTAGTTCTGAGGGTCGGTTATATTCCCAGAACTCTTGTAGACAGGTACCACAGAGGCAATGTTCCAGCTATTGGGGAAGCAAGATTCAGATAGCCATTTATTGAAGAGTTTTGAGAGAACAGAGGCCAGTTCAGCAGAACATTTCTTTATTACTATTACAGGTATAAGATCAGGCCCAAAAGCTTTAGAGGTGTCAAGGTTTTTTTATGATGTCTCTGACCTGGGATGGGGTGATGACCAGGTGATCAAGTGTGACTTCAGTCCGCAAAGGGAATTCGGGGAAGGGGTAGCTATCTGAGTCTAAAGTAGAGTTATAAGCGAAACGCTGGGCAAATAGTTCAGCCTGATCATTGGCCGTGCAAACGACATCATTGTGGTTTGATAGTGCGGGAATCGTCTATTGACCATTATTCACTACACTATTGTAGATTTTCCAGAAATCACGAGTACCTAGTTTCTGTGACTGGATGCGTCTTTTTGTTAACTCATTATACTTTCTCTTTGCTTCGCCTATCACGAGCTTGCAATTATTTCTTGACTCTATAAATTTATGTCTATCAGTAGCTGACTTATGGCGGCCAAATTTACGGAATGGGGACATAGACTTCAATGCCTGCTTTGACCCATTCAGTTAATTCGTTTGCACACTGGTCGGCAGGGAATGAGAAGGTTTCCCTCCATGGTGTGTCACTGATGTGATCTTTGATTAACTCGAAATCAGCATGCTCGTAGTATCTTGTTGTTTGAGCAACGGTTCATCAGCTTTTAGACGACGTTTTAGGGTGATATGTATTATTAGCACAATGTGATAAGCATTACGGAGTGGGCTATTAGCTTTCGTCACACAAGTCTCGAGCATTGAGGTCAAGAAGAGGTCTAGAAGTGAGGCTTGCTGGTCTACTCGATTTGGCTAAGATCAAAGTGTAGTATCTGTTCTGATGGATACTGCACCCCATAGACTGGTATTGTCTTGTCCTTCGGGGCTTAATTTACGCCGGTCAATGGGTCTGTCCTGTGCAGTTCTAGGAGGTCCACCCTCCCAGGCTTCGCCTCCCCTCTTTTGGGAGGAGTAAGTTTATTGCTTACTGCCTGAGGCGCCCCTACCGGGGTATGCCGACGGGGCTGCCCAGGCAATTTTTAAACCCCACTTTCCCGACCCGACCTTGGGTCACATCTTACTTGTGGGAGTAAGATAAAAACTGGCCTTGTGCCTAACTCCTGGAGAGGAGTAAATCAATACTCGATCGGGGATGCGGGTCGGAAAATCGACAGTCTGAGAGAGGTAGTGATCTAGGGAGAAATTATACGTAGAGTCGCCGGCTGCGTCAGTAAGGCTAGAGAATCCCAACCAGTCGCGGTGGTGGACATTAAAATCCCCAAATACATGTTACCGGGCATTCGAGTCAAGTAAGAGTGTTCTATCTATGCTTTCAGAGACAGAGTTTAGCAGATTACAGCCTTGAGTCGACGGGGAGCCGTATAAGAAAGATAAGTAGCTGACGCTGTGATGTAAGTCAATCTAAAGCACATGTAAGCTTGGTCATCTGATTCTAATCTATGTTCTCTAGTTAGGTGGAGGGTGTTCCGAACATAAACTCCTAGCCCGTGCATATGTTTGTCAGAGTCTTTACGGTAGAGTGGGAGGTAGTAAGTCATGTCGAAGTTGTGTGAGGAGATTGAGGATTTAAGGTTAGTTTCACTAAGAGCCAGGATATCCGGAGAGTTTGTCAGGAGAAAGGTTTCTACGTCGTTGATGTTTGTTCTAAGTCTCCGGATATTTGTGAATGCGAACCTAAAGGGCGGAGGCGAACGTGTTATTTGTTGGGTGTCTGGTTTAGGTTTGCTTTTATTTTTTTGTAATGACATGTTTGGTTTGATTATAGAGTGGGTGTACGAAGGTGGGTACTTGTTTTGTGCCAATAAGCTCACACAACCAGTCTATCTGGTCCATGTAGGTTGTGGCCTCGAGAAAGCCCACCGGAGGTAATTGCAGGGTCCCTTTCCATGCGCGACATGGCACATACAACTACTCACGGTATTATGCAACTGATGATGGAGCATCCGTACTTGGCGCTACCTAAGAGTTTGGGCTCCTTTTTATCAGTCGGAAACAGCAGCCAGACAAGCTTTCTAACCTGTACCCGCAACCTGTCGGAGGAAGGGAGACCCAGACTGGTCATGCAAGACTCAGTAACGAAAAAACTTTCCCCAAGTTGCCCAGATGAGGACGGCGTTCATTGTCCTAGTAAGGAAACAAGGCTAGGCACTGAGTGTTTAGGGGCGTCACAGCGCCGTTACCTCTACGCCTGACTAATAAACAAAGAAAAGTGCAAGGGCCGGCGATAGGCAGAACCTATCTACTCCTTAAGCAATTGTAGGTTTGCAACCGGATATTTTGTTCGAGATTCCAACTCTAGGAAGGTCGTCGATCAGGACTGAGGAGGCCTCCCTCCCTAACGGTTTACTGCCACGGCGTAAGTAGCTGGTATCAAGGTTGTTTTGTCAGAGATTTCTTTCTCTTAGATGGATGGCCTTACGAGATCTTACGGCTCCAACACTCCGAGAGGGGTAACGATAGTCTGCGCCCGTGTACTAGTCCGGTATTTCCTAGGCCCCGCAAGTAAAAAAACAAAACATGTTATATCTAATATATATATATATATATATATATATATATATATATATATATATATATATATATATATATATATATATATATATATACATATATATATACATGTACATATGTAGATATAATAAGTTCATTGTATACGAAAAAGGGAACCGAAAGTTGAAGATAGGTTTCCCTCTCGCAAGTAAGTACAAATAAGAGAATTGAGAGAAAGACAGCATAACACTTCAGGCCAGCGTGGGAATAAGAAGTTCCTCAGTGAGAAATCAATAGACAGTATATATCAATAATTAAACACATTTAAGTCAAACACAGAAATATACACATTAAGATTAGGAGAATATTGGCAAGAAAAGAAAGACAAAATAAAGATTTTTGTTAAAAGCAAGGAAACAAAAACCTGGACGAAAGGATTATTTAACTGAGGAACTGAAAGTAAATTAATTACTTTGCTTTTTTTTACATACCTAACTATATATATATATATATATATATATATATATATATATATAATATATATATATATATATAATATATATATATATATATATAATATATATATATATATTATATATATATATATATATATATTATATATATATATATATATATATAAATATATATATATATATATATATATATATATATTAG
This sequence comes from Sepiola atlantica, assembly GCA_963556195.1. Classification (NCBI taxonomy): domain Eukaryota; kingdom Metazoa; phylum Mollusca; class Cephalopoda; order Sepiida; family Sepiolidae; genus Sepiola; species Sepiola atlantica. Next base: position 15,042,339 of record OY744521.1, on the reverse strand, counting down.
TGCACGCCCTACAAATAAATTGACTGGTAAGAATTGTACTGCGTCAGTGTTCCCACGCACAGGTTATCAAGATACCCTACTAAAATATCCGTAGTAAACTATAGCATCGTATGAAGCTAGACTATGGATTAAGTCGTATCTAAAATATTTTTTTAAAATATATACGGCTTTTTTCAAACTGCATCAATCTATTTTTATTCAAATTGTGAGAATAAAAATTATATAGACAAGATTAATGAATATCATACACATTTCAAATTTTCCATCTGAAGAGTAAACTTCGATTCAATTACAAAGCCTCTTCATGAAAAATCGATGATACTTGGTATATCATGAAATACGTATGTTATTTGAGATGCCTGAAACAATAGAATAGAAATAAAAGTGTGTTTGCTGAATAGATGAAGTGTCATTCTCTCACTAAAATTTGTTTTAGCGGATGTCAAATTATGAGTTCTAGTCGTACAGTATTGAGCTACAACATAAACCTCTCTGCGAAAGAAAAGAAGTTTATATATATATATATATATATATATATATATATATATATATATAGAGAGAGAGAGAGAGAGAGAGAGAGAAAGAGTAATAAAATTATACATATACATATATATAAATATATATACATAAATATATATATATATATTTATATACATATATATAGATAAATATATATATATATATATATAAATATACATATATATATACATATATATATATATAGATATACATATATATATATATATATAGATATACATATATATATAGATATACATATATATATATTGATATATATATATATATATATATATATATATATATATATATATATATATATATATATATATATATATATATGAAGGTTACTTGAAGAGAATCTCAGTGACGTGCTCGATTATTAAATAGATAGCCATCTTCCGGTGAAGCGGAAATAAACCGGGGCTAAACAGAATCCGATAAAAAGGTATTTGTAGGCCCCCGTTGTTAGGATTTGAAACCGACGGTACTGATATGCTTTTAATATTTTGTAATAGTTAGTTTAAAGAATATATATATATATATATATATATATAAAGGTTTACAAAAGTCACATAAATTCAACAGGTCTATGATCATTCTCTCTTTACTCTCTCTGTCATTGTATATATACATATATAAATACATACAACTATATATATATATATATATATATATATATATATATATATATATATATATATGTATATATATGTATCCCATTGGTTCCGCGTGCATAGATCTAAGTATTAAATAACTTAATATGGCTTTGTTAATTATTTCAAGCATATCGTTAATATTTTAATGAAGTACGTTTTGAAATCGATATCCTACTCTTGTTGGTGCACCCGTATGGCGGATTTTACGTCTTGATATTTTAGTGCAACACGGCCCTCACTTATATAGACTAGTATTTGTCTTTCTTCTACACACCCATGCACGCACGTGACTACTTAAATGTATACGTATATTTTTGTTTTGTAAGTGTGTATGTGTGTGCAGTCGGACTCAAGTTTTAAGTCTGCACTTCTGATGGACTGTAGATACGTATCATGTTAATAATAGTTAACAACAAGGTCACACATACATAGTCACATATACACACATGCACATATATTTATGCATGCATGTTTCTTTTCTTTTGTTTAATATGGCTTATGCACTAGTTTAAATCTTGCACCACACGCGAAGAAAGAATTCTCATGTTCAAGGCATGTTTAACAGTTCAGCTTTTAGCCCGGCTCAGAGACTTTGGATTTCATTTGTATACGATGTTTGATGCCGACTGAGTAATAATTTGGAATGATCTTGAGTGAGTATAAAAAGCATAACATACTTCAATTTCAGCCTGAATTCTCTCGACCGCAGAAACTTGTAAAACAATAGTTATAACATATTGAACTACATACACTAATTTTAAGTACCATGTATGCTTCTATCAGAAAGGGAACCTTGGGTATGACAAAATGCAATACGCACAGAGTTTATTTAATAAGTGTGTTAGACTGTTACTCAGTAATTGAGGACTGTAATTATATATATATATATATATATATATATATACATATATATATATATATATATATATATATATATATATATATATATTAAAGCTGAACCAGTAATCCTTCTCCCCTTTTCCTTTTTCTCAGTAGCCCCTTACGTTTACAGTGGCGTCCTGCCTTGTTTGGGGTGAATCATGTAAAAAATTATATATATATATATATATATATATATATAGATATTTATAATTAGAGTCCTCAATTACTGAGTGACAACAGAAGCTGAAGAGAGCCAAATGGGTAAGACCTTCCGTGCTTGATACCGACGGTACGAATGTTGTACTAATTTTTCTGTACCAGAATAAATATATATATATATATATATATATATAAGACTATAATATTGTTGACACAATAGTTACTATTAGATCATCAAATTTGAGTGACGCTGAGCCTTGCGAATAGTAGACTGATACTTATTTCAGAATATATGTATGTGTGTCGAGGATGATATATTCAGAATTAACCTCCACCATGGAAAATGAACTTGTTAACGTGATTGCGGACTTACCACCGGAAATGTTTCATACAATGTTTACCCCTCAAAATAGCTGTCAAAACACTGAATGTAGTGGGATGGTGTGACACTACAGCAGCAGCAGCAGAATAGGGTGTCAGAGCATTTAAAAAAAAATATTTACCAAAATAAAAAGTCTTACCAGTCTCTTGAGAAGAAATACACCCAGACATATTTCCTTCAAATAGACTATACAACTTTCCTTTTTACTCCGGGCAGTGAGAAATCTATACTTTGTTGGTGGATGGTTAGCTATTACTAACATTTCTTAGCCCCACAGTGCAACATGTAGTAGAAAAAATCCAATATTAAGATAGATTGGTATATATATATATATATATATATATATATATATATATATATATATATATATATATAGAGAGAGAGAGAGAGAGAGAGAGAGAGAGAGAGAAATTAAATAAGTAGATACAGATGTACGAATGACACATCTATTTCAACTTCGATTGTTCAATGCCAGGTGTACCTGGTAAAACACGTGTATTGTTCTTTCCTTAAGCCAAGGCTTTTCAAAAATTAAAATCTTATCATAAGACGAATTACATAGATGGATAAGTTGGCAGTGCAAATGCCAAAATTCCAAAATTTGAAAAAATAAAAAATAATGGAGAGTAAGAGTATGCGTGTAAAATAATATGGAGTCCGTCCAGTGGGTTAATGTCCGTTGATAAGGTGTCTGGTGAAATAATATTTAAAGATGGAAAAAAGGGGTTTACTGAAGGCAGCGTTGACAATGTTCAAAATGAACCAAATCAAATAGTAATTGTACAACTACATACATCGCCATTTAAATAGTCTCATTTGATTAAATTCCAGTTCTATTTTATCTTTTTATTACTATTAAATAAAACTATTTTATATTAATACTTTTTATTTAATTTAGTATAGTGTATTTAATAACTTTAATTTCTAATTCCTATTTTTGTACCAGTTTGCTGGGTCTTGTTTGATGAGACCCTGCTAGTAAACTTGCGTTTATTTGTTTGGATTTATATTGACTTTGCGTATTTTGAATGCCAGCCCGTGTCAGAAATGGTTTCTTCTTTGTCATATTATTCCCTTATCGCATTTAATACGTGTGTCTTCTTGCCCAGTATTCGGTTAATTTGTTATTGCGTTATGTTTTTGGTTTCCAAAAATGGCTTCATCAGTTATTTACTAAATGCTATATGAACATGGAAAACTAATTGATCCAGATGTATTCAAGAAACTATTGCATGTCCCTAAGTCGTTCAAGAAATACAACGAAAAATGTTGCAATTGAAATCAGAAGTTTAGGTCAAATGTGGGTTATGAAGCGTCTGACGACTTTCACAGGGTCAACAATCTGGAGTATTTCGAAAGATATTTTATTTTTTTCGACAGATGCGTTTCTGAATGCTTTATAGTTTGTCTATAATGTTGCAACCTGGCCACATCAAACAGCACAATATATATGTAATGCAATTGTATTTATTTGAAACGAGGGAACACGCTATATGGATATCTTAGACCTTTTGTTCGGTGTGTTAATATATTTACCGGCAAATGATTTTTTAATTTATTTATTTATATATATATATATACATATATATATATATATATATATATATATATATATATATATATATACATATATATATATATATATATATATATTTAAATTTATTTATGTATATAATTATATATATATATATATATATTTAATAACTAATATAAGTTAGCAACACATTTATATGGAACAAAACTTAGATTTAGTATACGGAACGTTTATGTTTTTGCCTTTTAATGGAAGTGGGGTCTGATCAACTCTGCTGGGAAGCCAGGAAATTAAATACTGTCTTGTTTTTCAATTCCCGAAACAGTTTTTCATGGTAAACAACTGATGATCCCTTAAATAATGTTAGAAGCAAACAAATATAATAACTGTAAAAACAAAATTGACTTACATGAGTGATTTTCCACTGAACGACTTAGGACTTAAGGGGGTTTTTTTAGTTTTAATAGTGGAGAAACTTCCGAGACTATATATATATATATATATATATATATATATATATATATTGTACTTAATACTTAATTAAAAAAATATTGTATGTTATTTATTGCACACAATTAATGGAAACACCGATGATACTTCACTGTAACTTTTAAGGTAGTCCTAAATTCTTTACTTTTCGTATTGTTTATGCATTTATTTTGTTCGAATACATCCCACTATCGTTGTGTTCATTGAATACAGAAGAAATCGCATCGTTGAAGTGTATTGTAAAAAAATGCAAAACAGGTGTAAGGCACAAATCTGTGAACTCTTTATGAACTAGAATTCTCTTTGTACTTCTGTCAGACTAAGCATCGAGCAAGTTGTTAAAGTCTAAGTAAGCTTTGCTGTTGCGTGAGATTCAGTTGTATCGGACGGTTTCCCGTTAAGATACAAATATCTCTGACTGATATGAAACTTTATATAAAACTGGCATCGGGACGCATACGCATGGGGATTAGTTATTTCTTTAATATTATCGCCAATTTCCCACTTAAATCTCATTACATATAATTTTGACAACATAACAAACAATGACGTGCGCAATAATCCGTGTCAGCACCCTTATTTTATTAAATATATTCCCCTTGCGAGTAACAACTTCATGTTAACTATTTCCTATTCGACTCTTAATCATTTGACAATTCTTTATCCAATGTTTTAATTTAATATACGTTAAACAAATAATATATTTATTCGTTCAGCTTATGAAATATTCACAGCTAAGCTCTCTTTTTTTGGAAACCTGCATTTTTCGTTTACACTTGATAATTGTATTCTTTATCTATATTCGCTCAGGTACAATATGAATTCCGCTATAACAGGCGCTTATACTTCTGAGATTCAATCCGACTTTTGTTGACCAAATCTTTAATCGTGTTACTTTTCGCTTTCGACTTTCAGTAAAATTTTATTTCTTCAATACATTTTTATTCATCACAAGTTATTAATTTTAAGTTTACTCACAACAATCTCCGGTTATCTTATCTTTTATCGTCGATCACAAATTGTTCTAAATAATGAATGATCTATAATCCCAACTTGTTGTTTTCTATGTATTACTTCAACATTACAATCAACAGGTTACTCTTACTAATACAACATAGTATTTGAAATACAGTATATAAAGTACAAAGAAAACGTGCGACAGGAGTCATTAGAATGCCTAATTTGCAGAAATAATTTTTAACAGTTTAGTATATATTAAAACTTGATCTTATTCAGTTGTCTTATCAAATCGACCTCTCTATATATATATATATATATATATATATATATATATATATATATATATATATATATATATATATATATATATATATATATATATATATATGTATTGCAATCCGTTTGTCAATATTAATCGTAATTAATTAAATTGACCTAATAAATACAGGATAAATTACGAGTAAACCTTTCTTGAAATTCGTGATTTTTTACGAGAGGTAATTTAAATTAAAATAATATCATTGGCTAGAAAGAATGATTTTATAGATGGTTGTGCTAAATAATTTAATTGTATTACTCAAAATAAAAATGATCTACAATCTGAACTTGCTGTTCCATGATATTCTTTACTAATGAATGTAATTTTTTTAAGACAAATGAACGTTTTTTAACAAATTAAATGTATACACTAAATATCGCACCACAGAGTTCATATGTTTTCAATTAGCTATTCCGAACTACATTCCCATATGCTGGATAATCTTACTCAAGCAGATGTATAAGAGAAAGGAGGAAGTCAACCAAAATTCGTTATTCCCAATTCCTTACACTAAAGTTGCTAGTCAACTTTTGACTTCATTCCTGACGAAAGATCCCATAATTATTTACTTTTAAATTATTTACTTTAAACATTTTCAATGATTATGTATCAATTATCATTTTCTTATTCATTTAGACTCGTATGTATATAGTGCAAAGTACTGGTACTCTACGAAGGATTTACGGTGATGTAAGCACAAGTATGCAGTTCTGAAACAGCGAATGAGCGAACTGATATTATATTCCCACGAACGTAGGCGAAGTAAGTTTAGTGAGAAAAGATTCGTTAGGTTTTTGTAGCTGGGGGCACATTGTTTACGTTGGACTCACAGCTGTGATCCCAGGAGTGGTCAATAGTTGGCTCAAATAATATTGCTGTCACACGTGACAACTGTCGAAGCCAAAGGGAGACTGAGTGTATAAACAAATCCAGGCTGTACGAGAACGATACAATATGATTGACACGGGGTTGGCCGATGTAAGCCAGGAACCGATCAGATTTCCTGTAGAATTCATCCGGGCGATTGCTTAACTGTATAAATCTGTGCAGAGCGCTAATTTATCAGAAACAGTCAGAGAAGAACAGTCACCGCCAGGAAGTCAGAGAGGAGAGACAGAGAGATACACAGTTGGGACAACAGTTGCCCTTTTCATGCGATACGACTCTCTTTTCTACAAACCTGGAAAAGACAATTTTTTCGAAACGATTATTTATTATTTGGCGAGTTGCAAAGTCGAAGTTAAAAATCCCCTAACTAAATCCAAAACAAAATAAGATGACATCCTCATATTTACGTTACATGTTAGATGCTTGTACATATATTGTTTTAGATATACTTATAATTAAACGTTATCCTCATCCTTAAAGAAGAGTAGAAAGTTCACCTTGGGTTTACTTTGGACAACTTCCTAACTCTCGCTTACCTTATATTATCCTTTAGTACTTAAATTCCATGAGCGATGTCTCTGACAAAAGGGAGAATAATTGCTGCTTTCCCGGTCGGATTCTATCTATCTAACACTTATCGTTGGCTTGGTTTTTACTTTGAAGTAGTATTGTGTGTATGCTCTTTACATCACGTGGCTACATGTTTTGTCTTGAAAAAATATCCATAAAAAATAAGTATCTTCTTGTGTTTCTGATGCCTTGTCTTTTCGTTTGATATATGTGCTACTATCGTGCCATTCTGGTGGATAGTAATATTCACCCTTTGGAGCAGCCTTTTAGCACACTTTTTAGTGCTTGTATAATAAAAAGCCGAAAAAGGTGTTTTTGTCTGTTACTGTTGGAGAGGTAAATAAGGGGCAGGTAACCCTTACCACGAATTTTAAGCAAGATTTTCCAGTAATCAAAACTGATGGCTTTAATTGGTGTTGCACATGTGGGTACTGTGCTAGAAGAACGTCGATTAAACATAAAATGGTTAGGGTTAGGGCTAGGGTTAGGGTTAGGTTTAGGATTTAGGGTTTAGGGTTAGGGTTAGGGTTAGGGTTTAGGGTTAAGGTTAGAAAAATATTGTTCGAAAGCTAGAGCTGCTGTGAAGGGTTATATGCCCCTTATTTACCTCTCCAACACTAAAAGACAAAAACAACTTTTTTTCGACTTTTTATAATACAAGCACCCACTTTTTATTTAGATTCTAAAAAACGTGTGTTCTGCTGCCTGTCCGAACGATTACGAATTGGTCGGATTAGAAATTAGTGATTAATTGTCTGCAAATAATTAATTATCTTGACTTCTGGAGGAGGAACTATTGCAACTGAAAAAGTTAACAATTGATAAAAAAGTATACAAAACTGTTTTATAAAAGTATTATTTTTTTCTTACTGCATTTCGAATAGCAACAACATTCTGAAATCGTTAGCGCCGGGAATGTGACGATTTTAAACGGCTGCTCCTCTTACACGTGACAAGAAATTTAAGTTATATTTCTATCTTTTATTTTTTTTCCAACTTAAAGAGGGAACTACAAAAGTCACCCGGTGTTGTGTACCAACCGACTTACACCTCAGCCGGTCGCTTGCAGCTGCGATTAATGTACTTTCAGTCTAGCTTTCTGATGCTTAAACTCCTGCGTTATTTTGACAAATTAGGATGGAAAGCGCGACTATTTTAATATGGCATGACGATATCGGAGCGTTATATTTATCAGGTTCCAGGTCCAAGTTTGAGCAAAAGCCACAAAAAAGAAGCACATCTCTTTTCCGTGTGCTACAATAGACTATTCCTCACGACTGGGAGTTGCTAATTTTGTTAATGTTCTTTCCGTAAATGTTTAGAAGAGTTGCACAATGACGATCCTTTTCGATAAACATTCAAACCAACACCCAATAACGAAAATTCCGAAAATTCCGAAAAGAACTGTCAAAATATATCTGCATTATTTTTAATCTTAAAAAAACGTTAAGAATATTTTGAAGCACACAATATTTATATTCTCAAGAAAGTAATATTTTACAATCCACTAACTGTGGCAAAAAATAAAAAAGACATTTACCATCGTCTCTAGTCGAAAGGAATAAAAAAGTAGAAATGTACGTGAAATAAGCTAACGGTTGAACAAATCGAAAACGAATTTTATTCAGTAGAGAAGTTTTAATATATGTTTTGTTTTTCTGTACGCTTTGTTTTGTTAGCATCTATTTTACAGCGTGGAAGCCACTCACAGAATTAATAGGCGTCAATCCATAAGATATTATTTCCTGAAAGCTACCCACAACAATATCCATCAATATAAAAAAATTGCCGTGTCGCGAAATGTCGAGAATTGTTACGATTATAGCAAGTACGATCTTCACTGGTCTCCTACACTTGATTACATAAGGCTTAGGATATACATTTCTAATTAATGCAGTACACTTATACTTCATACTAGTATGACCCGTGCCCCGGCGTTTCCCAGAAGAGATATAAATTAATTTAAAATATACGAGTATATACATATTATAATATTAATTCGTAAAAACTCTGTAAGTAATTTAGATGAGTAAAATAAAATGTGTCCATGTTTTGAAGGAAACACAATATAGTTCTGTATGTTTTGGGTGAATGGCCTCCCACGCTACGATTGTAAGTAAGCGAGTATTTGTAAAAGTAATCTTAGAAAATGATGGTTTTTAATGTGCCTGAAATCAATCTTGAGAAAACTCAAAATTAACGCAGTATAGTAGGAGTTTTTCATCACTGATTAAGGGGATTGTTTTCCTCTTCCGTTTTTCAAAACTCAATCCTGTTCTGCAATTAAAAAATAAAAACAATTTTCCTTGGCATTATTGTGTTTTGCCCCGTTTCCTTACCAAAACTCAATCCTGTTCTGCAAAGCGAATAACTAAAACAACAATTTACCTCGGCATTAAATAACACGAAACAAAAAAAAAACAATACCACAAACAAAAAGTAAAAGATACTTATAACTTAAGCATAGAAACTTGTAACAAAAATGAATTCATTCGGCATTAAATGAAGGGAAAAGTATATATATGCGACAACAGAAACACCTAAAACCAAAACCGAATCAAAAGTAAAACAATAGTAAATGAATATATACCGATTTATTGGGGCGAGGGAAGAATAACAATACTACTACTACTAATAATAATAATAGTAATAATAATAATAATAATAATAATAATAATAATAATGATGATGATGATTATGATGATGATGATGATAATAATAACACTAATAAGGATAATGATAATAATAATAATTATAATACTAATAAAATAATAATAATTATTATTATTATTATTAATATAATACAAATTATAATGATGATAATAATAATAATAGTAATGATAATAATAATAATAATAATAATAATAATAATAATAATAATAATAATAATGATAATAATAATTACTCACCGAATAACAAAAAACGATGCCGAAAAGGAAAAAGAGGGGCACACGATCTGCTATATATATATCAAAAGATACTGAAATAGGTAAGAAGCAGAAAAAAACATATCAATGGCATGGATTGACTACAACAAATGTTTATGACAGATTATACAAGATACCCGATAGGATTATGAATCTCATCAAGAAAGCAATGGAAACATGGAAACCAAAACTGAAAGCGGGAGGACACCACCTTACTGCGATAGAAATACAGAGAGACATTTTCCAAGGAGGCTCCCTATAACCACTACTGTTTATTATAGCCATGATGCCGCTCAACTACATACTCAGAAAATGTGATGCTAAATATAAGTTTACAGGCACTACACTAAGTGTAAACCACCTGATGTACATGGACGTCCTGAAGCTATTTGCAAAAAGCAAAAAGGAACTGGAAAAGCTGATAAATATGACCAGAATCTTCAGTCAGGACATTCAAATGGAATTCGGAATAGAAAAATGTGCACTACTAGATATGCAAATAGAAACACTGGAAACGGCAGAGGGCATGGAACTCCCCAACCACTAGGCGATGAGTGTTCTAGGCGAGCAGGATAGCTACATATGTTTGCGAGTTGTAGAAGTAGACACCATCAAATAAACATGAATGAAAAAGAAGATAGGAACATAATACTTACGAAAATTAAGAAAACGTCTAGAAAGAACATTATAGCAGGAATCTAGTAGCATGAATAAAAACCTGTGTAGTATCGCTAATAAGATACTCTGGACCATTCATAGGCTGCACTAAAGAAGAACTCATGCACTTTGACCAGAGCACTAGAAAATTAATAAGCAGGCACAATGGTCTACACCCAAAAAACGATACAAACAGACTCTACATGAAAAAAAACGAAGGGGAAGAGGACTGATAACTATAAAAGATTGCGTGGAAGATTTTTTTAAAAAGCTAGAGTAATACATAACTCAGAACACTGAGGGCTAATAACTGCAGCAAGAGACACCATTCTGACGATCAACTAGAGAAGCACCGACACGAGAAAACAAAATTACAAGAAAATAAAAATGGGAGGGAAGTAAAATACATGAACGCTTCATAAAACTAGCAATATGATAAACAAACAAAAATAGTTAGGCATGGCTAAGAAAATGAAACTTGATCAGAGAAACGGAATTTTTTACAGATACCTTCACTGAACAATGCGATTGGGACAAACTACATTGAAGCTAAAATAGATAAGACCCAGGAAAACAGTAAATGCCGACTGTATGGACAAACATACGAAACAGTAAATAATATAATAAATGAATGTAGCAAACTCGCCCCCAAAATACAAGAACAAACATGACTGTGTGGAGAAAGCAAACTGGAGACTGTGCAAACTATTGAATTTCGAATACGCAGTCAAATGGTACAAACATAAACCAGAAACAGTACTGGAAAACAAAAAAAATAAAAAAATCCTCTAGGAAATGGATGTACAAACAGATGAACTCATACAAGCAAGGAGACCTGATGTTATTATAATAGACAATAAATACAAATCCTGCAAAATCGTTTCAGCAGCCCATAGAGTGAAGATCAAAGAGACGGAAAGACAGAGCTAATACACAGAACTAGCTAAATAACTGTAACGAATATGGAGCATGAAAAAAGTACGTATACTATCAATGATCGTAGGAGAACTAGGAAAAAAACACCTGAGAAAAGATTGAGAGAAATTGGAATCAAAGAAACCATCGAAATCATGCAAAGGAAGGAAATGATCAAAACAACTGAAATCTGAAAGGCAATCATTAAATGCGGAAACCAACCCGCATAAGCTACAAAGGGTAACCAGACACATGAGATTTACAACAGAAAGAAAACAAAACCACACGAAGAACACCATATCATGGACCAAGAAACGGAAACTGCAAGAAACATCACTTCATAACCCCCCCCCTAATAAATTACACCACACAAAAATGAACCAATGAATAAAAATTACAAGAAACACCATAAGCTCTCCCCCTTTCCTCTCACTCCCAAAGGAAAAAATGGTACCGGCCTTGGGTGACAACAAAAAAATATTTGTAGAGGGTCAAGGAAGATGAAAATACCGAGGAGGGACAACACAAACCAGATCTCCACTGGAAGACTGCGGTGAATGCTTGGACCGTTTGGAGGCTTATTTCCATCCACATTCCATAGAAGACCTATGGTCCTTACAAGCGAGAAATCAGTCGTAAGAGGCTGTTGCGATACCGCAAGGTTATTTGCGGTGGCTATCGAAAAGGGGCTTATAATAATGGGCATCTGGGGATGCTTGTTGTCAGACTCTAGGAAATAGCACTAGTTGTTGACGATGATCTGTGTGAGAACTCCTAGTAAGTACAAATACTATTCCTACTACTACTACTACTAATAATAAAAATACACAGCAAAAACAGAACAAATACCGAGCAGCCAGACTTAAGTTCCTACGCGAAAATTCTTCAGTAAACCCAATTCTCCTGAATCATTCACCCTATAATATGCATTTGCTATTTCTGAGAGGCAGAAAGCATTCCGAAAATTCGGCCGCCTTAAGTGAACTGCAAATGAACAGACATTTATAGAGGCAAGAAATAATTACAAAGAAATGATAGATGAAGCAAAGGGAAGGTATACAGAAATAACCAAAAAAGGCATTCAGTCACAGAAACTAGGTACTCGTGATTTCGTGAAAATCTACAATAGTGTGATGAGCAATGGGCACTCGACAATTCACCGCTATCAAATCACAACAATTTGTTTGCACGGCAACTAATAAGGCTGAACTACTTGCCCAGCGTTTCGGTATAAACTCCACTTTCGACTTAGCAAACAACAACCCCTAAATTCCCATTGCAAACTGAAACCACACCTGAGAACTTGATCATCACCTATCTCAAGTCAGTGACATCATAAAAAAAGCTTGACATCTTCAAGGCCTGTTGACCTGATCTTATACCACTAATAGTAATAAATACATTCTCTGCTCAGCTGGCCCCTATATTCTCGAAACTATACAACAAATGCCTTGCTTAATCTTGTTTCCTTGATTGTTGGAAAATTCCCTCTGTGGTACCATTCTTCTAGAATTTTGGAAATATAACTGATCCTCTACACTACCACCCAACCAGTCTACTCCGGACCTTCGCTAAAATCTTTGAATCATAGATTAATCTAGCGATAGTTCGGCACCTAGTTAATGCTTGTGTTTCTCATGGATGCATCCTTGGACCTCTTCTGTTCCTGATCTTCAAGGACTAAGATAAGAATTTTTGCTGACGACACCACAGTCTACTCTCGTCATGTGGGCAAAACTGACGCGCACATATCTGAGGCAATGACTAGATCCTTAGACAATGACCTCAAGTCTGTAGCGGAATGGGGTCAAAAATGCATGGTAACTTTTAATGCCGCAAAGACAAAATTATTACAACAATCCTCTTAAAGCACCGATTGCCATGACAAATAACACCATCTCTGAGAGTTCATCATTTAAACTCCTCGGCCTAACTTTCACATGTAACATTAATTGGAATAAATACATTGAAGACATTGGCAGGGCTGCTGCAAAAAAGGTGGGCTCTCTCTACCGTGGTAGTTAACTTCTCAAACCTGACATCATTCTATATATCTACAAAGCAACCATGCGCCCAAGTTTGAAGTATTGTTGCCACATCTAAGCTGGTGCATCATCTACTTGTCTCTCCTTCTTAGACAAGGTCAAAAAAAGTCGCCAACTTAATACGTCCCTCACTATCCAACAAACTCCAGCCCGTGTACCATCACCGTGCATGTTTTACAAGTACTTCAATGAATTGTGTTCTGATGAACGTGCTACTCTGGTACCCCAACGAAGTAAATTCACTAGACCAACTCGGCAATCTTCCAACGCCCTATCTATTCTACTCCAAAAGCTTCTTTCCTCGTGCTGCTGGTCTCTGGAATTCCCACCATGCTCCATGCTTTTCTGACGGTACTGACATGCTGTAATTTAAAACAGACATCTCGCTGCACAGTTTTCAATTTTGGCTGCGCCCCCCAAAATAACGTTCCCCCATTTTTCAGAAGCCCCTTACGTCTACAGTGGCGGCCTGCCTTGTTTGGGGTGAACTATGTATAAAAAAAGAGTCGACGGAATAAAATCCGTCTAAAGTAAGATATGGCAAAATCCTTTTAAAAAAAAGCAAATGGCTAAAAAACTATGAAAGATGAACTACAGGGAATCGAAGAAGGAACAGAAACGAACATTAATGAAGACACGATCTACACAGCCCTAAGGAAAATGGCAAACTAAAAAGCACTCGGGCATGAAAGGCTAGCAGAGAAACTGAGAGCAAGTATCGACAAAACAGACTACCAGAGTAGCTGACACAAAGGAAAGCAACGCTAATAAAAAATGATGCCAAAAAGGAAATCATCCCAAGCATGACAATAACCTGTTTACAAACTATGTAAAAAAACCTAACGGCACACCCGAGAGAACAATACTACCACTGCCTGAACAATCGTGGATTGCTCCCCGAGGAAAAAAAGGATACCTGAAAGAGAAAAGAGTGACGCATGATCTCTTTTACATAGATCAAAAGAAAAAAAGCATACCCATGCTATCGATTAATACGCGAAAGCCTAGTAAAGAATCACTCAAGCATGGATAATTGAATGCTTAAAAATATACTAGAAACCCTAAAAGATTTTTAATCTTATTAAGAAAGTAATGGAAACACGGAAACTAGTACTGATAACTAGAGAACAACACCTGAGTGAGATAAGAAATACAGAGAAGTATTCTCCCAGGAGACTCCCTATCACCACTACTGTTAAAATAGCCATTGTGCAACTCAACAACACACTCAGGAAATGTGATGTCGGATACAAGTTTACAGACGCACAACAAATAATAAACAACCCCATGTACATGGACGACATGAAACTATTTGCAAAAAGCATAAAATAAATACGACCACAATCGTCAGCTAAGAGATTCAAATACAATATGGAATAGAAAAAGTGTTCAATGCTAGAAATTAAAAGGGGTTAATTATAAACGACAGAGGGCATGAAACTGCAAAACCAAGAGGAGATGAGGGCGCTAGGCGAACATGAGAGCTATGAATATTTGGGAGTACTGGAAGCAGACACCATCACGTTTACAGAAATAAAAGAGCCCACTTGGGCAAAGAAACATAACTTTTACTGACGGATGTAGAGAACAATACGATTAGGACAAACTGTATTAAATATAACATAGATAACACAAGGAAAACAGTAAATGCAGACTATGTTAATCAGGAGACGAAATAGTAAATCATATAATAAGTGAATGCAGCAAACTAGTCCAAATATAATAACAGGACCATACGTGACTCTGCGGGGAAAGCAGTGCATTGGGAACTGTGCAAACGATTTCATTTTAAACACGCAGACAAATGGTACAGACATAAACCAAAAACAGTACTGGAAAACAAAAAACACAAACTCCTCTGGCATATGGATGTACAAACAGATATATGCATACCTTAAAGAGACCGGATGTCATCATAAATGACAAGAAGGCAACATTTTGTTAAATCGTTGGCTTTGCAATTCTAAGAAGAGTAAAAACGAAGTAAATACCCGGAATTTCCCAGAGAACTGAAACGAATATGGAGCATGAATAAAGTCAGTATAATACCAATAATCGTAAGATCACTAGGAACATTCTAAACATAAACTGGAGAAAAGACTGGGAATAATTGGAATCATAAGCATCACTGAGACGGTACAAATGACGGCAATGATTAAAACAGCTACAATCGTAAAAAATCGTCGAATACGGAGACCACCCTGTATAAGCTACGAATGGTAACCAATCACATGAAAGTTAGAATAGAAAGTAAACAACACCACAGGAAGTACACCACCGTACGAACTAACGAACCGGAACTGCAAGAAATATCACATATGCTCCCCAAATAGCACCAGTTTCGGCTGACACCACACCAAATAGTCGTAGAGGGTCAATCAGAATGGGTTAACAGAGGAGAGACAGCAGAAACACGAAGAAATATTACTAGAACAACTTTAAAAAAAATGAAGAAAGACAGCAAAAGTTTTAACACTTATTACTACAAACAATGTTGAATATGGGTAAATATATCGAGAACGAAAATGCTTTTTTTCAAAATGCCGTTCAAAATCCAATTAGCGATTTCACTAATACTCCAGACAAGTACAAAACTTGCGCTTTATATTTAAGAAGATTGTGAAAATTAGGCCGACTATAAAAAAAGTTTGCTTACATCTCAGAAAATTAATGACCACTGAACAGACAAAATTGGACTATATTTTACCCAAAAACAACATAGATTTGACTTTTTCTCAATTTGTTAAACTTTTAACAGAATTATTTAGTCATGAAACGTCCATGTTCTAGATAAGGTTGACATGCATGAACTTAACCAGAAAAGAAAGCGAATTTGACGTTCGCGTAAATCGTTAATAAACACTGTGACGATTTAAAACAAGCTGAACTTAGCGCGGATAACTTTAAATGCCTAATATTCGTGCGAGGACTTGTATAATCAAAAGACGCAGACATCAGACGTAAATATATTGAAGAGTCGGGCATTGCTCACATAAGAAAGATACGTCAGAAATAATATTTAAAATGTTTTTTTAAAAACAAGTAAAACCAAAAAAAGAGATAAATATCATGCTCCTTCTAAAGCAATCAAACCGATTAAAAACAGGAAACATTACCGCTTATCCCCTGTGTCCGTTGTGGGCCCTTCATACCGTTTAAAAACCCATCTAACTTGTAATAATAAAAGTACACAAGAGTTAACATTGCAGAATGAATAAATAAAATAAAAGTCGAGTTCAATTCACAAAAAAAACAACAAGGTGGAGTAAATATCAGGTAGTATCTACAGGTAAAAATGCTTAATATAAATGACAAGTCACTACTAGATTCTGGTTCAGACGTGTCGATCATGGATCATGGAACAAATAGATAAACCAACCATGCAAAAACGGAAAAATTGCCATAACTGTGTCTGGCGAAAATTTAAATTCGAGAGGGAAATTATTATCGACTTTACTAAAAACGGAGCTACTAAACAATTGAAAATGTTCGGATTAAAAAAAAACATTTATATTTAAAACAGACTTGATGAAACAGTTCGATCCATTTGATTTACCAGAAAATAGAGACTCTGACGACCAAACAAACTGAAGAAGAAAATTTTACAGAAACGTTTTCTGGCGGTCTCGGTTAATGTAAAAAAGATGTCAGCAAAATGTGAACTGAAAGAGAACATTCAACCTGTTTTTCTTATAAATGAGCCTTTTGCCGCGTTAAAAAAACGAGGACTTAGACGGATATGTAAGGACCGGCAGCATCTGCTGTGTATGTAAAAAAAGATGAAGAAATCCGCGTGTGTGGCGAGTTTTTGACAACACTAAATGCAGCATGCACGGACTATTAATATTTTTTTTTACATAGCTTCGCAGATAAAGATATTAGGTCTTATCAAGCGAGTCAATTCGGGATAACACGTTCTACTGATAAGGCAATCACCAAGGTTGTATAAAATAAAATTAAGCGATAAAATAAAGACTGTTCGGCATTTACGACTGAAACTTAGTGAACAAATCATGCATGAATTTAGGTGTATTTGTACGACATGATTTGATTTTAAAAAATATGGTGATATTATTAGCGAGTCCATGGATGGAAGGTTTTCGGGGTCGCCCTAATTGAAGATCATTTTCATTAATACATCTTTGTAGTTATTTATTTTTTGACTAATTCTGCAGACAGCAAAGAAATGCTTGGTTATTTGAATAATAATTTAGAATGTAGTCATTATGCTCTGAAAAAAAAATATATATGTGAGATTTTCGTCTATTTAAACAACTGGTAAGACCTAGTCAGCGGGAACATTTTCATCCAAATTTGATGACGCTTCCAAATCTTGAAGTGTTGTTATATTAACTGCTGCGTTGGAGTTTTCGCGCCTTTTTTTGTTCTAGTCAGACGGAAATCCGAAATATTGAGTTCACTTAAAAATGTAAAAAGAAAGCATCAGTGCAATCGTTAAAAGCAAAAATGGTTGGGAAAAAAGAAAGATAAGCGAAAACTAAGAGGCAATCGTTTTATATAAAAACAATCTCCGGAGTCTTATCTAGATATACGCCAACGCATGTGGAAATATATTTCCTTATCCATGCACATAATCCTTTTTATATTTTGTCAATATTATCCTGCTGCATATTCATTCAACTAAACTGTTATTAAGTAACCATCTCTGTCTAACAATATATATATATATATATATATATATATATATATATATATATATATATATATATATATATATTAAATATGTAAGTGTTTACAACTTACAGACATATCGTTTCGGGAGTTTTGCCTTCATCAGTGACAAAGTAATGGTCATATGCAGCCGCATAAGATAGAACGCAGTTCATAAATTCGGGCTAGAATTACGAAACGAACGCTCGGGAACACACGGCTAAGGACAATCACACACACAATGGTTGGAATAAGAGATACACTATATATATATATATATATATATATATATATGTAGGGATGTGTGTGTATATATGTATATCTTCTATATAAAACTGTATGCCTGTATGTTTGTGTGTCTGTGTGTGTGTGTGTGTGGATGTTACTTGTAAAAAAAAAGTTAGAGAATATAGATAAAATCTAAAAGTGTATTCTGATGAAAAATTCACAGACTAAGATGATGGAATTATTGCTGAATCTCTACACCCACCACTTAGGGGTCTATGGGGCAGATTTCATCACTGGGGGCGGTCGTTTTCAGTTATTTTTCATTCTATTTTATAGCAATTAGAAAATGCTGAGTCCTATTTTGCTTGAATTACGTAATACTTTGAGATAACTTTTAATTTTATTTAACGTTTCTAAGCGTCAATTCTATTTACACGGAGGGGGGTAAGAAACTATGCGAAGGTCCGCCACTAGCCGCCACTGCCCGCCACTCTGTACGTACACAAATACATGTACATGTACATTTCATAATATCTTATATAATAAAAGTATTCGGCGTTGTGCGGCAAATTATACCTCTATTATATAAAACAATTTATGTTTTTTTAATGAAATTTATTTGTTAGAGGATACCTAAGAAAGAACGATAACTCACGTTAAAACACAATTTAGGTTTGTTTAAAAAAGGTTACAGAATATAGATGACCTATAAAAGTGTATTCTTATGTAAAATTCACAGAGTAAGATGATGAGAGTATTGTCGATTCTCTATACCTACCCATTAGGGGTCTATGGGCAGATTTTATCAGGAGGGTCGTTTTCAGTTATTTTTCATTCTAGTTTATAGTAATTTTATTTAACGCTTCTTAGCGCCAGGGACGCGCCTCTAAATTTTTAGTTCTTTGGTATTGTTTTTTTTAATAAGCGACGATCGCTAATCAAACTATTGCTACGATTTTACGAAAGAAAATTATAGGAAATTATAACATGGCCGTCAGCGATTAAGTCATTGCATTCAAGTTCGATTTCAAAGCCTTTAAAAAATAAAATATACTTTTATTTCGAAATAAAAAATGTTTGTTTATTTACATCACATATTTCTTTAAGAAAATACATATTCAGTAAAGAGAATTTGCGCGTCATTAAAGGTCTCGGTTGTTTATTTTATGACTGTATTTTCGGACATCCATACTTACACCACTTAAAAATGAAATTACTAAACCATTTAATTGCTTTTTAAGCAATGAAATGGTTTATTAATTACTTCTTGTTAACATTGTGTAAGTATGGATGTCCGAAAATACAGTCATAAACAACCCATAGAAATAGAGGGTTTAAGGAGCAAAGGAAATAATGGGGACCAGGAAAAGAGAAACGGCTTGAGAAATATGACAGATTGAAGTTTGTATATAAAGATGTTACGCACACTCTTTAATTTCTACTACTTCGATTGTTCAATGCAAGGTGTACTCGGTAAAAACATTTACCTTTATATATATATATATATATATATATATATATATATATATATATATATATATATATAATCGCGCGATCAGTAGTGAATAGTTATATTTCAGTACTAACCAGCCCCGATTTATAAGGTCGAAACTTATACGTACATAGATATTACACAAAACAAATATATATATATATATATATATATATATATATATATATATATATATATATATATATATATATATATATTGTGAAGTAGTCGAACAGTAAGAAGAAGACGTCAAGTCGGGGTTGGGTAAAAATGACAAGTGTATTAACATAAAAGGTACAAGGTAAGGAAACTGACTGGCACTTGGCTAAGAAGTTACAAGTCTGTCCTTTTTCTCTCTCCCGTGACTCTGGTGACTCGCACTGTTTATAGTGAGAACCGGTGTAGTTTCTCTTCTGTTAGTACGGCCGGTGTAACACCCCCTTTGAAAATATCCCATCTGGGGATTAATAACGTTTTTGTTTGGGAATCACCATTATCACCTCAGTCGATTTCCGTTTTCTTTTTGATCTCCTAATCTCAGGAGAAGTTACTGGTATGAACACCTGAAAAGTATCAAACACTGTGTCCATGATGTCCTCCTCGGGCGATCTGGTCACCTCACTGTTTTCGTATCTTTTCCGGATTTGGTTAGTGTGACGTTTGTGCACGAAATCTGGTCCCTTAATCATATAGACCATGTTGCCTATTTGTTTATCTACAGTGACGGACTCCCAGAAAGTCCTATTGTTTCAGTAAATATTATACAAAACTTTTTCGCCAACTTCATACCGTTATTTCGTTATCGCTTTTTTTAGGTTTACCCTATCCTGGCTTGGTAACAACTTGTGGAAAATCGATCTAACCTTGCGTCCGAACATGACCTCAGCAGGTCTCTTCGACGTTTCGATGTTTGCATTTGGAGTGACTCTGTAAACTTGCAGAAACTGTTGGATTGACTTATCCCTTGGTGATCCACTAGCTTTTTTCAGAGCTCTATTGAATGTGTCAACGAATCTCTCTTCCGGTCCATTGCTTCTTGGATGTTATGGAGGGATTGTTATATGCTCGATGAAATGATCCTCGCAAAGGTGTTTAAATTCAGTAGACGTGAATTGAGTACCATTGTCGGTGACAATGCAGTCTACTACTCCAAACCTAGCGAATAGTTCGTATAGGAAGTTGATAGCTGCCTCGGATGTGGGGTTATTGCATTTTAGTACTTCCGGCCACTTAGCTAGGTATTCTACAACAATGAGATAGTAGAACCCATCCAGTGGTCCCGCAAAGTCTAAGTGAATTCTAGACCAAGGTCGGTCCGGTTTAGTTCACGATCCGAATTGAGTCGGGGGAGCTTTCATAGCTAAGGCGCATCCTCTACACTCCCTGACTTTTTCTTCGATATGCTTATCCATGTTTGTCCAGTAAATGAAAGAGCACATAAGGCTTTTCATTCTCGATATGCCTGGATGCCCCACATGGAATTCCTTCAGCATTCATTTATGTAATGCCATAGGAATTACAACCCTGTCGCTATATAACAGGACGTAGTCGCAAATTGAATAAATTCCCTCATCTAGTTCGTTATTGTTGATTTTTTCTGTCGTGCTTATGATACATTCCTCCACATCTGCCTTACTCTTAATCTCATCAAGCGTTACTGGAAGTTCTCTTATTGTGTCATATAACGTATTTTTTTTTACTTTAGCTTCCGCTTGAATGGCTGCTATCACCATATCCTCCAATGGTGCTGACTGCTTAGGTATCAACCCTGATAACCCGTCTGCACGACCAAATTTATTAGATTGTACATACTCCATTTGAAAATTGTAGTTCAGAAGAATGGTACCCCATCTTTGGAATCTATTCGCAGTGTGTTGTGGTAGTCCCTTTTTCGATCCGAAAATCGTTAATGCGGGTTCGTGGTTTGTTTGTAACAGAAATTGTCTACTGTGCAGGAAACTATGGCATTTATGTACTGCGAATATAATGCTTAGAGCCTCTTTCTCAATTTGAGAGTATTTTTTCGGTTGGTAGAAGTGTCCGGGAGGCATGGGCTATGGGTTTTAATTTTCCATCATCCATTTTTTGCAATATGCATGCTCCTATGCCATAGTTGCTGGCATCGCTTGCAACTACAATGTCACGCTTGGGATTATAATGTGCCAGAAACAAGTCAGACGTTAAGATATCTTTAATTTTCGGAAACGCTTCTTCGCACTCTTGCGTCCAGACCCATTTTTGGTCCTTCTTTAACAGTTAATTTAAGGGTGATCTTAGTTTATGCATGTTTGGTACGAACACATTGTAGTACATCGCCAACTCTAAGAAGCTTTGTTGAGACGCAATATTTTCTGGAGCAGGCATGTTTCTTATCGCCATTGCCCTATCTGGGTCTGGCCTTCTTCCTTGTTCATCGATGATTTGCCCTAAGTATTTTATTTTTTTCCATGAAAAAAGTACATTTCTCATCTTTCAGTTTTAACCCACACTCCAGGATGTTTTTGAATACTTGGTTTACATGAGTCTTGTGTTGTTCTTTGCTAACGCTGTTCATTACTACATCGTTCAGGTACCCTACTGCTAAATCCATTCCATTGAACATCATGTCCATAATTTGTTGAAAAAATCGCAGGGGCGACCTTAACTCCCAAAATAAGTCAGTTAAATTTGTATAATCCCTTATAGGTATTGATGCATAGCAGTTTTGAACACTCCTCATCGACAGGGATTTGAAAGTAAGCGTCGCTGAAGTAGATTTTAGAAAAATATTTTCCTCCACTCAGTTTCGCAAATATTTCTTCAGGACTTGGGAGAGGGTAATGGTGATCTTTTAATGCCTTGTTCAAGCCTGTGGAGAAGTCGGCACAAACCCGAATCTCCTTGTTCTTTTTCTTAACATAAACTGTAGGTGAAGCCCACTCACTGTGATCAATTTTTAAAATGACACCCATATTCTCGAGTCTTTCTAATTCACCGTATATTTGCTCTATAGCGGCGTATGAAACACTTCTTTTCTTTCTGAACACAGGGAGTTCATTTGGTTTGACTTCAAACTTTGCTACCGCTTTCGTACACCTTCCAAGACCGCCTGAAAATACGTCTGGAAAATTCTCTTTTAATTCCCTCTTGAGTTTTTCTGCCTCCACATTCACATACTCAACCTTTTGGCAAAAGGAGCTTAAAGGCAGATCCCGTAGTCTAAACTTTTCAATTAGATCAGTTCCAAAAAGGTTATTCGATTTTCGCATAACAAATATTTTGTCTATTTTCGGTCTTATTCTGGAAAGAAATATTCGTCAATAATTCCCCTTCGAAGGTTATTTTTTCACCACTGACGCTTCTCGCCGTTTTTTTTTGTGATTTGATCATAGTGGGTCTCCCAAGCTTCTTCCATGTCTGTACATTAATGATCGAAATGTCAGACCTATTATCAAGCTGTAGTCTTACATTTTTTTAAGCATTTTGACCTGTACATATTTCCGGATATTTTGTTCGTCAGGTTCAATTTATTTTCTACCAGATTTTTTCCTACAACGTGATGCCTTATGTCCGTTCTGGTGGCAATTGTCACATTGTTTGAATATGTAGGGATACTCATTGTACCAATTGTTATCTCCACACCTCCAACACGGTCCAGGTGGTTCTTTCCCATGTTTTTTTCTCTGGTTATTCATTGAAGTCATTTTTTTTCTTCTGATAGATCTTTTTAATGTGCGACACTCCGTTTTCCTCTATGTCACGACTGCCCTGTTTCAACGCAACAAAACGTTCAGTCTTCCGCTAAGTTTTGTATTGTTAGAAATGGCTCACTTTCGAGTTTATTAAAAACACGACGTCTGATTTCGGAGTTTTTATTTAAGACCAGACCTTGCATTAATATTAAACTTTTAAAATTATCCGATGATAATTCCTCTAATTTAAAATCATCGCAAAGTTTATTTACTATATTTGCATACGTAATGTAGTCGTCTTCGTCTCTTCTATATCTCCCGTGGAAAAGAGAAGTT
Source organism: Sepiola atlantica (assembly GCA_963556195.1). Taxonomy (NCBI): domain Eukaryota; kingdom Metazoa; phylum Mollusca; class Cephalopoda; order Sepiida; family Sepiolidae; genus Sepiola; species Sepiola atlantica. The sequence goes on along the minus strand of OY744521.1, from coordinate 15,018,039 downwards.
TTTGTAGAAAACAGTTCTGTTAGTAAAGTAACTGCCTCCTGGAAGTTCAACTCACTGGTCTTTTTGGAAGGATAAAATTCACGAACTTTGTATGTTCGGCAGCCATTAATTTTCTTAGCAAAAGTCTACTTTTTTTAAAGTCTGTCCATGTACTGCAGTCCGATACAATAATATCCTCATATCTTCTATAGAAGTAAGCAAAAGTGACATCGTCTTCTGGATTATAATTGAACATTTCGATAGCGATCCACACAGCCGTCTGGAAGAATGCATTATGATTCTCGTGTGCTTTCGTTAACTGTGTTTCTTCCAGAAAGTTTCACTGTTCCTCCTGTGTTTTTATCAAGAGTTCTTCGAAGTGTTTCTTTTTTATCAATAAGTATTTCGAAATTCCAGGTGCCTGGAAACTCGTCGAAATTGACGTCTGTGATTTCACCATATCTAAGAAAAAAAGCGTCAATATGCTCACCTTTGACGTAAAACTGCACATTAAAGATGGACATCGAAGATTTTCTTCTACCTATGTATTCCGTGGGTAAAACGTATTCTTGTGTGATTATTTGTGTTACCGAAAGATTAGCACAAATGTCTTCATTAGGAAATAATGCGTTCCATGTATTAAAGCCCTTGCATTTGATCAACCTTTCAGATTTAAATCCTGCTGTTGCCAGTAGTTTACAAGTTAACTCAGGAGAGGCCCTGATAGATTTTTTGATTTTTTTGTCGACCACAAACATCGTTACAGTTCTTTTTTAAAATTTCTTCGAGTTTCAGTAAACCCACATTTATTCCATCTTATGTGACCACATGTTCATATTTATTTGCCTCCTCCACGAATTCTTTAACATTAATAGACACTTTTGGTGGTTTACACCATTCGTGATTATCGGTCATTTTGGTCGCCATCTAGTTAAAAACTAGAGGCATAAGAAACAGGGGAAAATAGTAAAAAACAAAATACAAAACGTGGCAGAAAAAAAACGACGTCAAAAAGGAAAACAGTTCAACAGTAAAAAAAATAACGAGAAAGCAATAACAACGGTAACAATAACTAAAAATAACTGGCAACAATAATATTTTAAAAAAAGGTACTAACGTGACGCAAGGCAGACACACGTTTCTGACCTTTTTCTCTCTCCCGTGACTCTGGTGACTCGCACTATTTATAGTGAGAACCGGTGTAGTTTATCTTCTGTTAGAACGGCCGGTGTAACAATATATATATATAGTAATCCAGGTAACGTAAACATCTACAGGATATACGCCCAAAAATGTTCAACCATGCATATAAAGAATGTTCAATATTAAATAAAGATTTTTATAAAATATATAGTTTCTTACCAAATATGATTTTCTTTCGCGCTGATGAGATCTCAGTTTCTCATAGCTGTTAATCGATAACATCGACGACATGCGAGT
>OY744521.1:14986620-15011620 GCA_963556195.1 Sepiola atlantica | reverse complement strand
ATTTTCGTTCTGTCTTTGGTGGTATGTAATTGAATACGGTAATAATGTATATACCAATCACGGTGCTAGAAACAGGTAGAAAATAAAGTTCCTTCTATGCTAGGCCTGCCTGTGCCCAAACAAAAAAGACATAATGAATCGAAATTCGTATAATTACACGTGACAATCAATGGTAAAGAGAGATGCCATTATAACGGACAACATAATGTTATTAACGATTAAAAGTAATTGAACATCGAAATATTACTAACTCACTGTAACGAGGAAATAACGGATAACATAGAAAATGTTATTCTCTGCATGCACAAGTTTATATAAATATATATATATATATATGTGTGTATATATGATAAAATTAAGGCATATCATGTCATAACATAACATAGAGAGAGAATGTGTAAAAATAAAACAAAAGGAAAAAAAATAAACACAAGAAGAAATTATTTAATGAGAGATTTACCGTTTTCGTTTGGATCAACGAAAGTTTTCAGAAAAAGTGAATATTTGAAATGTATTGTATAATGGCAAAAATTTGAAAAAAAAGATGAGCAACGGGAGGTTTTTGGCAAGTGTGTAATTATTTGGTAAATAACAAACATACAATAATATATATATATATATACATATATATATATATATATATACATATATATATATACATATATGTATGTATATATATACATATAGAATGTAATATGAAACTAAAAGTAAACTTTTAGTAGATAGAACCTATAGTGAAATGGTTTAAGCTCAATATACGAGATAGACCAATTATAAAGATAGATGAAAGCAGAGTGATAAATGTGTACGAATGTCCAGATTTGTTTCAAACTTCAATTGTTCAATGCAAGGTAATGAAAGAATAACATTATGTTTATTATTCTTTCCTTAAGCCAAGGTTTTTCAAAGATCGAAATCTTGTCATCAGAGGAATTATATAGATAGATAAGTTGGCAGTGGAAAAGCCAAAATTCAAAGATAATTTTATTACAGAACATACCTTGCATTGAACAATTGAAGTTTGAAATAAATCTGGACATTCGTACATGTTTATCACTCTTCTTTTATCTATCTATACATATATATATATATATATATATATATATATATATATATATATATATATATATATATATATATATATATTATAACGTATAATATTATTACATTAGATGTATGAAGTGTCTGACATATACTTCGATCACCAATGAGTTACAATCTAACACGTCTGCCAAAAGACTATAGACTAAAATAACTGACCGAGAAAGCAGAATGTACCCGTCGGCAAACAGAACGGTGACAAACACAGTTCAGTACACGTTAGAAAAGGCTCTACGAAATAGTGTTAACACACGCACTGCTAATCATGCGTCCGGGTAGAACGACCGCACTATTATACTTCAACAGAAAATTAACTGATATGGTCGAGTAGAAATGTGATTTCGAATTCATCTGACATATACAAAAGTTGTTATGAAAAACCTACGCGCAAACAGCGACAGCGATATCTAAAAATGTCGCATATGATAATAACTTTGTAGGCCTTTAATGAATACATAAGTAATAACGTGTCATCGTCATCTGGCAGTTTACCACTTGATAACCACCACCATTCGTAGTAAATAGAAAGAAAGTTGAAAACAACAATACGCCGTTATTACAAATAGTCCGACAATTGGTAATTCGGTCAACAGAAATTCACAGTCGAAGGCAGCATATCTTGCGTCGCCTACAACTACGACGACTAGAGCAGCTTTTTTGTCGCAGCCACGCAGAAAGGAGACGGCGATAGATTCAACTTTATTCTATTGCAGAACGGACTTACGAAGCGACAGGCAACTCAAGCTGTACATCTGGTTTGATAGGGGGGAAAGTTCAGCCGAGTTCAGCTTCGAAGGAGACACGGACACGATCTCATCGTCGAAAAATACGCTGGAATATAAATAAGACGATAAAACCCGCTATCTAATAAATATACTTGACAATAGTCCATGCATAATGGTAGACCATGAAGCGGAGTTCAGCAAATTAAAACTCTGCAACAACATCGGCCACTTAGATCTGCTGATATCGTACAGTGAACACCCGACGTCTTCGCACAGCTTTATATTATTGAAACGTCTGATCACCAACTGCGATATCGGAGACTACACCATCAAAGGCGAACAGGTATTCAGCCTGCGGAGTATTGGTTCCAAAAACGCAGATATCAGGTGCGTGATAGTGGCAGTGAACTTACAAAGCCAGAAACATACTCTGCTTTATTAAGCATTCACCGATAAGCAAATATAGACGGATATAGACTCCGACAGCAACGACGACAATGTTGTAGACGAAAAAAAAAGGTAATGTGCGCGGAAATATATGAATTTATAAAAAAAATAATGTGGAAATAAAACTCCATCGACATTGGCAATATGTTGTATTGCAAAAAAAAAAATGAAAAAGAATAATATAAAACTACGAGGATCTTTAAATATGTACCGAATTTGAACAAAATAATCGTCGCGGCGACGATGGATGTAACTGTGAAAGAATAAAGGCACTAAAAGTTCGGGGCCAATCATGACAAAACAAGAACATTCCAATAAAGTGATACTGGAACATTACTAAATGTGTGAACATATTCGATCAGTGGTGCAACAATCATCAATTTATCATGTTATAATTTAACAAACACACTTATGAAGTGTGTAAGAAATAAGGCCGAATATAAATGCATTGTACATAATTAAGTAACTCTCAGAAATCGTATATACTATGCAGGATGAGACACTGACTCATGTATTGATGAGATGTCAGCGTAGCAATAACTTCACGTTCGGTATTTGCGTGGGGAAAACACGGGTCAGATGTGGTTTACACAACAGAATATAGAAGAAGTAAAGGGTATACTCGAGGGCATTGACACATGTGTCAAGATAAAGCACTAGAACGAGAGAATAATTAAACGTACGCCGTGTCTATCGACAGTCAACGACGATCTACGGAAAGTCGCGATAAACGAACGATCGGCTTTAGGAAACAGGATTTATATATATATATATATATATATATATATATATATATATATATATATATATATATATATATATAAATTATACAGTTTTATTCATACGAACATTATTGGTTACATATGTGCATACATGTTTCGGTTGCACTTTTCCCAGAAAGTCAACCTCATCAGACCAAGAATTTTCGAGAAAATTGGTCTGATGAGGTTGACTTTCTGGGAAAAGTGCAACCGAAACATGTATGCACATATGTAACCAATAATGTTTGTATAAATAAAAATGTATACTTATAAACAGCTCTACTTGTTATTGAGCACTTTTTATAAACACTTGAGTTTCTACGGATTTACATTTACAGAAACTAATACAATACATGTACGATATATATATATATATATATATATATATGTATATATATATATATAAATTATACATTTTTATTCATACGAACATTATTGGTTACATATGTGCATACATGTTTCGGTTGCACTTTTCCCAGAAAGTCAACCTCATCAAACCAAGAATTTTCGAGAAAATTGGTCTGATGTGGTTGACTTTCTGGGAAAAGTGCAACCGAAACATGTATGCACATATGTAACTTATAATGTTTGTATAAATAAAAATGTATACTTATAAACATCTCTACTTGTTATTGAGCACTATTTATAAACACTTGAGTTTCTACGGATTTACATTTACAGAAACTAATACAATACATGTACGATATATATATATATATATATATATATATATATATATATATATATATATAATATTAGTATTTTATTTGTCCACATCAAATTTTATAAAAAGATATAATTTTTTATGTATCAATTTTCAGTATTTACTTCAACAGTGCTCGATACGTAAGTAGAGCTAGGTAGTAAGCTATGAAAATATATTCATGGCAATTAAGCAACACAGAGGCTCCGCGTTAAAATATATTCACCCATTATATTGACACAACAAAGGAAACAGAATATAGCCAAATCTATTGATAACAGAACAGTAGAACAGGATATAGGAAGTAACACCAACAAAGCCTTTGTTCGCGGGAAGCCGAACGATTGGCTGAGAGAACAACAAAGTATCTGATTGGTTAACTAGCAAGCCGTGTATATAAAACCACCCGGCAAAAATAACTCCATGCAGTTTAGCCTGAAAATTTCCCCTGGGGATGAAACGCGGGAGCCTCTGTGTAGCTTAATTTCCATAAATATGTTTTCATAGCTTAATATATATATATATATATATATATATATATATATATATATATATATATATATATATATATATATATTAGATGCTTCAAGAGATGCCGAAACTAAAAAAATGAAAGCGTTAAACACTCTTATGTGTCTTACGATACAGAAGGTGCTTATAATTAAACACATATTGAACGAGTAGCACGACACCGCGAAAGAAAGCAGAACAGACCCTCAGCAATTTACTCCGTTGTCTATACGACTGTTCGGGCATACAGTCGCCATACGAAATGATAGAACACAACGCATCGAAAGGAATACTGTTTGATGAAGTTCTCACCTCGTCGGGGACGGGTGGTTGGAGATTTTACATTATTTGCAGGTCCATTATTTGTTCTGTTATCTTTATAGTCAATATATTTCCATCTCATGTTTGTGATGAATGTATCATACTCTTGATGAAATGCCTTTTTTATGTATCATCCGTTGGAGTAAGAATGTTTCTTGCTGATGAAGGGAGCAATTCTATTTAGAACGTTTTGTATAAGTGTTATGAATAGGCTCAACTAAATGGATCTACATTTATATTTAGAAAAAAGTTCAGTTAAATAAATATCACTTTAGTTGTATCACGAAGAGACCATGAAACATTTTTTATTTAAATAAAAATGACATAATTGCGATAGAGCTATAGGATACAAATAAATACTGCGTGCAAAGTTAAGATCAATGATTCACACTTAGAGTCAAACAGAGTTCATAGGTTCTAATTCAGTATAATGTAAATGTATTAAAGCAAATACAAATGCATGACATATTTATTATTTTTCAATGAGTATGCTTCGGAAAATTTTACACCAGCATATTTGTCTTTGCGTACATATGTTTCCGAATTTGTAAATGTCATTATCACATATATAACAGGATAGAAGATAGACAATTATATTAATTTTTTCATGCCCACAATAGTTCGTAATAAATACGACATAGGCAATATATACTTTAATTGTTCAGAAATTATAAACAAAATACATTTTAAACACAAAATATAAAACACAAAGTCCAGAAACTTTATATTTTCATTAACCCTAACCCTAACCCTGACCTAACCCTGACCCTGACCCTAACCGTAACGCTAACCCTAACCCTAACCCTAACCCTAACCCTGACCCTAACCCTGACCCTAACCGTAACCCTAACCCTGACCCTGACCCTAACCCTAACCCTGACCCTGACCCTGACCCTGACCCTAACCCTAACCCTAACCCTAACCCTAACCCTAACCCTGACCCTAACCCTGACCATAACCCTGACCCTAACCGTAATCCTAACCCTGACCCTGACCCTAACCCTAACCCTGACCCTGACCCTGACTCTAACCCTGACCCTAACCCTGACCCTAACCGTAACCCTAACCTTAATGCTAACCTTAAACACTAACCTGCAGTATACGCTTTGATCCTAGGGTGTTATAGCATTCATTTTACTTTCATTAAAAAATGTTATTTTATGATCTCACTGTTACAAATAAAGTTATAGATATTGAACTAAACTTTTGTTTTGAAATTATCTAATAAAATAAGTGTTTGAAGAAATTGTTTACTTAGCTGGTTTATTTCTGATTTAATTATGCGATCTGATAGTTTTTTTAATCAAACAAATGATGCATGTAAATGATATCGTTACAGCAATTAATTGCATGTTTGCATACAGTTAGTTTTGACTTGATGACAGTTTCTTATTGACTAATATTGATGTTCCGTCTTATGCTTTCTTAGTGCATGTACAGGTATGAGGTGCAATTATCATTCGTATGCCATTGATATTTAAACACATCTTTCATTAATCATAATATGAGCTACGAAAAATGTATATCTATTATCTATGAGGAGATGCACAAAAGGTATGCAACAATACAAGCATACATAATTAACAGAATAATTTAGAGGCTAAAGATTATCCGATAATCATTCTATCAAATTAATCTTCCCATCATTACCCAAACATTAACCCTAACCCTAACCCTAACCCTATCCATAATCTTACCTCTAGTAAAAATATATCAGATAGGATAACCCCAACAATTAGAAGACACGTCAACTATCTACGCTGGATTTCTCTAAATCATGTAACAGAAAATGTCACTAATAAATGTAATGTAATATTTCTGATATTGATGTATATGAACAATACATTTGACATGTCTTATTGAATAAGGTAATTCTCATGGCGAGAAAAATAATCATACATTACACAAACTGAGATAGATTTAGTATTGTTAACTATGAGGTGCATGGTACAATTGAAAATAACTATCGGACGTGCAATTACATCGAACCATTTAATATTCTAATGTGGCCGACGGACTCTACGAACATACTTGGTTGAACTATACTTACTAAATGAAATACAAAGGTTAGGGTCTTCGTTAGGGTAAGGGTTAGTGCTTGAGCGAAGCCTATACAGAATCGACAAACTCTTTACAGTAAAAACTTCTAATAGAGAAACGAAAACTTTTTCAATAAATATGCATAAAAATATCAATAGCCATTAATAATCTCACCTTTGTAGCAAAATAATCGACCCCTTCGATAAACTAAATTAAACCCTATATTACGTGCATAAAAACTCATACGACCCTAGATCAAGTATAAATTCATTACAACTATAATTTCTAACGAAATCTCTCTGAGTTTATCTAATAAACAAAAATGTAATGAGAATTCTGAATTTTACAATACTACACACAACATTTCCGAATAAACTAAAAGAATAAGTTTCCATAATATAAATTGACTACTTTTCTAATAATAACATAATATAAGTTAATAGACACCGAATATAATAACCGAAACCATAAACATGAATAAATACTTAAGCGTAAATGAAATGCTTGTATAAGTAAAAATAATACCAGCAATACACAAAATAAATCCTTCTAGCAACGGAATGTGATAATAGATTGATGCACACATATGTACCTGGGGTAAAATCGTGAGAAATAGAAGACATACGTTATGGTTCAACTCGCCGTTTTGAAAACTACATAGACTGCCCTCCCTAGATGATTTGTTAACATTATAGAATACAACATAAGGTCCCTAATAAATTGAAAAAAATACACGTATACTGTATTTCTCTATAGTACTTTACATCGAACCAGGTATTATAGGATCCAATACAAATAAAATTAATGAAGCCTCTAAAATAAATTATATAACCTCGCACTATATGTACTTGCTTGGTTAGAAATTCCTGCCCGTTGAAAAATAACTACATGCAGGAGAATAGTGTATATACATGTATAATAGGGCAAAGTATTAGCGCAAACATAATTTTCAACAATAATAAGATTAACAATGATGCAAAAAATAATAGAGACAGATATAATGATATAGACTTAAATATTATGATAATCACCTATATAGGATCCACTTCAGAAAAAATAAAGCTAAGGAATTCGAAACATTAACTCATTTAATAATCTGAGTCTCTCAAAGTGTACCTCATTATAAAGGCATGTACGGATCTTTAAGATTAAAATAATGGATATCGAATCGAATGTTTACTTGTTACAAATGCCAGCCTATAAACCTGTATATTGTCATTGTATTGTATGCTTAGAAAAATCAGTATCCATAATAAAACATAGGAGTTACACACTAAACAAGAATAATTAAATTCGCTATAAGCATATGCACAGACAATACTCCAGATAAACTATTGTAAGGACCTATAAGTTAGTATTTAAATGTTCCTCTTGTACTATATTTATCAATATAACCTATTTATATGATACTAAGATAACATCTGTGATTTAGTTATACCATAGAAATAGAAAGTGTCCTTTATCTTTTTAAAATGAAAGGTCTTACAATAAAAATATATCACGTTGTAATTGATACGAATATATAGGAACCTTTCTTAACTCTAATTTTGCTCCGCAAAAACTTTACACTATCGGGCATTATCACTCGACATTTCACGGACGAAATTCCATTGCTTCAACTAACACGCAATCTCATTGGTCGCTGGCTATCTCGGCCAATCTTTTAGTGCGGGACTAGTGATGTTAATGACTCCGCCTCATTTTCTTGCCACCTGAAAGCTCTTGCGTACCATTTTTCCTTCGGCCGATATTTTGTCACTTATGACAATACTAATTTGTTAATTTTTACTTAGAAAACATATGCACATTTCTCATAACAGCATTTAAACTCGGCCCGTAATCTAAACAATCCCTTCTCCACCGATCGATTTTAATAACTCGTGTAAATGATACATTGCAAGTTCCCCGGTAGCATATTCTCAAATGTATACTAGCGTCTTTAATCCCCCTACATCTCTCGCAGGCTTTCGGCACTTTGTCGTATATAACATCCTTTTGATGTTAATAATATAGATTAAGTTGACTCAATTATGCTCTAGCAAGGTAGGGACCTGAAAGAATGTTATTTTTAATTTCATAAAATTAATCTGTTTCCTTTAAACCTTAGGTAATTACACACTAAATATGGTATGTGCTTATATAGACATTCAGTATAATTTATTTGGGAGGAGGTGGAATTTTTCTGTATCCAATAAGTATAAAACTGGCACATTTTCCTCCCTATGACTGTTCGAAATCCTGAACCAGCTTGTCGTGAGAACAGATTGATAGGTGTTTATCGCCAATAAATACGAGAACATATGTGAGTGGACGAGTTGTATACTTGTGTTTGAAACATTTTTATTTATACAACTTCTTGAGATACGAAATACGTTTTCAGAAACAGAATCAGAGTGTTTCTACTATTTATATATTCATACACGTTCTAATACTATAAAATACATTTAATATTGAATATGTTATTTTTTCTGAATTAATTAAGCTTTGTTTTATTGAAGTAAATTCTAATATAAAACATTTGGAAGCGTCTCTTGGTCTATATTCAAAACGAATGAATTGATCGTTTACATATATATATATATATATATATATATATATATATATACATGTATATATATAAATATTTGTTATTGGTTATTATCTATGTACGTATACGTTTCGTCCTTAAACTGGGACTCATCAGCATAGAGGTATGACTATTCACTACCAGTCATGCGATTAGAAGTATTTTTCAACTCAAATCTAACGCCGCTTACCGCTCGGCCAATTCTGAATAGCTGATAAACAATGATAATTTTAATACTTTTTAAAGCGGCTTGACGTCCAAGCATTCTACTTCTATTACAGAAGGAATGATGCATTATAAAGCAAGTGACGTCATGCTGTGTTAGTACTACAATTACAGTGCTCTACCTTTTTACGAGGAGCGATAAATATAAATAGTTGTTATTGTGTATTATCTATGTATGTTAGAATTAGAAAAGCGACAGAGGCAGATCTTTTTTCAATTCAGTTGCTCAATGCAAGGTATATTCCGCAAAAAAGCAATTTATTTAATTCATTTGTTCCTTAAGCCATACTTTTCAAAGACCAAAATCTTATCATCAGAGGAGACTGCTGGGATAGATAAGTTGGCGAAAAGCCAAGATTTAAAATCTGAAAAAGTAAAACAAAAATTGTGGGGGTAAAACAAGGTAAAAGCTGTCCGAATGCAAGCATGTGTCCGATTGTAAAAAAATATGGTGTCAAAAAGTCCAGCGGAGAAAGTGGTTTGTAGGTAGGCCGTTAGAAGGCACGATAAATAAATTGAGAGGTTTCAAAGTTAAACCCCAGAAACCACCGTCTTCAGGTGCGGTCAAAATAGATACCACCCAGAGGATAAATAATCAAATAGAGGGTTCGTTCGTGGATGCAACAGGGCTCAGTGATTCGTGAGGTAGGGAAAATTTAATTAAATAAATTGCTTTTTGCGGAATACACCTTGCATTGAGCAACCGAATTGAAAAAACTCTGCCTTTTTTGTTCTAGCTCGTTTGACTCGTTGGTCTAGTGGTCTCCATCAATTCACTGTTTTGATACCTCATTATAATACAGCTTCCTATTCCAGTTTCTTGTTTCCAAGAACTTCATGCTTCCGGAACTCTCTTCCTGCTGACTGTTTTCCTTCCTTCTTAATGTTTTACTTCTACCTATAATTTAAACTTTTCAAGACTAGGGTCAATAGGCATCTCTTGACTTTGCGATTACCATGTTAAGGAGTTGTTTACTAAAACATACAAAGAGAATTGATGAAAAATATAAGCGGACAATTATATAAAACTGAACTAAACAAAACACCATTTCTGATGACCTGTCTTATAAATTCTTTAAAACATTGTTCAAATATTTTATTCAAATATTTCATGAGTATCTTCCTAATGTCTATGAAAGATAATCAGTTCTGCCGAAAGTTAACATGTCTTGGGAAGCAGGTTAAGTTTATTAAAGTACACTCGTTTAATCGTAGCTGTAAAAAAAACACAAACAAATTCGAGGTACCATTTTATTCAATACATGGAAGCAATGTAAAATTATGCCGTCATTGTCTGGCGAAATAACGACAAACTCAAACACACAATCATTTTCTGCAATAAAGGGACATCTACAGTGAGGACGTGGATGTTGCTGCCACTCGGGTGGGTCGGAGGCATTTACATTTAGGGTTTACCCGTGTATTTATATCGCATAAGCATATTCCGTTGAAATACTTGTAAAAGAACCACTAGCATTCATCATTTCAGCGATGTGACATGGCTTGATATTGTCAGACATTTCGGGATAGATTATGTAGGCAATATTTTTTTCACTATATCATAAAGTAAGAAACTAGGGGTTGGTGCACCAGACAGATGTGGCAACAACATATGCATTAACGCGCGAATGATGGGTTGGTAAGGATATATAATACCGACATCTGTTAGAAGTTTCCTAGCACGGTAGAGAGAAACTACGTTTGCCGCAGACTATTTGACCGTATTACGCCTCTTTAGTATGTATGGACAATATGTGTTTTAATGCTAACATTCTAAACCTGATATAAAATAATTTCACTAGCAGTCGGCTATATTCCTCAATGTGTTTAGGCTGATACCGGCAGTAACCGAAAGTATGGTACTTATTTTTTTTGTTTACATTCTCGCTACCTGAAACAGAAATAACGCTATTTTAATTGGGATGAATATTCAGTTTAACTGAGTGGGAACTGGAATTTCAGCTACTATACTGCGAAAACAATTCAGCCGACCATAGAAAGTAGTTTCGCTGTATCACGGCTCTTCATTGTGGCTAGATGTAACAAATGTGTTCATATATATATATATATATATATATATATATATATATATATATATATATATATATGTGTGTATATGTCTGTAGTTGTGGATTTTTTAAAACCACATCAGATTCCTTTTTCTGGTATATTAAATAAAAAGTTATAATCACTATAACAGAAAATTAGACGAAATATTATACATATATATATATATATATATATATATATATATATATATATATATATATATATATATATATATATATATTCAGCTGTGGTGTGAAGGGAAATAATTTAATTTGTTTTTAATGTTATATTTTGAAGAAATTGATACCCTCTAGAAAAAAATAAATACGCGTTCCGTCGCTCTGATAATAAATCTTTCTGGTGTGATTTCTAATTATTTCGGTGAATTTGGATTTTTTTCTTATATTTTTACCCCGAAGTTAAACCAAGGAAAAAGATAAGCCGTGTGAAAAAAAAAAACAAAAAAACGTTTTTATTATTATTTTTGCAGCCGGTTCGTGGACTCGTGTACAGGATTCGTAACAGGGGACAGGAGAACCGATGTGGGGAGCGACAGATAAGCAGATTTGTAAAACAGAGACTGCAAAATGATATACAATTAAATCAGATACTAACGGAACACACAGAGTCTTTGTAATATATATATATATATATATATATATATATATATATATATATATATATATATATATATGTGTGTGTATGTATGTATGTGTGGGTGTGTGAGTGTGGGTGTTTGTGGGAGTGTAATGGATCATCTCCTGAACAATTGAACGGAATATTATCAGTTTGGGAATATATATTCTAGGAATTACGGTGAATAATATGAGAATATTTTTTGTTAATTAAACATTTAATGAGTGCACATATATATATATATATATATATATATATATATATATATATATATGTATATATATATATATATATGTGTGTGTGTATATATATATATATATATATATATAAATATATATATATATATAGTTATCCACATACATACTGTTTCGCTGTTTAACAGCTCATCAGTGCGGCTAGACCAGTTAGTGCCTATATATATATATATATATATATATATATATATATATATATATATATATATATATATATATCGTTATTCAGGATAAACTCTTAAACATTTTTTTTATTTTGGAACACAGTGTGTAAGCTTATGGTTATCTTATTAAACTCCATTCCATCTATTTTTCTCAATCCTTTACGAAAGTTCTTTATTTTCCAAGTGTCAATCATTCTACTACTCATTTTTTATAGCTCCGGTGGCTTTCGGTTTTTATAAATGGTCACCCATTTAGTAAAACAACATTGACTCAGAGTTTAAGTAAGATACTAGACTTCACAGTGTAGACGTTTATCTTGTAGACACTACGTGCCCAGTTTTCCACTATGTCATTTTTAATGAATTAAGTTATCATTTAAGATGACGTCATCATTTATATCGGTATCATTTTGTGAAGTCTTTTAGTGTGCTGTAATACAAGCATGTATGCAAGCAAGATACACAGATGATTAAAGCTTCCTGATTTTTTGAATAGTTTTTGTTTATAATGTTCGTTGGACAGACATTTACCCAAATGAGTATTGTTATTTATGCAGACATGTACAAAATCTGAGACACTGGTATGTCGATGTTATCAATCAACATATGTTATAAACTAAGATCTTACAGTAAGACTCCGATCTTTACCTCATACCATATTTGGGAAGAATGAAATAGGGAAGAAAAAATAGAAAAGATAAGAAAAGGAAATTTAAAGTGTGATAAGTAACGTGGTTAGATTTGAGACCGTGGAGAATAAAATATACTTAATATAATCATAACATACTACATAAACTAACATACTAATAACATACTATATAAAATGTTTAATAAAATGACCCAAAAATTAAGCTACCGTTGTGGTGAGAATAACAAATAATTAAAGAACATTACAATAAAATTGTAAATGGCAGCAAAAATACTGAAACAAAAACAATAAAAATTATTACTTGTCAATTGCATGAACAAAACAGAATGTCCCCGTAAACAAAATTTCCTAACAACCCAAATAGTATACCTAGCCATAATTCCAAGCAATAAACACCTGACTCAGAAAAAATGAATACCACAAAAGAATGTCACTCTCTGTGTACCACTGGGAGCCATTGGCAATTTCCAATCACCAACAGTGGATCAGTATTAAAAACACCAGTATTTGTAGTATGTGTTACTTATGCCTAACCGAAAAACTTGAGAGAGTTAGATTTAGTGACAGAGGTGAACTTCTAAAAAACACAAATACACCTCATTCAACTGTAGGCAAAATACATTGCACCTACTTAGTGATTTACATATAATTATCTGAAAATAGATTAAAACCGAAAAAAACTAAATATTTTGAACCATAACCCTAACCCATTATTCTATAATAAATACTAAATCCCCTAGAATAAATTAACATTGAAAACCCCGGCCACTATTTAGAAGAAGAACGTATCTATCCATAAACAAATAAACAAAATGGTTATCCATTTATATATAATATATTATAACATGTTCGGCATTATTATTATATCCAATCCTCTAATAAATTATGATTAGAATTAGAATACATTATTAATGTTACAACTAAAAATATTAATATGATTACCATTAACATTATTACACATTGCGAATTAGTATTACTCACTATGAGTTCTCACACATGCCGTCATCAGTAGTTACATACTAATAATCACTAGTGGGGCTCCTTGGAGCCTGATTGCCAACAAATCTTCCCAGATAATTTTTTATTATTATTATTATTATTATTATTATTATTATTATTATTATTATTATTATTATTATTATTATTATTATTATTACAATCATTATAATATTTATTACATGGAGTATTCTTATTATAATATTTACAACTAATTTCATTACTATTATTATTATTATTTTCATTATTATGAATGTTACTATTATTATTTCTATCGTCATCAATATCATCGTCTTTATTATCATTATTTTATAGTAATCTCAACAATTATATATTTTTAGTTGGAGTTTTCTTTTTGAACATCAAGTCAATTCATTTGACTTTAGACATTCAAGCTGCACCTTAACAATTTCGCTGTTCTATATCCTTCTTTCCGTAAGGGAAGTGTCATTGGATCAAATTAATGACAAAAAGCAAATGGGAAAGACTATCGCCCTAGATTTTAACTAAACCTAATGCAACACCTCCTAAAGTGAAATAAATTTCCAAATTCGTCATGCTATACTTTACAGCTGTTTAAATGTTGGGGGCTATTCCGAAAATCTCCAGGCATGTGTGTATCCATGAATGAGAGACCATGACAAATGCTGTCTTATAATCAGTCCATCCTATGACAAGTTTTGTTGTTCTTCGTTTGCAGTTCCCCAGGATTAGTGTGTCGATCATAAGCTGATCTTTGGTGCCATGTGATCTTTTTCGGTAGCCTTTCAGTAAACTGTGTTGGCCATAAATACTTTCAGACAATATGCTAGTGAACAGTGTCCACATAACTGAAAGGCAAGTGATTGGTCTGAAGTTTGTTACTTCACCCTTTTTGTTTTATATTTTATGATTCAGACTGTAGTTCTTTTTGTCAGCCATTCAGGGAAGCTACCTCTCTGAGGTAAAGCACGGATTCTAACTCTGTCTAATAACATCTCAGTTTATAATAGATGTTGATCGATACCATCGACAGGCCAGTGTCGAAGATTTTTAACATGTCTACATAAATAAATATAATCATATATATAAAAGCTCTATTTTATATTGAACACTTTTTATAAGCCTAGTTGAAATTATTTCGATGCCTAACCTGTGGATATTTACCTTGGCTGGATGATATATATATATATATATATATTCATATGACACTGATTTCTATTCAATCCAAGTGAATTCAATTTAGAAAAAAATCAACTATTTTGAAAAACTGAACGTTGAACCGAGTTTAATTTTTTTTTAAAAACTCCTTGTCAAAAGAGAAGGAATTTTTCTCGCAGTCTACTTGCCATTATGTGGCAAAGCTAGTCACAAATGCGACGGAAACAAAAATAAAATAAATACATTACAGATAACTTTACTCAAAATACTACCACCACAACCACTACTACTACTACTACTCCTACTACTACTACTATCGTTAACGATAAAAGTAATAATAGTTATTGAATAAAGCCTAGTAGTTAAAATAATAAATGGCGTAATAATAAAGATTGTAATACTAATATTATTATTAACAAGAAAAACATTTAAACGTTGACCATCTGCTTAATTAGTTTGGGCCACTTGTTTCCATCTATATATATATATATATATATATATATATATATATATATATATGGGGGGGTGTACGTTTCATTTTTAGAACAAATTTCCGCTTATATCAACACCTTAACTTAACTTTTCTCACGAATTTACTTGTGTTAAAATGCTGTTTTTAATTGCATTCAGCTCAGTTTCTATGTGTATACGTGCATCGTGTTAAATCCATCAGATAAGCTATGTGTGTGTGAGTGTGTGTGGGTGTGTTTGTGTGTATAAGTGTTTGTGTGGCAGTGTTCTCTGGCATGATTACTTTGTTAATATGTACAGGGTGATTTCTGAAAATCATGCCACGCATGGAATTGTTAATATTATTCTGCTGCATAGATTTAGAGACTAACATGCAGATGTACGCATACACCTTTGTAAAACGCAGGGTGCCACTCTAGACACATAACACATGGAATAGCCAACACAAAATCGCAATCATTTCCGAAATACGAATGCATAGATACAAATGGACATGTCTTTCAAGATTTTGCATCGATGGCAAACAGTCTATGTTTTTTAATCGTTTGCTGATATGATAAACACTTTAGGAATCGTCTCATTAGTAGGAATGGCAGATGTAGAAAATACCAAAGGAGAGTATTTATTTACATCCTCTCCAGGAGGTTAGGCACAAGTACAAGTGACCGGGATCTTCAGATCTCCCTACATCTGTATCATTTTTTCCTTGAGGACCCCAGTAAGCCCTTTTGGTCTTTGCATCTGTGGTAACCAATTACACCGTCCTCTTTTTAATACCTTCAAGAGTACCCGGAGTTGGTGTTATTTTGGTACCCTCCGTAAACTCCGCATACTTGTTTTTAAAAAGTTGTCGATACTCCTCTGGAGTTTTCTGGGCCTGGGGTCACCACGCTGCCACATTTCCCTGGGAATTTCCAGGAACTTCTGCAGTCTTCATTATTTCGGGCCCTTGTCCAGCCGGGATTGGGGATCCAGAGTCGGGAGAAAAAATTATTTTGGCCCCCCTCCTCGTCTTTAGTTTTGCAGGTCCATAGCTTTCTCCGTCTGAAAGGTCTGACGATGACCCCCCGAGGAGCACCCTAGAAAAATGTCGGGCCTGTATCGTCTTTGAGCCACCTCTAAATCTTGAGCATGGCTCTTCTTAAGAAGTCGTTTGTCAATTTGGGATCTTTGGGAGCTGCCGAACTGGATGTTCGGGACTCCAGCAAAAAACTCCCTACGTGGTATATCCGCGGGAAAATCACCGAAACTAAAATCTGAGGCGCACTCGGATGTGCAACCTCCCGACAGGGGAACCAACGGAGATGGAGTGCCGCTCGGTGCGACACTCCCCGATAATGAGGTGCCCTTGGTGGCAACACCTCCTGGGGTGCACTCGGGTGCGCAACCCCCAGATCTAACTGGAGTGCCGCTCGGTGCGACACTCCCCGACAATGAGGTGCCCTTGGTGGCAACACCTCCTGGGGCGCACTCGGGTGTGCAACCCCTCTCCATTACGACCGGGGCGCTCTTGGGTGTGCAACCCCCCTTCACGGCCACCATCATCAGGTCGTACTCGGGAGTACGACTAACTAGGTCCAAAAAGGTGCCCTCGGCGGTCACACCCTGGTCGTTGTCAGCCACGGTGACAACTCTGGTTTGCAAAGCCGGGCTGGCTTCCATCTAAAAATCGGGTCCTAAAGAGGTGCAACACCCGCCGATTCGGAGTCGATGAGACCGTCACCGAAGACCGGTACGTTAGTCTCTCCGAAACCTGCCAGCTGCTTAAGTGTGCCACTCAATAAGACGCTGAAAAAGAACAAAGTAAAAATTAAACGAATCAATTGCCCAAGAGGGGCGAAACAAGAAAGAAGAGAAAAATCCTTATGAGGGGCTTGGTCAAACAACGCTTTAAACCTAGCCAAATGTCCGATAACGGATCACTGGTCTTTGGATAAGATAAAAAGTTTCGCACTGAGAACAGATACTACACTTTGATCTAAGCCAAAAGGCCAGGACAAGGCGGAGAGTAGATCAGAGTAATTAAGCATTTTACATTTTGTATCAAGGTGTACTTATCATTGAACGACAAGAAAACCCATTCTGTCATGCATTCCTGAACGACAATTTAAACATTGAATGAAGTTTATTCGCACGAAATATGTTTGAATTGCAGATAGGATTACTGATTTTATAAGTTTCATTGTGTCAGTTGATCACCCTGTGGTTGATTAATTTGTGTAGGCATATCTGCCTGATGATCACTGATAGGGTCAAGAACGACTCAATGGGATTGATCGGAATATTACATGACGCATCTTTGAGATATCAGATGTATCAATACAGGAGAAAGTGTACTACTACGCCACCTACTACTACAACAACTACTACTATCAAAATGATAATACTAACGAATATACTCTAATATGTTGGTTGGATATAATACATATTTAATATGAATGATCTTTCGAACGCTGTGTGTCAGTTCAGTGAAAGCTACCTATAATAAACAGTACTATACTACAAGGGTATTTGGCATTAGTGCACTAAGTTTAACTTATTAAGGACTCATCATGTTGAATTTCTCATGGAAAGCCTCAAAACAAACAGGCAATACTACTACTACTACTACTACTACTACTACTACTACTACTACTACTACTACTACTACTACTACTAATAATAATAATAATAATAATATGGCTGATCGGTATGAACACATCCCCCACGATATTACTATTAAAAAATCATCTATAATTAATAGCATCATTTGATACAACGTAAAAGTTTACTTGAGAAATAATGGAGTTCGTCTTTGTACATGATTTGAAACGAAATCAATAAAGTGGGATAGCCAATTTCTAAATTATGTGCTTAAAAGTATACATTGCATATTTCATAGACGTACCATGGTTTCATTGTCTGTGATAGACCTTTATTGTTTAGAAAAGGCATTTACAACCGAACTCCAATCTTTGTCGACCCACGAACTGAAGATAGTGCTAAAATTAATTTTTCTTTTCTTTACACTATGGCTCAAGGAAGGAAAACATTTTTTTAAACCCCTTGCTTTGCGAAACTGATTACTTTGTCAGACGGACAGAGGTAGCAATTCAGAAACACTAAAGTATTCGATATGGCTAAGATCGATGTGCCAATTGATCGACCTAACACCCTATTCAGAGACATGATGTTTTCTATATTAAACAAGAAATAGGTATTAAAATTAAAATGCCACTCTACGCGATTCGAAATGGTAAGTTTAAAGAATGCTGAAAAAATCAATATTAGTATTAAAAAGAATCTGCAAAATGAACAAACATCAACGACAACAAGAACAATTAATATATTTCCTTTATTTTTGCATAGTAAAACACTTTACTTCTCAATAACGATACATAAGTCACTGATATCATGCAGTTTCAAGATTTCCGCATTCACCTGTGGAATCCATTCTATACACAAATAGTAGATACCACATAAGAAAATAACTTCGTTTACTGTTGACATGAGATCGATAATTCATGATGATATCTGATCTCGTCTGATTACTGAACTTTTTTTCAATGTACTTCAGTGTAAGTTCTCAGAAATCAAGGGGCTCCTGCCTGCGGCTAACACTTGATTTTCATACGAGATACATAGATATCCGAGTGGTCAATTAAAGTTCTCCTTTACCTTTCAAACGGTGAGTTAGTAAAGAAGTTGATATCATTAATTTTCCTATCACTAATTGAACATGTAACTATGTTATAGTGTATGTTTCTTGTGGTCTATTGGTCTTAGCAGATTCCAAGATTGAATTCATCTAATCTGCTGAGGTATTTAGCTTAGTGATTTTAGTTGAGTACACATCATTTGGAGATGATGCACTATTCCTCGTATAAGCCAGTATGTAGCCATACCGAGAGGATCTTATTTGGGCTTAAATTATTATGTTATTTTTAATATTTAGTCAGAGTTTACGCGTAGGATGAAGTATCCTCATGTCAGATTGTCCTGACAAACCTCTGTACAGAGAAATATTAGACACTCGAAGACAGTGTCTATTAAGCATTCTGTGGGTGCTTGTAAAAAAGCAAAAGGATGCAAGATTGCGGCGATAAGACATAGGTTTGAGCTTCGTTGATAGTGAGGTATCTATTAGATTATATACTGTTTTGGGGTCTTTCTAAGAAGGAGAGACTGGTGAATCGAGCAAGAGCCCAGATCTGACAGCAATACTCCATTGAAAGGCAGATGGTGGTTTTGTAGAGATATCGGATACTGTGAGGCATGAGAAGTGTTCTAGCACAGTAGAGGGAGGCAACTTTCTAAGCAGCCTTGACAATGACTTCTATGTATCTGTCCCCACTCATGTTACCTCTGAATGAAAAGCCGAGATGTTTGACCATTAAACTCTCAGGTAGGGTGATATTTGCCATGACAATCGGTGGTTGAAAAGGTATCGTGTCATTTTTTAATGAAAGGAGCTTTGTCTTAGCAGCATTAAATGTGAGCATATATTTATGACCCTATTCCACTACAGACTGGAGACCACTTACAAAGGATTAAGTCACTATCTCGGGTATGTGTGCGTCGGATTTGTCCACATGACGGTAGCAAATATACCCATCTCAAACTCAATGTCATCAGAGATGTCGTTTATGAAAATCAGGAAAAATAAAGGTCCAGAGATAGATCCCTTGGCTACACCTGCATTTATGTCATGTTCAGATAAACAGTCATGGACGACTACCTGGATCTTTCTTTTTGATTATTAAATATTTGTCTAGTGAATTCGTTAAGTTAGTTCCTATTACGAAGCATATGTTCTGATATTTTTCTTAAGGTGGAGTAAACGATTACTACTGTGTCTGATGCAAGATGGTGTTTCTTCATAATTTCCTATTTTATACTAGTGTGAACGTTACTGTGTTTTTCTTTCCATATACACTAAGACAGACTTAATTTTATTGTTGGATTTCTCAGTCATAATGTGAGTCATCATGTAGTATGGATATCTTATTTGAATGTGTTTTCTGTACCACTTATGTACACTTTTTCTTAGTCGTTTGTGCTGATTAGCGGGGTGGCTATATATATATATATATATATATATATATATATCATATATTTGTCAAGAACTTATTCATTTGAAGTAATTGGTCCTGATTCTACAGTTGCATACGTAAGTTTTTGTTCCAGTATAATTATTGTTAATTTTTGTGGTATTTATGCTACTGTTGTTAGTTTGTTAGAGATTATATATATATATATATATATATATATATATATATATATATACATGTTTTTGGGTTGATATATTTGATGTAATGTATTTTATGTATTTGTGTATATAATTTTTATATATTTTCAAAGCTTCATTTTATTACCTGTAGTAGTATAACTGCGGTAATGGTCCTCTGAAGAGAAGAGTTATCTTTGAAAACTCATGAGCTAAGGACTTAAGGATACTTTGCTTGAACTTTTAATTCTAATAAAATTTGATTGACACCTTATTTTATTACTTCATTTTATATTATAATATTAATGATCTATCCAGTTTATTGAGCTTCAGTTTTTATCCGGATGTTTCACTAATTATAAGATATTAGTTGACGCTTATATATTTTGTTGGATTGCTTCATATATATATATATATATATATATATATATATATATATATATATATATATATATAAATTAAACATAGTTCAACGCCAAACAAGGCAGATCGCTACTGTAGATGTAAGGGGCTACTGAGAATCAGGGTGTACGTTTTGAGGGCTATCTTTAGTTTGGAGCTGTGAAGCGAGATGTCTGTTTACATTAGTTTTACATTTCTGCATGTTATTACAGTCAGGGGAAACAGAGAGCAGCGAGTGAGTTCCATACGCTAGCAGCGCGAGAAATAAGCTATTGGAGTAGAAGCCCTTTATGCATCTAAGGACATCCACGTTGAATGAATGAGATTTAGCTGATTGTCGGGTTGGTCGAGTCGCTTTACGTCGAGGAGGCACTAGAGCAGCAAGTCCATCGGAGCGCAATCCATTGAAGTACTTATAAAACAAGCATACGGATGCAAAATTGCGGCGATGCGACAGGGACAGGAGCTTGGTACATAGTGAGGGATCTATTAAGTTAATGACTGTTTTTGGGGGCCTTGTCTTAAATAGAGAACCTTGTAGATGATACTTCAGCCCAGATGTGGCAACACTACTCCATGCATGCACGAATGGTGGCTTTGAATAGATATAGGATACTGTCAGGCGTGATGATGTTCCTAGTATAATAGGGGGAGCCCATTGTCTTTGCATCGGCCTGAGAAATGTTTTAAATATATTTGTTCTAATTCATGTTACCTGTGAATGTTAGACCAAGGAGTTTGAATGTTGAACTCTAAGGTAGGGTGTTATTATATGCAATGGCAATCGATGGGTGAATAGGTTTCTTGCAGTTATTGAAAGAAAAGAGCTATATATATATATATATATATATATATATATATATATATATATATATATATATATGGGTGTGTATAGATCACGCTTCATAATATTATGGGGATTAATATGTACGTTTCTTCAGGAGACAGGTAATATGCCTTTGTATTTTGACACAAAAAACTGATGTTAAGTCTCCAGATACTAGCGGCCATACGCTCGTATAGCAAAGAGCTCGTGAGTAAACGCTGAGCAAGACTCATGAGACAGAGTCCCCAAGATAATATGTATACAGTGCGATTTACAATAGACCATTTCAGGGACGTGGAGATGAAGGATGCTAATAAAGATTAAATATATAACGTGAAAATTAGAGCCATGCATAATACAAACCTCGGCTTAAGAGGAGGTGCGCTTATAACAAGCGGCACTTCCTTACTCGCCGAAATGGGCCTATAGTGAAACAGTAAACATGTTTGTACAGAATCCTGTACGACTATAGTTATGCTAGCTGTGTTAGATAATGCTTTGTGAGAGTTGGACGAATCTATTCGAGACGGGTTTGACTTACGCGATTTGTAGCGGAGTCATCCCGTGCAGGTTAAGTTCGATGTGTTTCTAACGAACGCGGCGGACGTTGATTGACATTAAGTTCACGAGAAGGGTGAGGGTTCTGTTTGCAGCTGGCGATCACGAGGTTTGATGACATCAGAGTCACCACCGTGGGAGAATTAAATCGAGATTTAATCAGTTACTGACTTGGCAGTAAAGAGTCAACAACTCATCATGTAGCGGTTACGATAAAGATTCCAAATGACGGAAAAATATAAGAGTCGTAATGAAATCTAGTAGAATCTTTCATGTTCCTTCCTCTGCAAGTAATTACGTGATTACAGGCTAACGTAAGAATATTAACTAGTGAATTTAGTTAGCGTAACCTCTCTCTCGATCCGAACGAACTCGTTCAAGTCGGCTAATTAAATTAGTCAAATAAAAGCGGCTCTTTAAAACAGAAAAATACTTGTTGTACTGTTAAGAAATTGATTTCAGAGCGAAGACAAAAACCCTTAAATGTTAACACACGGCGAGCGACCGGCAGAAGATAGCAGTCGCGGATAATGGTTGCAGGCGAGGAGAAACGGTGGTGCGAGTAGTATCACACAATTGCTGCACGGGCGACAATGACGGCGTGACGACAGGAAAGAAAAGAGAGAAGTACAAAAGGTTAGTGCAAATAGTTCTGACAACCGTGAGGCGAAACAGAGAGACGGCATCTCGTCCCATTTAGTAGCAATGCCGTTCGTACGAATAAACAGCGAGAGTTCTTCTAATTCTACGATTCCCCAATTCCAATTTACTTGAATTGTTAAATGGAGGTGTATACCAGATAATTTTCCTATTTCTATTTTTGTTTCTACTAGGGTTATTTTAACTACCCAAAATAACCCTAGTAGGAACAAAAATTGAAATAGGAAAATTATCTGGTATACACCTACATTTAACAATTCAACTAAAACCAAATTAAGGAATAAATTCCTAAACTTAATACATACTCATTTCCCCAATAACAACCTACTCCATAAAACACACGAGAACTAAGCTATTGTTGTGGTGACAACCTGGAAAAATCATAAGAAAGCACAACAGTAAATTACTAAACACCTCAGTAACCTCAAATCCTAGAAGAACATGTAACTGTACTAACAAATCAAACTGCCCTCTAAACCAAAAGGTCCTATCAACCCAACTGGTCTATGAGACATCAATCTCCTCAACCGAACCCCCATCCTAGACTAACTATTATATTGGTCTGGCAGGTAACAATTTCAATGAAAGATTCTACAACTACAAACTCTCCTTCAACAACCCTGCCTATCCTGGCCAAACTGGACTATCACTACATTACCACAAAATTAAAACAAAAAAAAGAAACTCCCATAATAAAGTGGAAAATCCTAAAAAAATCTAGCACCTGCACACCAATGAACTCACCATGTAGATTATGTTTGAATGAAAAATTAGAAATTATCCGTTTTAAAGACAGATATAAACACCTAAATAGAAAACAAGAGACTTCTATCAGCTGTAAACATAGTAGACTCTACCTCCTTAGCAACCCACATACTCCACCTTAACCCCACATCAACCCCTCACATATTTAAAAATGAAAATATTTAGTAATGAATAATTACATTAACCCCCCCATTATACATTACTTCAAAACACATTACAACCCCTACCCACCCACCCGAATTTACCACCCAACCCCACCCCCAACAAGTCTCGATGAATCTACAGATATATAACCACCCAAATAAACCATCAAATCTCTAAGTATTACCTAAAATTCTCAGCCTCAAAAACCTCTCAGTCATACTACCAATTATATCAAAATCATCTCCCACCTAAACCCATAACTATGATAGCTATTAACTCTGATACCACTTAGATTGATCTAATCTCAATTACTTAATCCTTCGATTACTATCTTGAACACTTAATTATTGACTGGGGACTAGTCTTGATTATTGGTAGTAGAACTATAAAAGCTTACCATCACTTGCAGACTTATTTCGTCTAATGACTTCACAAATAACAAGATTATAATACTTACCATTATTATTACTACTATTATTATTATTATTATTATTATTATTATTAGTATTATTATTATTATTATTATTATTATTGATACTAATGTCACTGCGACTATCGGACGTACTATTGGCTTTATTATTATTGTTATTATAATTGTTTTTATTTTTATTAATACTAAAGATAGTAACACCATCACACTTCTTTTATATAGTAATTCCACTAGTATTAATTTTAGTATAA
>OY744521.1:14981620-14984120 GCA_963556195.1 Sepiola atlantica | reverse complement strand
CTATTAGGAATTAAGAATAAGAAAAGAGGCTAATATATATATATATATATATATATATATATATATATATATATATATATATATATATATATATATATATATATATATATATATAAATATATATATATAGAAGATGCAGCCTAGGGTAAACCCAAGACACAAATGAGATGAGCTAAGGTGGAAGGTGAGAAAGCACTCGAGAATTCTAAGCCGGCATAACGCCCAAAAGGAAGAAGTATTGCCTATCAAGTCACTACCCAGTGATGATGATATAATAATACTACCAGCAGACAAAGGCAATGCTACAGTGTTAATGAATAGAGCGGAATATTCCAAGAAATTGGCAGATATAGTGGGGCCAGGTGGTTACTGTAAAGTTAAAAAAACTGACTTTGAAAACAGAGAGGAATCCCTCACAGATCCTTAGTAAACAACAAGGACCTACTTCCACCTGCAAAATACAGACAGCTGGGTCAACATTACAGCAAGTAACCACACACCTATACGGCCTTCTTAAGATTCACAAAAACGGTATTTCGATTAAAACCATTGTCAGCGCCCAAGGTTCAGCATGCCATCCAGTGAGCCGATTCCTGGTAGATATAATCATTCCACTCACAGGCAAATCTCCATCGTATGTAAAGAATTCACCTCATTTCGTAGACGAAACAAACCATGCTCCCATTCATGCCAACCAGATGGTGTCTAGATGTAGTGAGTCTGTTCACAAAAGTAGTTACTGATGAGACTCTGACGGTTGTACGAAATAGATTGACTTCCGCATAGAAATCACATACGTCGTGATGGGATCTGATATATACATACATGAAGAAGGTCTAGCTATGGGTTCACCATTGTCCCCACTACTGGCCAATGTCTACATAGAAATTGTGTTACAATCAACACCACTACAGCCAACAATGTGGCTGTGATATGTAAATGACACATTCATTCTCTGGCGTCATCAGGAAGACTTTCAAATATTACTGGACTATGTGAACTCTCTCCGCCTATCTATACAGTGCATGATGGAAAAAGAGCAGTTCATATACCATATATGAGGGGCTTGTCGGAAAAAAATCCAAAGAATATGTAATCCATATAACATCAGGATAATATTCAGGAGCGACTCAACTTTTCGAAAGCTTTTGAAAGTCAAACCCCCTACGGAAAAAGTCATGACTAAGAACTGTGTCTATGCGAGTCCATGTAAGTGTGGAAAAGAATATAAAGGTGAGACTTGTCGTCCACTAAAGGTAAAGCTCAAAGAACACCGGAAAGCCGTAGTACTTGGAGAAATCGAAAAGTCGGGTATGGCTGACCACATATGCAACGAAAAAGAAAACCATCTACCCTTATGGGATGAAGTAACAATTATAGATAGAGAAGAGCTGTGGTAAGTAAGACGAGTCAAAGACGCAGCACATATGTTAGGCGACAATGACTTAGTAAGCAGACTTAGTATAGAATTCAATACAATATGGGAAACTAAAATTATAAATAATAAGTGATTAGTGATCTATAGTGATAAGTAGTTATATCAAAAACAAGAATAGGTAAAAGGCTCTCGAAATTCATACAAGAATTGTCCGCATGGATATAATATTATGTATAATTCATAATTCTAAGTGACAGTCATCTGAAGGTTTATAGTTCAATCCTCAGTGCCGGCGATACGAAGAATTGCGAATTACTGAAGACTTCTTCCCAGCTAGGGCAGATGGAACGAGAGCATGCTACCCCCGTGGATTAAATAAAGGGTTCCGTTCGAAATTCCGTCCAGATCCCCGAGAACGACACCTGAGTAGGTCGGTGGTTATATCCGCCGGAACGTTGTGATAAAAACACCCAAGATGAGAACAGAAGTCTGAATATACGAAATTTTACGATATATATTGCAATTAAGATAAATAGAGACCCATACCTTTAATACCCACAGGGATCATCAAGCTAAATGCATGACGGTTGATTATTAATTGTTTTTATATTTCTATGTAGTTTTTAGTTTCGCTAACAAACCAATCAGAGTTTCCGTAGTTTCTCTCTCATTAGCCAATGCCTGAGCTTATCTGTAGTAATGGCCCGGCCGACGTTGCATTACATCTCTTCTTTATTTTCATTTGGGCGTTTGTCATTTCTTTAATAAGTTTGTCACATAAGCATGCGGCCTTATCTTAGCATGTTAGTAACCGGAACACATATTTTCTACGCATGTTGCTATTCAATGTTTCCTATAATTATTGATTTAGTTTAGTTTATTATTTGTTTTATTTGTTATGTATATAGTTATCTATATGATTAGCATTTTTTGAATTTCTAGCTTCTCATTCAAACATCTACAAAGGTCGTCTAAATATCTACATAGACTGGCCCATCGTATTATATTCCACACGTTATTTCTATTAGAGTTTGAGTCATTTACGTTTATAAAAAAATTGGCTTTTTTATATGATTTTGTTTAACTCAAACATGTAGTTCATAACACTTCATCCACCTAAAA
>OY744521.1:14926620-14979120 GCA_963556195.1 Sepiola atlantica | reverse complement strand
AAAACTTATTACATATGTTGGAAATGCAATATAAAATATTAGAAATAAACATACTATATTGAATGTAAATATATCTGATAAAATCCGGAAAGCAAATAATCATTATACAATATGTCATATTGTAAAACAATTAAATATCACCCCCTTACTATTGAAATTTAAATATAATTATACTAAAACCTTATTTAAATCTGGATTAAACTCTATTACATGATTTTTATACTAAAAAATGTATTTAAATCTAAGTCTGATTTAAAAAAAAAAACATGAAATTCAAGAATTCATGCTATTTTTTGAAAATATTGGATTTTTAAATGGGAGGTTGTATCATACCTTTTTTTATAAATTTCACTAAAATCGAAAGTATCTGAATTTTAACTCAGCGATTTTACCCCATATTTTATTCCCTTTTCATAACAGTAAATTAAACTAAATATAGCCCAAATTATATTTGCTTCAGGAACGTGTGTTTTCCAGTTATAACTTGTCTAATACTTGGTTGAATGTCGCTTAACTTGGTTGATATGACGGAAACTGGGGGTGTCATTGTTATTTAGATATACGCTTTTAATAAGTCAAAGAATTTAATTTTTTTCATGATCGGTGGTAGGTAGAAACATCTGTGAGTTGTTTGAAAAATGTTTTGAAAAGTGTAATAGGCATAGACAAACTCCAGATATCGGTTATAAAGAAAACCAGTCCTCTAGTCAGATTCAAGTTAAATACACGGTCGTTATAAGCGACAAAAATCACTGATAACGGATGCTATGAGAAAACAAAATGGAGGTAAATGTCACTGTATTACCTGAGGAGACTTCATGTCATTAAACATATTAACTAAAAGAAAAATATTAACTAAAAAAAAAATATTATTTAAAAAAAAATATTATTAAAAAAAAAAGGTAAATAAATGAATACAACAATCATTTAAAAGCGTTGCATATTTATTCACAAACAACAGAAGGTCTGTTAGCCCATATGGTAAGCTCCTGTCTCTCTCAAGTGAGTTATTGTTGGCGTCCTAATCTCATAGTTGATGTGCTTGCTAATGATTCTTGAAAAATAGCTCTCTGCGAATGATATATATATTCTGACTCTATCAGTGTAGGAAATGATAGTCTCAGACGGTCGCAAGGTTCGAACACCTGCTACAGAATCCACCTAGACTCCGCGAGCAAGCCTCACCACCACACGACCACGAGACATTATCACGTCAAAGAAGGGAATGTAAGTTCTATTAATTCAAAAACTGACTGGAGAATTCAACGAACCATGTTGGAATGTGTACGTCTATTTTAAATTCCCCAAACAGCGCTGATCTTCAATCTTATTAAAGGGGCTTATAACAATATTCATTTTAAATGAATGATATTACATTATTTTTGCCTACATACGCCAGCGTTTCAAGCTTTCGTTCTCATCAGCGTATCGGAATGATAATCTCAGACAGTCGCAAAGTTCAAACCTTTGCTACGGAATCAACGTAGACTCAGCAAGAAAGCATCATAAACATACGGCCTCGAGACATTATCACGTCAAGAACGAAGTATATATATATATATATATATATATATATATATATATATATATATATATATATATGGGTGTATGTGTGCGTTAATTTATCGATCTATTTTACAATAAATCGATTCTTGTAATTTTTGCTTTGTTAGTGGTGAAGATTTCACACACACGCATACCCCCACAAACATGTTATTCATATATATATATATATATATATATATATATATATATATATATATATATATATATATATATATATATATATATATATATACTAGCAGGGCTACACAGCGTTGGCCAGGGCGATATAAGATTGTAGTAGAACTTAAATAGTGTGTGTAACATCTTTATATAAAAACTGCAATCTCTCTTCCTTTCTCTATCTTTCCTTCGTCCCTAGCATTTACTTTTTAATCATAACTCTCTTGTTCACCTTTTCCCATCTGATTTATCTCTAAAAGTTTAGAGACGCACCCCTGTCGTACGAAAGAACTAAAATTTAGAGAACCACCCCTGTTGTGCCAAACAACTAAAAGTTTAGAGATGCCCACCTGTCGTATCAAATAACTAAAAGTTTAGAGACGTGTCCCTGTCTTACCGAAGAACTAAAGGTTTAGAGGCGCGTTCCTGTTGTAACGAAGAAGTAAAAGTTAAGATAAGCGTCCCTGTTGTACTGATGAACTAAAAGTTTAGAGACTCGCCCCTGTTGTACCCAATAACTAAAAGTTTAAAGACGCGCTCCTGTCGTACCAACAACGTTTAGACGCCCCCTCAAACTTCCTTTGACGTCATTTCCGGATTAGTTGTAGGAATGACATAGGTATCAATGTAACGCTTGTGAGAGTGAGCCTCCTCCTTCCTGGAACTCGGCTCATACTGACAGAATCAAGGCAGGTACACAGATTACCAAATAATTAGCGTCTATTAATTTGTTATATCCCCCATCGTCCGCTGTCTCACTCTGATGTAATTTCCGGTTGAATTTTAGGGAATGATTTTCATTTTTGGAGGGAATGACTTGCAGTTATTTTTAGAAATTACTACATGATATAATTGGTGTCTATTTATCGTAATACATCATTACTTAGAACTTAAACTGTAAATAGCTGAAATTATCGACTTCCTCCAGATGAAATCTGCCGCTTAGTTCTCGGAGCTGTGCATTGATGGATTCGGGAATACTACCGTTATCTTAATCGGTTAATTTGACATACGAATTAACTCTTACACACACACACACACACACACACACACACACACACACACACATATATATATATATATATATATATATATATATATATATATATATGAAGAGAGAGTGAGGGGGAGAGAGACAGAGCGATATAAATCGTTATATAGAGAGATATGGGCTGATGATTTCCAGTTAGGATTCTGTCAATTAACTCGTAAGATTAGATAATCTTTTAAATGATAAGCAATTGAATGAAACACATCATAAAAAAACAGATATCTGTTTCTTCCAATAACATTAATAGTTTAGTTAGCAAAGAGAGATGAGTATCTGACTATAACGATCGGCTTACAGAATCTCGTGGTTAATGCTCTCGCTGATTCTAGCTACATTGATGATTTTGAAAAGGCTAAAATAACTGTCTACGGATAGCTATATATATATATATATATATATATATATATATATATATATATATATATACGTGCTTCTCGAGAAACCAAACCTATATCTGTGGTTGACATGAATGTCCTCAAATACATGGATTAAAGCGCTCAGATTTTGATTTTAAACTGTGTCTTTAATTTTAAGGGTTGAATTGAACTGGCTTCAAGATAATAAAATAACATTTAGGGAATCTGATTTCATTGCTGTGTAACAACTATGGATCAACTCAAATGCAAATATTTAATATTCGAATTTCCAAACAGAAAATATTCCCATACTGTTCCCCTAACACCCCGTTAAAATACTCCAGATAAATTAACATTTAGGGAATATTTATTTGTTAATTCCTATTGCACACATTTAACAAAAATTGGAGCTATCTACATTTTGTCGAAGGGTTTTCACATTTTTGTAAATTATATTTGCATAAAACAAAATTAAACTCAATATTTGAACCCCTTACACCTTGCAGCTATGTTCCTTCATATAAAACAGTTAATTATTTTAGGAGCTAATTCTGAACATACACATATATGACTATATTAACACACCTTACTTTATAAATGCTTCATCAGGTTCCGAATCTTGCCACCGGTATGAATAATCATCTCTACACTCGCGATTCCTGAAAAGGAGTAAACGTGTACGTATGTAGATAAAAACAAATATATATATATATATATATATATATATATATATATATATATATATATATATATATATATATATATATATATATACATATATACTCGTAGTATGTTTCTCTCTTTTTTTTATTTCTTTTCATTCATTTGCTGGGGACGGGGCATTCTTCCAAATGCCATACGATCACCCGCTATTTACAGACTCCAACCGAGAGCTCTTTTCAGGATTCTGGCCGTTCCCTTGAGTGCAGTTGTTTGGATTTCTCTTGCACTTGGTTCACCAGGTATACTTGGTAAATACTCTTTCAAGTTCTTCTTCATGAGTCCAGTGGCTCCTATGATAACTGGAATGATAGAGATCTCTTTGAGGTTCCAGTTTCTTTTCATATCATACATTAGACCCTGATATTTTGTTATTTTCTCCCTTTCAGCTCTATTTAGGCCCCCATCATTAGTATGTATGTATGTGCGTGTTTGTGTTGTTTTAAAGTTGAAACATCATAAAAACAAAGCATTTCATATAACTGTAACTCACCGTTATTTCTATTAAATCCGTCCGGTATTTTTCGACTTTTTTTAAGCGTATACATATAAATGCTGAATTCAATATATAATTTTTAATATATGTTTTTTAAAGAATCATTGTTATTCAACATAGACAATAATATATATAGGTGGGAGTTATCAAATAAAAATGCAGAGCTAGTGGGATAGAAAAGTGTGTAGTAGCAGACTTTTTTTTGCGATTTTTAGCGAATCGGTGCATTCGTAGTTAAGTTACTGGGGAAAGAAAGTAAGGGTAAGAGTTCAAGAAACGAGGTCGATATAGTAGGAATAGGGTAACGTCGTTTGTTAAATTATAGGTGGTTGAAGAATTTTCAGGAATAAGTGGTGGAAATGCTTAGACCATAGTGCAAAAGTAATGCTTGAAGTAACGTGAAAGTGGGGCGACTTAAAAAGAACGGTGCCTGTGCATGTCATGTTTAAATGACTGATAGAGGATAATGTTAAACTAAAATCGAAATTGATAAAATATTCATAAAGGATGGAAAAGGTATGTTGGATATCATACGTATATCTAATTATCGAAGCATTGCAGACAATTAAATTTCTGTCTGAAAATAAACATGTTAGTGTTTTTTTAATTTAATTGAATTTGATTGAATTTAATGGAAAAATCAAGGCTATAGGTAGGAGGAAAACAGTCAGCAGGAAAGGAGTTCCACAAGCCTGCACTTCTTAAAAGGAAGCTACTGGAACAGGAAGCTGTATTGCAATGAGTTCTCGAACCAACAGATTGACGGAAACTATGAGGCCAACGAGTCAAACGAGCTATAACAAAGAAGCGGAGAATCAGTCACATAATCCTGAAGTACACATGGCATTATAGTATTTTTAGACACGGCTGAGACTAACAACATCTCGTTTGTGTAGGAGAGAGCGTGAGGAGAAGACGAAAAAGGAGTGAGGACAATCAAGCTACACATACGTTTCTGCACCTTATCAATAACTCTCAAATGAGAAAGAGATTCACCAGCCCAAATATTACAACAGTACTCTTTACATGGCCTGATAGTAGATTTGTAGAGATAGAGAATAGCCTCAGGTGTGAGAACGTGTTTGGGGAGATAGAAATAACCAATTTTACGAGAAGCAGAAAGAGCAATGTATTTAATATATGAACTCCAAGAAAGATTTGATGAAAAAGACTATGATTTGTAGAGATAGGGAAAATAAACAGGTGTAAACCTTTTCTGGATTAAAGCAATGTCGACATTGTTATACTTAGCACTAGGAAAAATTGTGTGGTCTTTAAATCATACCGGGATTTAGATATTTTCGCAGACATTTCTCGATCATTAAACACATGTTTATTTTAGGTATCTGCAAGACCGAGAATTTTTCATACAACTTTGCATTTTAAATGAAAACATTAAGTAACGAATAATATAATAGTACATTTCTTTATAAATATTAATAGTAAGCAGAATTTAAAGAAATATATGTCAGTATCAACATTCTAAAAATATATATGTAGTTTTTCAATTCCCGGTCATATTCAAAAAGTTTTCGTGTTTACATTGTATTACGCTTTTTCCTGTGTTTATTTCTTAATTGTAAACATCTAATTGGAACTATGTTACAGTCTTAATATAAAAAAAATCAAATATTTGCTATGAATAAATAATTTTATTTCCACCAATTCTATGACGAAAAGAAAAGTAGTGTCGATTGAGAAATTAACAGTAAACTATATAAACGTTGTTAATATGAAAAATTAAATATTTGTGAGGGAAGATGAAAAAAAGATGAATGTAATTCCCGAGAGTAAAATAGAGAATAAACTCTAATTTATTCGATTCTTCTTAAAGACATGAATCAATTTTAAGTTAACACAGATCAGGTTTACGTTGCGGAGTTATGTAGACCGGTTTCTTTTTATTTGATTAAGATTCCTCAGTGTAGAACTTCTTAATGAATTAAATGGTTTGTATTTTATGAAAACAATATATTTGTAATTGTTTATTATCTATGGTAATACTGCACTTCCCTCTTACCCTCTCTCCCCCCCTCTCTCTCTCTCTATCTCTCTCTCTCTCTCTCTCTCTCTCTCTCTATATATATATATATATATATATATATATATATATATATATATATATCATATTTATATATATATTTGTATATATATATATAATGTGTATATATACACTTATATATATATTTTTTTGAATGTATATATATATATATATATATATGTATATATATATATGTACATAACTTCAAGTCGTAAAGTTAATGACAGGCCGTAGACAACATTGTTTTATTAGCACAAAAAGAAACCTTTTAAATGAGGAAATGAGAGAGTCTGGCGCGTGTCTATTGCCCTTTCTATTTTCATTTCGCGATTCCATATCAACGGAGGTCACATACAGCAACACATTAAACGAGCGACATTGAAAACGAATGACACATTTCGTTTGGTTAAATAAATAAATAGTGTCGAAACCTTTCATTATTTTAAACTTTTTTCATTTTGTTTTTCTTTAAATTAAAATCGCATAAACAAAATGTCGTCAGACTTTGTATTAATGTTTTTTTTTATTTACTTTATTTTCGTCGCTTCTGTTTATTTGCAGTTTTAAGATTTCCCGATAAGGATAAAAGACAGATTTCTGTAATTTTCAAATTGAATTCTAAAAGTATTGTATATCTAGACAATGGTTACTTGCGCATGCGTTTGAAATGTATGTATATGATTATACGAGCCGGAGTACTCGTCGGAAAACGGCTTCATTATACTGACACATAAGTGTTATATACACAATGTATGCGTTTGGGAGAAACACGCATATCATAGCTTTATACAAAATAAAAGGGTTTCTTAACACATACGAAGTAAAATTATTTCGCCTGTTATTAATTACTTAGTCCTCAGGTGTCTTCAAATTATGAGACAACTGTCATGTGGCGGTTTTGCATTTGCAGCCGATTTCGTCCTCGTCATTTTGATCGTATTCCTGGTGTATGCATCCGGTTTTCGGTCAAGTTACGTTGCAATGCACATGATTAGCTGAAAGAAACAGACCCATCAAAATAAATAGGACAACTATTTGTTATTAGTAATTAAAAGCTTTTTATATGTGTTTATATATGGTGGTACAGTACACGGGTTCGTTGTTTTTATATTGTAAATACTAGTCCAACATGTAGAGCAAATGAAGGCGTCAGTTTAAATTTAAGCCCTTTCCATTTGGTTATGAGTTTATCAACTCGAAGCCAAAAGTCAACTGTCAAAACCAAAGCAATAAACAATTTCTTAGAGATAATTAGCTTCCCTCATCTCTAATATTTGGCGACCTTTGTAGATCTTACTGTTAAATATCAGGGTCGGTATACGAAAAGGTTGTTTACAAATTGATGTGCACCTGGCGATTGTCAAAACCTTAGATAATTTTTGGATGGCAGAACGGTAATTTGAATATAAAAAAAATGCGGTGATTACGATATGTCGATGGGTGGGAAGAAGAGAGATGCAGTTAAAATATTCACGGGTGAACATTTTGGAAAATAGCATAGTGAGGAATGTAGAATACCCGGGTCGTTGTACAAAAAAGTTGGTGACAAAAAGAGATACACCTGTGAAACAATTACAAAATTATTGGATGACGGAAACGTTATTTCAACATAAAAATTAAGCTAACATCAGACGAACACCTGCAGGAGAAGAGGCAACATGTGATCGGTTGTCAAAAGATCAGAAAATTACCGCATGACAAACAGGTCATTTGAATAAGAAATAATGTACCTCACATTAACTATCTGTAACGAGAGTAGCGACATAACATGAACAATTGTCATAATAGGAAATCATGTTGACAAAGAAAATGAACCTGCCGATTGTAAAAATATAAGATAATTATTGGATGACCAAAAGATAGTTTGAATAAGAAATAACGCAATTAAAAACGGACGGAAACAACATAATGGTCGATGTCAAAAGAAATATACATGTTGGAAGGCGAAAGGTCATCTAACCCGGTGCAATTGTATAATGTCAACAAACGATAGACTGATTTGATGGATTGTCAAATGATTGAATCCCCGTCGTCGAGTGAAATGCACTGGGGCCGTGGGTACAGTGGCAATTCAATACCACAGGACGTTGAGGTGGTCACAAAATGCTTATATAATAACAACTGTAAATTTAAATTGGAATTTGGTTGACGATCAGGTTTTAGAGAAGAATCAACTATCTGATTCCATATGCAAATCATAATCTCCGACGGCCACCCTCATCACGCAAACAAATAAAGATACATGTTATATTTTCTATAAAATCCACGTGTTGTCATTTTTATTAAGCAAAATACAGCATTACTGCCTGCCTTCTGCAATGTTACTCCCAAATCTATTAGTACAACTGAAAATCTAGGCAACATCAAAGGAAAGCAAGAATGGATATCACCGCATCAATTGACTGTATTTGAAGCATAAACATACATTTTAGCAGGGGATTTCCATTTTAAATGGAACTTACTTTGT
This sequence comes from Sepiola atlantica, assembly GCA_963556195.1. Taxonomy (NCBI): domain Eukaryota; kingdom Metazoa; phylum Mollusca; class Cephalopoda; order Sepiida; family Sepiolidae; genus Sepiola; species Sepiola atlantica. Next base: position 14,970,264 of record OY744521.1, on the reverse strand, counting down.
ATAGAAATAATCTAGCTATAGAATTTGATACTTAGGGCTCAACTGTACGATCAATTGAGCAGTAAGTTAAGAAAAGACTCAAGTAACTAAAATTCCAGTTTATATGGAAGCTGGACTGCTCCACTACGCCAAGATGGCAGATACATTATATGAATTCCAGTATGTGAGTGACTAATTCTATATATAAATATGGCTTTATTCAAGCAACGTTTGCCTATAGGATAAAGGGGTCGGTAAGTGTAAATTTGAGTATATACTCGTCTTCTGTTTCAAGTTGTAATTCTCTGAGTAATATATTCCAAAAGATCAATGGTCGTGGGTTGGTGTTATCTTGAATACAAGCCCAGTACTGGAATATGCCCATAAACACAACTTTAAGTAAATTATTTAAAAAATATAAGCCCTTGTAAACAGAGCGAGACACCAATTTAACGTAATACATTCGTATGTGTTGGTGTTTGATAAGAGTGGTTCGTTCTTACATCTGAATTCTGGGACTTTTTCTCACCCATAATTAAGGCTATTACTCTGATTTCCTCTTAGGTTTCAAACATCTTCGCTGTCCTATTAAGAAATTATGCGAAACATTTCGATGTGTGTTATTATTGTCAGTTAGCGAACAATGTTAAATGTTAAATCTCATTAAGTATTATTTATAAATTTTACACAGTTCACTGATTATATTTAATGTATTCACTTCACATTAATAGGACAAGCGTATCGACTAATATCCACGAACGAAAATTCAGAGAAATTCTACCAAAACGTTTACGGCGCTGGTTGCAGCATTGACGTTACTCGCACGGTGTTAATTGACAAGATGAACTTAAACACGTTGCTTATAGAAACACCAACTCTAACATAATTGTTGTGAAGCTTGTCCAACAGTAAATAATAAATAAAGGAAGTGAAGTCAAGGGTTGGTTTAACAAGTGTATTAACAAAGTAAGAAAGTGACTAGCACTTGGCTAGACAGTTACAAGACTGTGCTTTGTCTTCTCTGTGTTTCTGGTGACTCGCACTATTTATAGTGACAATCGGTGCAGTTCCTCTTGTGTAAGAACGGCCGGTGTAACAATAATAATTATAATATCGCGGATACTCACTATATTGGAATAATCACTGTAAGCGTTCGCCATTTTTCTTAACTTCTCTGGCGACATTAGCATCATGGATACTGAAATATACGAACACATTTATAAGATTCAGATTAAATAAAATGAAAAAATTGCGTAGCATTCTATGTATTAATACATGAATGGGTATGCTCATGAAAACCTATGTAGAATTTGTGAATGTTAGAAAGCAAAAAGCGGATCTTGGCGTTTATTTCCGCAGCCTCGTTACTTCGCTTCCTTACTTTTGCCTTTTATTCCTTACATTCCATGAACAGTTTTTCTGACGACCGGGAATAGATTGCTGTATTTTCGGGTCGGAATATATGCATCTTTCACCTTGCTTTGACTGTTTTTTTTATATTGAATTAGTATTTGTAGCTCCTTACATTAAGTGGCTTGATACCTTGTCTAGAGATATTTCCATGAAAACTACTTAAACATAGTTTAAATCAACTAGATATGATCTGTAACCTACTAAATGTCAAAGGGAATATCACATATTTTCGATTTACTCGGAATTTATCTGCAAAATAACCAATGCACAAAAAACAATGCTATTTATGTTTTTACTAGTTTACAGTATAACTCTAATATTCAATTAATGAGTTTTTACTAGTTTACAGTAAAACTCTAATATTCAATTAATGAGGTGTTACTAGTTTACAGTAAAACTCTAATATTCAATTAATGAGTTTTTACTAGTTTACAGTAAAACTCTAATATTCAATTAATGAGGTTTTACTAGTTTACAGTAAAACTCTAATATTCAATTAATGAGGTGTTACTAGTTTACTGTAAAACTCTAATATTCAATTAATGAGTTTTTACTAGTTTACAGTAAAACTCTAATTTTCAGTAAATTATGTTTTACTAGTTTACAGTAAAACTCTAATATTCCATTAATGATGTTTTACTAGTTTACAGTAAAACTCTAATATTCAATTAATGAGTTTTTACTAGTTTACAGTAAAACTCTAATATTCAATTAATGATGTTTTACTAGTTCACAGTATAACTCTAATATGTCCCAAATGCACTCCAGTGAAACAGTAATAATGAGCGAGAATACACCCTCTCGACGGGCGGCGCAACTGTGACAAATAGTCCCCCCCTCAAAAAAATACATGAAGACCAAAAAACAATCCTGCGAGTCCATCTCGAAAGGAAGCGAATTTGATCTGGAAATAGGGACAACACGACCGCATGCTTTAAAACGGACATTTGTATCGTTTTTCCTTCAGATGGAATAGATCTGGAATGCCAATAATATCAGTGGCTTGGAATGGTAATTTGGAAACGGAGTTTTTTGGTCTTCATGTTTTTTGTTTTTTTAGGGGGGGGGATATTTGTTATAGTTGTGCCGCCCGTCGATTGTGTATTCTCGCTCATTATTACTGTTTCACTGGAGTGCATTTGGGACAATTTATGTTTTTCATATTTTTTGTTTTTTATTCCTGTTTTTATATATATATATATATTCTAATATATATTTTATTATATATATTTTTTTAATATATTTTGTTATTCTCTATCTTACTTTATTTTTTTCTTCCCTTCTTAAGTGACCTCAAGAAAAGCAACCCCACACTGTGTATTGCCAGTTTTTGTAACACTTATTTTAGGTACTTAATTTTCCCTGATGATCTCCAAGCAAGTACCTGCTTGGTAGCGAAACACGTGTAGGTAAAAAAAAACTCTTGAATTTGAAAAATCATGAATAAATAAGTTTTGAATGAAACAATCTTTTGTGGTGTTGTTAAGGCTCCTGAACGGAATGCTTTGGTAAGCTTTCAAAAAAACACACACATACACACACACACACACACACAAATATATATATATATATATATATATATATATATATATATATATATATACACATGTATATATATATATATATATATATATATATATACACATATATATATATATATATATATATATACATATATATATATATATATATACATATATATATATTGTCATCTCTGCCCGGGAAGTATCTTTAATGGCGAATATTTCCACCTTAATCTCCTCTGACGCCTGCCTACATCATCGAATGTACCTCTTATTGGACTTTTTACCCTTTTTGGATTTTCTATTTTCGCCGTACCTGAAGTTGTGGCTTCTTGGAATTTAACTTTGAAACCTCTCTCATTACTTCTCGTGCCTCAAACGACCTACCTATCTACATCTTATTCTCTCCGCTGGACTCTTCTACACCGGACTTTTTGGCAATCGGACATTTGCTTGCACCCTGGCACAGTTTTGCCCTGCGTTTCTTTCCCTACAACTTTTATTTCATTTTTTCAAATTTTAAATCTTGGCCATTGCCAACTTATCTATCCAAGCGACTTCCTCTGATGATAAGATTTTGATCTTTGAAAAGCCTGGCTTAAGGAAAATTTAACTTGAATAAATTGCCTTTTTGCGGAATATACCTTGCTTTGAACTTTTGAATTGAATTTTGATTTGGCTTTTGCTTTCTCTAATTCCTTTCCATTCTTCTTCATTTCTACCTGCTCTATCATGGATATTGAGCTGTATACTCTTCACAATAGGGTTTTACCTTTCCTAAAAGTTCGCTTTTAGTACACCTCTTTATATATATATATGTATAGATATACACTTAACAAATGTGACGCGTTGGGTCATCCATTAATTTTGGGTTAGATTGCGTTTTATCAAGAAAAACGATAGCGACAATAAACATCTCAACCTGCAAAGGCGTACTATCAGGGACTATACAATTAGCCGTGAAAAGAAGCCGTCAGCATTCTTCATTAGAATAGCATCATGCTAAAAAGAAGACGGATAAGATATTCAGAAGAGGAACTAATGAAGGGCAGCTTCCTTGGGAGAATTACACCCATATCTCATTCCGATCTGCCGAGAAACAAACCAGTTTTATTGTCAGAAAAAAATTGCAAAAATTAAGCCGGCTGATATGAATAAGTCAGTTTGCGAAAGTATTTAATTTATTTTTAAATGAAAAGACACAATCGAAAACTATTCTCTTTTTCTTTTTTACAAAACATAGGTTTAAGAGTATTACTATGTGGTGATATTTCCTATTGTTTTACATAAAACTATTCTAATCTTCTTTAAGGTTAAGTGTTATAACATAAACAGACAACAGAGAGGACGAAGGTGAGAGAGAGAGAGATAAAATAGAAACTGTATGAAATAAGAGAGAGAGAGAGACAGAGACCCAACAACATAGAGTGAGAGAGGATTCGATTAATCGATTGAAACTTAATATGTGATGTGTGACCTGGTGAGTACATAGCAATTTACAGCTTCTTAAATCAATTAGAATTGATATTTATTGGTAGGTGACGGTGGTTAAGTGGATAGCGACACGGACTGAAAACCTGGCTGTTCCAAGTTCGAATCTAGTCGGCTCCACAGTACTACTTTCAATAAGGGATGATGGCAACCTTCTCGTCCTCCTTTCTCGTAAGTACCCGATGTCTTTCCAGAGAGATGTCTAACTAGGATAACATCGGTGAAACAAATGCCAGCACCAGAATCATCTGATTCACACGAAAGAAGAAGAAGATATTTACTCAAACATACAACATTCATAAAACCAATGAATATAGTAATATGTATTTTGTATTTTGCATGATTAAAAAGAAAACAACATGTAAAGTTATGTTTTTGTTGTCGACGTTTCCCTCTTTCTGACTCAATAAGAAATTGACTGTCTCTTATTTCTGTTGGAAACGGATTACTGTGGAATCTAATTATGAACATCTTATTCGTATCGATGTTGCTATCATAAATATCAATATTGCTTTGGTGTACTTCGAGCTTTACTGTATGTATATTCGTTCATGAAACGTCGTACAATACATACTTCATAGAGCGTATGATTTTCTGGTGCTGTGTTTTGATACAGGAACTAAAAATAGTTATTAACTGTACACATATTTCAACCAGCAGTTTAGTTATTGGGTGGGCTGAATTTCTGCCTTGATTAGCGTTCTACTAATCCTACAGATGTGTAATGGGCTCGTGACGTTGTCCGCATTAAAAGAGGTATTGGACCGAAAATAAGTGGTGTAATGTTGCTTCATGCACATGTACATATATTTTTTTATAGGCGTTCACATATCTCTATAACATATGCTGTCCGTCGGTCGGTTGGTCCATACGTCAGTCAGTGAAGCTTAGGTTTGAGATAATGTGTATGCGTTAAACTCACATATTGAATAGACATATTTGAAAATATCCGTTCTTGTTTTAATAAAAGGGCAAACTGCCGGTTGTGTGTCTTGTTTTTGGGACCGATAATAACCAATAAATGGATCGACCGTAGTTGAATATTACACAAAGCTACTATGTTGAGATGTAAGGGGTGTGCAACTTTTCCCCCGGAGTACTCCACTTACTCCTCACCTTATAATACTGGGTGTTACGTAAAAATGCATGATGTATAATTTTTGAGTTGTTTTTGTATGAACAAATAGATTAAATGTAGGCTCTTCCGGCCCATGCCCGAAGTACCGTTAGTTCAGCATATGTTTAGTATTCGTAATTATGCTAAGTGTCGAGCATTATTACTTATAGATTTAGAGGTTATCACTGTTGACAATAATAATTAGTATAACGAATAGTAGTATATCCATATACTAATATCTCATCTTATTGTGTCCTACCTATATACGCAGTAATGCACGCTATCAAAATCCGTATATTAAAGTGTATTAATCTTTTTCTATAGCCACCTTATTTTCTTATAACTGCATTTTATTTTGGAGGTGGTATACTTTTTTCTGACTTTTTATTCCATGTCTACACTTCTTAGTTATTTCAGTTATATAATTTATTAATTATTTTACATCTTTAAACTAAAGCTACTTGCTAAATTAAAAAATTGCTAGTTTCTCACTCAGATAGAACCTTGCACGGATGGTTTAGAAGTTATGAGTTTTAACTTAATTCTCTGAGAATCTCACGATCTTTAAGTTTCAAAATTTTCTTAGACAAGGATGTACTGTATCAATATTTTTTTTTATTTAACGCACTTTTGTAATTATGGTACCATAGTTCTATCTAAGCTGTATTTCCGTGCTATTACTTTACTTTACATTGGTTTAGAGCCGTATGTTTAGTAGCTTAGTTGTCCAAAATATAATTCACACTTCACACTTATATTTACAGTGGCATGGTTCCGCAATTTTACTTTACTTTTCTCTATCTAAATTATTACTATACGTTTTGAATTTATTATCATAGATATCATTTAGTATTTTATTATGATGTTTTGATAATGATTTTAAAGTGTCTGTTCTAAACATACAATAAACAAACAAGAACCGCTAATCTCAAGTAGTATATATCGATAGATATACAAGCAATGTATTATATATATATATATATATATATATATATATATATATATATATATATATATATATATATATATTAAGTCCAACAACAAACTAGAATTCAAGGTACACCGCAAAAACACTCACAAAAATGACTACATACATTTCTACTCCCACCACCATAGCAAGATCAATACAGCTATAATTATAGGCTTCTTCCTACGCGCCCTTAGAATATGTAGCACCCCTCACATAGATGAAGAAATAAAGTACATACATATATATATATATATATATATATATATATATATATATATATATATATATATATATACATACATATATATATATATATACACTTCAATATATATATATATATATGATGTTTTTTCATGTAATTGTTTTTATTGGGAATTGCTTACTACTACTATTACGATTGTTTCCCTCCCTGAGTGATTAAGTTGCATAAAATTGCATTATTAGTCTCCCTAATCTTTATATGAAGTATATTTCGTTAATATATATGCGTATTAATTTTATACGCACATAAAAGTAATACAAGGACACGTGTTTCTGGCTCACAGCCGTCGTCAGCATGGCTAACTTAGACTAAGATTGAACGTTCGATATAGATATTTATAGACTAGCGTTCTACCAATCGACTACGACGGTCTGCCTATAAATATGTACGATTGTCATCAGGTAAATATTTAAGTATGTTTTTATGTAATTATTTTATTGGTGAGTGCAGCGTTAGTTGTTTTTATTTTCTACTATTATTTCGATTGTTTCACTCCCTAATAATATTGATAATATTGAAAGAAATACATAAATATGGAAGGTCTGTAGACAAAACAATAAATTAAATAAAAAGCAGTAAATCATTTGATGTCTTAATCAATATGATAACATAATTTTAATAGGGTTTTAATACCGAGCGTAAGAATAAATGAGAGATGTAAACAGGTTGAAGATTTTAAATAAATAACTCTCATCTACGTATAAGATTTAAAGGTTAGAAATAAATTTAAGAAATTTATTAGCAACCAATATCTTATTATGCCAAACACAACGTGTTGCTATGGAATGAGTATTGATTTACTCCTCTCCAGGAGTTAGGCACAAGGCCAGTTTTCATCTTACACCCACAAGTAAGATGTGACCCAAGGTCGGGTCGGGAAAGTGGGGTTTAAAAATTGCCTGAGCAGCCCCGTCGGCATTCTCCGGTAGGGGCGCCTCAGGCAGTAGGGTATAAACCTACTCCTCCCCAAAGAGGGGAGGCGAAGCCTGGGAGGGTGGACCTCCTAGAACTGCACAGGACAGACCCATAAACCGGCGTAAGTAAAGCCCCGAAGGCCAAGACAATACCAGTCTATGGGGTGCAGTACCCATCGGAACAGATTCTACACTTTGATCTTAGCCAAAGTCGTTAAGATATTATTGGCGGGGATGTCTATTTACTGATCACAGATGAATTAATAAAAAAAATAACGACGATTGTCCATTTAAAATTAGTCATTTTAACCACTACATAAAAAGTACTCATGAAAAATTGAATAGATAGATTAAATAGAATAAACAGTTGAATATGTGTTATATGATTAACTTTGTTTTAGGAGAATATTGCCATGGTGATCTGCGTCATGGTAATAGTACGGAATAATAAGCAGTAGTGCATTGTATTGATAAACTATCTTTTTTTATAGAATGTGGTATATTCGGACTACTGTTCTAATCTTGTGTGTTTTTATCACAGCGTTTCGGGCGATGTAACCTCCGACCTTCTTCATGTGTACTTTGTCGAATTCGGGAATATTTCAACAAAGTACACTTGAAGAAGGTCGGAGGTTACATCGGCCGAAACGTTGTGATAAAAACACCCAAGATGAGAACAGTAATCCGAATATACCAAGTTCTACGAATTATCCACCCTCATCTAAAAAAACTCCGAACATATATATTTTATTATATTTTTAAATAAAATAAAAAATATAGAATAAATATCTGCATTTAAGATCTCGATGTAGAGGTATGTTTAGATATTAGCCGTTTACACAGGAAGTAACCCCCGAGACTATTAACATAAATAAACAATCGATGTAAACAGAAAACAAAATATATAAAAATTATATTTTCTCATAGGATAAAAGATTGTGAAATTAGTATTTATAAACTAGAATGAGAAGTAACTGAAAACTGTAAAAATATGACATTTTAATTCAATTATAAATAAAATAGCTACTTTTACTAATTATATGAAAAAAGTATTTGTGATTAAATTTACAAATATGTTTTTAACTATTTTCTTAAAAATTACCGATTTTGAAATATTATTGATAAATATAATTATAGAAGTGTTTGAATGTATAAATCTGTGTTCTCGTTGTTCGGTAAAACGGAAGTAGCCCACCGCACAGATATACAAATGTCAGAATAGCATATAAAATAGTGTAAAATCAATTTGAAAAATACGGATAAAAAAAAAATCTAATCAAGAAAAGGCGGTCAGGAAAAATACATATTTTAATTTATGAGTGTTGTAGTGGATATCGAAGCTGATGTGTAAAGATGTAAAAACTTGTAGCGAAACTCACATGAGGTTTGTATGTTGCGACTAGGACATATTAAAAAAGAAAGTAAATGATGCCGATAAAAGTACAGATTGTAATTCACGATTCGATTGCCTTGTTTGTCTTTGTCTTTCTGTGTGTTGCATATAAGCACTGTGGATAACCATAGTAGGAAATGAATGCATAGGATATAGAAGCATTTTAGAAGTATCTTGGTAGGGAGGTGAAACACTTGTATGCTTTAAATTAAAATAGTTCTTTTGAGAAATGCTGTGAGTGTGTCCGTCATATATTTGACATGGTTTAACATTTAATAAAATATTTTATAGCTCTAGTTTCACACTATTGAGCTACTACAATTGCTTTATGTTATAAAATGTATATTTAAATATGAATAAAAATAGAAATACAGATATATATATATATATATATATATATATATATATATATATATATATATATATATATATATATAATTGTTGTGTCCATTTTACTTCGTCGAAGTTCTCAGAAGTCAATGAGCCTCTTCCTAGGGCAGACCCTTGATCTTTATATGAGATGCATAGCTATTCGAATAGTCTATTACAGTGTTCATTTACCTTTCAAACGTTTACTTAGTAAAGATGTTTAATATGTTAATTTTCCTCTCCCAATAGGCCAGATAACTATGTTTTAGTATTTCTTTCTTGTGGTCTATTGGTCTTACTAAATTGCGGGACAGGAATTGATCTAGTCTGGTGGAGTATCTAGCTATGTGATTTAATTGAGGTAACATTACTTAGAGATGGTGCACCATTCCTCGTATGAGCCAGTGTATTAGAGTGTCGAAAGGAGCTCATTTGGGCTTCAAATACTATGCTATTTTTAATATTGGGTCAGGGTTTTCTTCGAGGAAAAGAATCCTTATGTCGGTTATCCTGACAAACCCTTGTACAGAGGGGCCGAATACACTCAGAGATGATGTCTAGTAAGTAAATCAAACTTATATATATATATATATATATATATATATATATATATATATATATATATATATATATATATATATATATATATGATGGGTGCGAAGGCGTTTTGAAATGGTGTTGAATGGTTTTATGTTTTTAATCACATGGAAACGTCCTCTTAAATAAATTCACCAATTTTATTTTGCATTTATCAATCATCCGCCTGAAGACGACCAATGATGGTCGAAAACGTTCGCATTAAATATGGAGATTTCTTACACTCCATTATTAAAAGCACAAGATCTATCGTCCGACGAATAGAAAGATTGGATCAAAAAAGGAACAAACAGAAGTTGGCACTGCTGTTCAACCAGATATGTATAAAAGAAGGAATGTTGCCTAACTATACAATATATATATATATATATATATATATATATATATATATATATATATATATATATATATATATATATTGAAGAGACAATATTTATTACTCATAATGAATTAAGAAATTAAATAGATGAAAAGGCAGCTGATCGTTTTCGTACCAGTGTCGATTATTCTCCATTCTTAGTAAGTCGCACTCTCCCTATCATCTCAAGATCCTAGAAACAATCTATATTAAGTCCTTGAGACATTCTCTTTGGAAGCAAACAGAAAATCTCCTCGGGCTTAATGTTGCTCCTATTTGATTTAACTTCTTTTTTTTTTACCCCTTTTCCCTTGCTATAATTCTCATAGCATCTTTATTATATTTGTTATACGATACCTCGATATTTAGCTCTGTTAAGCGAGGTACGAAACCGGTCAGCTGCCCTTTCATCATTTTAATTTCTTAATTCATTATGAGTAATAAATGTTCTCTTCAATGCCATTTTAAAGTTTTGTACGACAAAAAAATATTTAAATATATATATATATATGTGTGTGTGGGGGGGTGTATGTGTGTGTGCGTGTGGGTAAGCGGATTGTGATCATAGAGAAATAGATAGACAGATAGATGAACGGACATATATAGATAGATATACTTTCGTGTACTGAATTAGATTTGTAGACAGCTACATAGATAATACGAACAGGCTGATCTAAAGTGATAGATATGAAAAGCCTGACATATATATTTAAAGTGTCATGATTTTCTCACATGACATTCTTTACTCTTTTTTCAGATGTGAAAGCTCATTTTAATTATTCGTTGTTTTGCACCGTCGGATTTCGCCCAAGCTGACAGATTCTTACACTTATCCCACCCGGACACCATGACGTAAGGTCCCTGAGCGGAGAGAGACACTGGAGCAGGGGCAGTTCAGGGAGAAGCGCTAAATCCCTAGGAAGCTCTCATTTAAACCTTAATAATAAACAAACATCTCGTTGATTTCATGTCAGGAATGTTACAGGATCCACTTCAACTGATAAACCTAGAAGCTGGCATGCTGTCAGTGTCTAATTCTCACGATTTACCCAACCCTTCCCTCTCATTTAACCTGCCCGCCCCTTTCTCTTCTACTGTATTTATATATATATATATATATATATATATATATATATATATATATATATATATATTAGAGATATTTTCTGTGAGGATAATTTAAATTGATAAGCCTACTGTGCTATAGTTAAACATTTGGCTCTAAAGATACCGTAAGATCGAAATGTTGGCATGTCGTTGTAAGTAATAACAAAATAAATATATATTCTACACATGATATTGATAATTTTAGATATCGTAGATACTATTTATAAAATTTACTACAATGTTTTGTGTTGTCTTCTTTATATATATATATATATATATATATATATGCATATAAAATCGTGCTATAAAAAACTGTGACACCTCAAACGCGTTATGCACCCACATGATTTCTTTTGGTCATCACTTCAATAGACAGAGGGCAATTTCAATAAAACATATACACGATACTTAACTCCGTCGTCTCATAGAATCATGTTTACTCCTACGTCATGATAACACAATTATTCAAAGACCAGGATTCTATAACATTTCTACTTCTTCCGCCAGAGCGATTCTAATCGAAATTAACCTAAATCAACATAACTTTTTTAGACCTTTTTTCCTCCTCCTCCTTCTCGTATTTTGTTTAATTCCTGGTTGTGATCCATTTTAAATTACCACTAATCTTCCGTGCCACTGTACTAACTTACCACGTTTTTAATCGGCGTTCATAGCTAACTGTCGATTTTTTCTTTCTTTTTCTTCTTCTTCTTCTTTTTCTTTCTAAACCTTTCTTTTTTTCTCCCTTTCTACTGTTTATTACACGTGACTATTTTTTTCCAAATTGCGTTCTTTGTATAAATTTGAAAACTTTTCTGTTTTTAATTAAAGTTCCGCTTCCGATTGATGATGATTGTATTTTAAAAATCGAAATATTTTGGTAGAACTATTCAATATGTGTTTTTGAGTTTATTTTTGCTAGTTGTTGATCGCTTATCCTTTATTCCATTTTTATTTTTACATATATATATATATATATATATATATATTTGAATATATACGATAAATATATAATCTTTAAATGAAAAAGTATTTTGTGGCGATGATTGGTCGCCTGAATGGTATGCTTTGGTAAGCCTTCAAAAAATCTCATATAAATGCCCTGTACCCTGTAATCGAGTATCCTCGAGCTTGTTTTTATTGGGCTAATCCCGGTCTTCACTGAATAATCTATCTTCTAAGTGAAATATATATATATATATATATATATATATATATATATATATATATATATACTCGCTGCCCCTTCTCGTCGTAACCCAACATTCTGTGTACATTCATATCTTTTTTTTTATTTTACTGTTTTACAATTTTTATTTATTCAGTTTTAGCATCAGGGACCGGATTTTAATTTTGTGTTGTCGCATGTCGATTGGTGTCGCAACTCGTTAATGAATTTTACCGGGCCGATATCAGCTGCAAGTAAAAAGTACAAATGAAAGTATTGCAAATATTGATCTGCTTTTCATGAATTTATATCAGATATATACATGAAAGGCTATTCGGTTGTTAACATAGTTTTGTTGTTTAAATACAAAAAATAAACACTTACATTTAAGTATAAGAGCTTGGTGAATATATATTCTTCCGATTAGACTCCGATAGTAGGAATGTTTAATATCATCGGGCCATTTTCGAGTCAAGTAAATATTCAAGCCAAATTGTCCTGATCAAAATTTAAGAAATAAATGAAATCAACTGAAATGAACATCTTTACACAATTATTTTTGTATTAATTATTCGATTTTCTTTTCCAGTAATCCGGGCATCGCCATGAACTCCTGCTAGCAAATAATACATTTATTTTCGAGATAATTGCATTCTTAAACAACAACTAGAATTGTATTCTTAAACTACAACTTCTTGTTAAATTAATCATAATTTTTTATACGCCTGGTTGAGTCGAACTACGAAATAGAAAGGAAGGGAAAATTACGTTACAGAATTAGCTGACTGATATTTAAACAAAAAAAAATTTAATTACATGTTTTGAAATCAGAGAAGGAGTAATATCTCTACACTATTTCAATCGCAATTAGTTTAGTTAAAAAAATATTAACCTTTCCAAGTATTGGTAATAATCGACACGCCATTTCTCATTACATTAGTAATTTATTTTATTTTCAACTAGCAGGGATACCCGGAATAACCCGAGCTATGAATTAACAAAATATAACACGTTAAGTGTAACATATTTCTATTTAAGACTTTTATCTCTCTACATCTCTCAAACTGTCTTTCAAACTTTATATATGTTCCCCTTCCATGCTTTCCTCCTCCCGCTTCACACACCCTTCTCAATGCCCCACCCAGCTCATCACTCTCTTGTGTTTAAATTTATTGGAAATAATAATACTGTAAGTCATTCTCCGTAGCTTAATATGTTAAGGTGTTTAAATATGTGATCATGTATTCTTATATCGATTCTGTAAGTGACTCTATTCTTAATCCAATAGCTCTACCTAAGGGGTGGGCAACCTTTTCAAAGTGAGGGCCAGATGAGACTTTTGGAAGGAGATCGCGGGCCGGAGTGAAAAACGAAATCTCAGAACTACTATATTTTGTTTACATGAATAAATTGTACAAAAATTGCATTGAACACTCTACAAATTTGATATTTTTTCTCATGGGACTTTTGTATGTGATGTTATAAAAGGCGCCGACGAATAATGACGGGGGAAGTAGCAAGTTGATCCAGCATTCTTGTTCACACACCTTACATAATGTCTCTGTTTTATGCCCTTTCCTCGTGTCTCGTTTCCTTTTTGCCTCTCTCTTTCTCTTTTTCTATTTTTATCTCAGGCCAAGGATTGGAAATTAATAGTTACAGAAAAATTAAATATACATGCATCATCGCTCGCTGCTATTCATACATTTTTATCCCACTGTAAATCTTAATCGAAACCTACTTTTACGTCTATGTCACAAAATGATATGAGTTTTACTGGGAGGTCCACGGGCCGGATTGCAATAATAAAGCATAACAGGGTGGCGGGCCGGCCACTAAGCTTTCGCGGGCCGGATGTGGCCCGCGGGCCGAAGGTGTCCCGGCCCTGCAGTCTACCTGAATGTATAGTATTGATAAGTTTTTAGAGTTTTTAGATATAATTTGTGCCAGTATAGCTTAGTTTTACGTTATTTATAATAGAGTAAATGATTGTTTATCTTTTAGGAGTTTTTTTGCAGTTTATAAATCTAGGGTGTCAGTAAAAATAGTAATCAGATAATAAATCATGTGTTTATGTGAGTAGTACGTTTTTATGTTAGTTGTATTAGTTCTGTGTTGTCTGTTTCATTCTTCGATTTGCTTTCGGCAGCCTTGTAAGTCTCGCTTCCCTTATTTTGTCATTTAGTCTTCACATTGAATGAGCGATATTTCTGACAAAGGGGTAATAATTGCTGTTTTCTGGATCGGAATCTATCCATCTAACACTTATTGTTTTTTTAGTTTTTGAGCTTGAAATTCTTTTTAGCTCCTTACATAAAGTGGTTTCATGCCTTGTCTGAAGCTATTTCCATTGAAAAAAAGCCTTACTAGTAGTTCTTTGTAAACATTTGTGTTTTTGGAGTTACATTGCTGCGTCAGTGATATAGTTTTTAATGTATTTTATTTTAATTTCTATTTCTTTCTATACTTGTTATTGTTTTAAGGTTATATATAAGATACATTGACACAGGTGTATTAGTTGCAACTTTTGTATGCTTTCGTATTCACTTTAAACAAGTGAACTAGTTAAAATCGATGAACAGAGATCTCTACACTTAACTAATGCCCTCTATTAAGTTGAACAGACAAGTATATATATATATATATATATATATATATATATATATATATATATATATATATATATATATATATATATATAAAGTGGTGTACTAAAAGCGAACTTTTAGGAAAAGTGAAACCTATTGTGAAGAGTATATAGCTCAATATCCAGGATAGAGCAGGTAGAATGAAGAAGAATGGAAAGGAATCAGAGAAGCAAAAGTCAAATCATAATTCAATTCAATTGCTCAGAGCAAGGTATATTCCGCCAAAAAAGGCAATTTATTCAAGTTAAATTTTCCTTAAGCCAGGCTTTTCAAAGATCAAAATCTTATCATCAGAGGAAGTCGCTGGGATAGATAAGTTGGCAAAGGCCAAGATTTAAAATTTGAAAAAATAAAATAAAATAAAAGTTGTAGGGGGAAGAAACACAGGGCAAAATTCTGCTCGAATGCAAGCAAATGTCCGATTGCATATATATATATATAATAAACTTTATAAATAAATATTAATTATTTAATACCTACAGACATCGATGTTTCATTCTAACGTAATCTTCAGTGCAGGAAGCTAATGCTCAACGGTCGGCGGGCGCGAACTCTGAACACAAATCGCCACTGATTTGCAGTCAAGAGTCGTAACCCCTCGGCCATTGGGAACTAGTTAATAATTAGAGAAGAATTTAACTTTGTAAATAGCGAATCGTCGGCTAAATTTACACGAGCAGTTTAAATTGATCAAAAAACGTATTTGAATCGTGCAGCAGCTATTAGTACTGCTTGCTATTAAAGTCACTCAGAACGGCCGACCTTTGGTGAAGGGAGCTGACAATATTATATATATATATATATATATATATATATATATATATATATATATATATATACATTAACTATATATATATATATATATATATACATATACATTAACTATATATATATATATATATATATATATATATATATATATATATATATATATATATATATACATATATATTAACTATTATAAAGTGTACTTACTTTTTACAGTTTACTGCAGTTATATTATATCTCCAGTCACCTGAAGTCTTTTGACTGCCATGAATCTATAAGAAAAACCGAAATTATAAACTCCGTTTGTATACGTGATTGCGCAATTCACGCTTTTATTTTCATATATAATAATTTATTCTTTCTCATAACATTTACATATAATTAGTATTATTTGTTAATTTTATTATTTACTTAATTGTTCTCAATATAATATAAGCTGATGAACAATTCTTCAATAATTAGCAATTATGTTTTCTACAATTACATTTTTGTGGAAGCTATGCAAAAAGTTAAATTAAGAACATAGGTTTGTTATATTTACTCGAGGTTTAAATACTAAATAAATTATTAACTGATATGTCAGCATTTTGCAATAATTTCAAGTTCATATTTAGATATATTCTTCTAAACATAATCTACAGTTGTACCTACTTTTATTAGAGGCAATATATTTTAGGATTGCACTATAGATATTTTAGTTGGTGTTTTTAATTTTTGTTCCCATATATATTTACACAACGCTGTAGCATTACATATATGTATATATCTATAATATATATATATGTATATATATAAATATATATATATATATAAATATATATATATATATAAATATATATATATATATATATATATATATCAACATATTACATTGATGTATATCAAATTATGTGCTGAGTTTTCAAATTTATAAGCCTATATTAAACAAAACATGGGACAATAAACGTATAGTGTTCAACGTTATAAATGTCATTTTATACTATTTGAATAATCAGATTCTGAAATATAAAACTGTCATACTTTTTATCGACTGGATGACCATATATATACATATATATATATATATATATATATATATATATATATATATATATATATATATATATATTTATATGTATATATACATATGTGTGTGACTATATGTCATAGTGCACGTACAATGTAATGAGAAGTATATATCCGTGAAGTAATAATTCAAATTACTTGATTAACATATCAAAAAATAAACTCATTTTCCTCAAATTAACAATTGTCGAGCTAATCATATAGAGAACAATGTGAAGTAAAACGTATTGCATTGTTCTCATTCAACACTTTAGCTTTTTATTGTTTATGATGTTCAAGAATCCAATGCGTGGCATTTTGCCATATCTTTGACACTGGGTGTATTACTTGTAATGAAAAATGAGAACCACCTCCTTAAATATAATCAAGCTCTGAAAGTAAAATCGTTTGATTTTCGGAGCTTAAGTTATTCATTATGTAATAAATTTCATAATCAAATGAATAAAAATACAAAACATCTGTTTAACATAACCAGTAAAGCATTGAGTTCATATTTATCTGCAGTGTTTAAAATACATCGTGGAAGTTTTATCTAATTTGTAAAAATCAAAATATATTAATTGGGATATATTAAATTGTTTTGTTCTTTACCTTAAATTTTACCTTAAATATATATATTAAAACACCATAATTGTCCCATTTTTAATGTAGGCACGTTTTGGTCAACAACACAAAAAGCTATACAACACAACACTAATGTAAAAAAACAACAACTTCTAGACTCACTGTATTTAAAACTTACACATCCTACAATCAATAATGTTAGTTACAATATTAGATACACTATTTGTAAAGGTCTAGCTTAGTAATTCACTTCAGCAAATTCTTAGTTGTCAAAAATACTATTTTCAATTTTGTATGTATTTAATTTTTACTTTTTCACGCGTTTCGCACGCGATAATGTCCCGCATATGAATCTAATCAACTATGCGTTAACTTAAGAAGTCATATATAAACGTACCGTTCGACGAACTCAGCAGTTGTGATCCTCGGGAGATGGTCAATATGAAACACAATAATAGAAGTGTGCTATCATCAGTATTATGATATTCACATTAATCTTCTGTATTATATTCTGTGGAAGATTATATATACAGGACTTAGAATAGCCTTGAGCAAACTACCATTAGTAAAGAAAGATGAATAGAAGACATCGTCTAGAGTTAGCCGCAAGGTTCTATCCCCGTCTATTAAATAAAGGGTTAAGTTACAAATTCTCTATTGATTTTCGAGACAGACTATTTTATTGCCAAGTTCGAAAAGAGCGCCTGGAGAAGGCCGGGGTTCTATAGGCCAGGACAATGTGATAATAACAATAATCTATGATTTCCTTTCACATTTTAAAGTAACAATAATATACTATTTCTCTGACTTTCCAGATGAAAATGATAATATTGTTCAACATTTAGACAGACTTGTACGTTACTGTACATTCTTGTATAATGCTCGTAAGCATCAAGTGAGTTCAGGTCACAAATTTTGCAAAAGAATAGTGGGATACTTTGAAGCTCATACTTGGCATTGAACAAGTATATATACATATATACATATATATATATATATATATATATATATATATATATATATATATATATATATATAAGAAGATATGTTCGTCTTCCATTAGAAATGTTGAATACATCAATCAGAAGTACCATCGAGGAATGGCACATAAAACCTACAAACCATACATACAACAATTTGAAAAACATATTTGGAATCGTAAAAATGGAAAAAAAAGAGCCTTATTAAAGAGGAGCATTCTGTGTTGTTCAATAACGTTTGCCTTAATATATTGCCTAAGGGATTGCACGAACGCTTATGAAGTAAAAATCTCTCTGTGAACCGGGTTCGTGCTCTATGACCGTATGTGATGTTCAATTCCCTGTGCTGCTGAGAGCCGAAAGCTCGAAACGACATCGTATGTAGGTGAATATTAATAATCTAATATTATTAGAAGAACCGTAAAAGATAATTGAAATCGAGCACTGTTGGAGAGATTAAAAATAGACATACACCAAAGCCCTAGTGCAATACTCCGACTCTGTTGTTTAGTTTTATCAGATGTCTTCAAGTTTACACACGCTGCTTTTAGTGTAAATATAAAGAGGAGAGATGTTCTTGGATACCTTACTGAGGTCAAACACCGACCAATATTTAACTTGACTCGTTTCCCATCTAGGCGTTCAGTCCTACTGTCTAACTTTGCCCAAATTTCTCCGTTTCCACGTGACACCTTCCCGTGGCCAAAGATTTGAGCGGATGCTTAAAGATTCACGGTATCTCTGTGACCGGCTGAGATTGTCATTTCCCTGCGCTGGTGAATGCCGAAAGCTCGTAACAACGTCGTACACGGGTAAACTATGTAAAATATTATATTAAATTATATTTATATATGTATTATTCAAAGACCAGGATTCTATAATATTGCTACATCTTCTTCCAGATCGATTCTAATCGAAATGAATCTAAACCAATATGATAACGGATAACTTCTATAATGTTGAGTCCTTTTTTATCCTCCCCCTCCTCATCCTCCTTATTTGTTTAATTCTTTGTGGTCATTTTTTTTAAATTACTACTAATCTGCCTTCCCCACTGTTTTAACATACAGCGTTTCCAAACGGTGTTTATACGCTAACTGTTGAATTTTTAATTTCTTTCTTTTTCTTTTTCTTTTTAAACATTTCTTTCTTTCGTTCTTCCTTTCTACTGTTTATTACACGTGACTATTTTTTTCCAAATTGCGTTCTTTGTATGAATTTGAAAAGTTTTCTGTTGTTAATTAAATTTTTGCTACCGATTGATGATGATTGTATTTTAACAATCGAAATATTTTGGTAGAACTATTCAATACGTCTTTTTGAGTTTATTTTTGCTAGTTGTTGATTCACTTATATTTTATTCCATTTTTATTTTACATATATATATATATATACATATATATATATATATATATATATATATATATATATATATATATATATATATATAACAGACAATATTAACATAATATATTATATATATATATATATATGTTTATATAATTATTTTATTGGTAATTGCAGGGTTCATTGTTTGTTTTTTTTGCATACTACTATTTCGTTTGTCTCACTTCTTAAGTAATTAAGATGCAGAAAATTGTTAATATATACATATTTATTGATTATTTACGTAATAAAAGTAATCTATGGACACATGTTTCAGGCACACAGCTGTCATCAGCATGGCTAACTTTGACTAGGACTGAACTTTCAGTATTCATGTATATAGTCCAGCGTCTTTACAATTGGACAAAACGCCCTGTCTAGAAATATGTACGATTTATATATATATATATATATATATATATATATATATATATATATATATATATATATATATATATATAACACGCTAATTTATACATAATAAAACTAAATTAGTCAAGTTCAAGAAATCACAAGGACATGCTAGGAGAAATCGATATTTCGCCTTATCTTGATATTTTATCTTTGAAAGAAAGCATGTTACAATAGAAACTTTATATTAAAACATAAATACATGATTGGTAGGAGAAACGTATCCAAATGGTGTGTGTAGGCAATAGATAGGCACATGCGCACACAAGCCGAAGTAGGTACATCGAACATCACATCCCCACCTGACCTTCAATATCGTCAGTGACATGGAATGCATTAAGTAGATGGTCATGTTTAAAGGACATATTGTGACAATACCTTACATTTCCGTATATGTACTTGCGGATAGCACTTACTCATAACTCCACATTTATATGTGTTCTCTATCCTCCCAACAATTATGGAGTTACTATCTGTAAGTATATTGGCAATATACAGTCTGTTCATCGCACTACCAATGTTGAGAATGTAAATCCACTCAGAAAAGACAGATAATTTAAGGAGGTTTGATAACGATTACTCCCTTGCCTATCATCAAACACTGATTGTTGACAAACCCACCTGCGTACCTGATAGTTTTCTGACAACTCGCCCTTACTTATCAACTGTGATTTCTCCGCTGAGATTTTTCTACTACTCAGTTTTCTAGATAAAGATAATTAAAAATGCAAGATGACCTATGATATCCTTCTTTCACACACAATGTATCGATACTCGATGGCTTACTCAGACAGCCTCAGATCCTTTATATCAGAAATATTATGCATCTCATGTTTGAAAAGAATCTATCGCATCCGACTTAAGTGATTTGTTAATAATTGGTATAGAGAGCTTCAGATCCTCCAAGAAATTCTAACAGAAACCAAACGGTCAGACGTGGTACATTCCAGAATGTGCTGCCGTCAGTGTGTACAGACACCACTATTTCAATTGCTTTTAACAAAATATGTGCTCTAAAACCGCATTTAAAACTGTGGGAAACCAGTGCAAAAGGGTTATGGACAACACGAGAGAGTTATATCCTCAATCCGTTAAGCTGAGCAGAGACTTGGTTTCTACGAATTTTGGCAAATAAAAAACAGGATCCTAGACAGATGATTGAATTCTGTCCAAAATATCGTCAATGGGTTAGGTGATTTCCTCAGCATTTGACAAAACCACACTTTTTTCTTAGAACTTTGCATCTAACTCCACCTTTTTCGATCAGGGCCGCTTTCTTCCTGAATATCTCCCTAAGAATAAATATATCCTAAGCGACGTTAATATATCTGCCCGGATGTTGCCAAACATTAAAAAAAACTTTGATGCCAGCAAAGCTACTTTCCCTCAAACACACTTCAAATAATACACTTTAAAAGTTCTAACTGGAACTAGATCACACTATTACAAAGCTGTTCAAACGTTGTTTAAATGAGAAATAATTTCCAACACTTTGGAAAACATTGTCAGTCTGGCCGATATTTAAAAATACTGGAGATCAATCTTTCGCATCTCAGTACAGACGAATCAGCCTCATATGCGTCATGAGTATATTGCTTTAATCTCTGATGAATCGAGAAGTGGTCAATTCCCTCAGCAAAACAACCTATATGTGACAAGCAATATGGTTTCGTCCTGAGAGGTTAACAGCTCATGTGATGATTACGCAGTGTAAGTGAATCTATTGGCGATGTCTTAATTACTTGAGCAATAAGTATTGACATATAAAATACCTTTGATAGGGTTTGGAATAAAGGTCTACTAATTAAGACTTGTAGGTATTTAATATCTGGAAATAATCTTTTGAACCGATAAAATACTTTCTGCCAGATAGGTTTACAAAAGTAGCTGTAGATGGGCAGAAGTCCCAAACGCATTCTATCAACTCTGGTGTGAAACAAGGATCCATTCACGGCTGAACCCTCTTCCTGATATATTTATTATGATGTGGTCATTCACTGAAATTAGAAGCAATACGAGCAAGGAGGACAGAGGTCAAAAAGGGACACAACACGATGTTACTTGGTAGGTCGCCCGGTGCATAAGGACGATTACGCTTAAGCTTCTGTTTATATACATCAGAAAGAACAAGGGAGATAATTACAGATTACAAATGATTACAGTGCAAGGGAAATAACCGTTGTCATTTCCGAAATGTACGATTAAATATTATAATATTCAACAACCATGGGAATTCATTTGTCGACATTAATGCAGACGACACAACCATGTATGGCAACAATTTGAGGAGCAGCAATGGTAAGGATCTTAATGATGCTCTCACTTTCTAAAAATATGGCTGTTAATTTTAATGCGTCCAAAACCCAGATTCTCTCTTTTAACTAGCAAGTCTCTGAACCCCCTACTTGCCCTTAATTGAAATGAATGGCTCTCATCCTTTGAGTCTGTATTCTTAACACACTCCCTATTATTAGACAGAAAAATCTGAAATTAAAAGATAATACTTTCGTGGGCTTTAGATAAAGTTTTCATCACAGTGTTAGTTACTAATATTTCCTCTACCATTCGACTCTGACACCGAATTGCACTATCAAAGCGCCATGTATTTGGGAATTTTAATATTAACCAGAATAATTGGTTCAATATCTCGGACTATACATACGCAGCTGGAAACAACACGTATAGTTTATATATATATACATATATATATATATATATATATATATATATATATATATATATATATATATATATATATATATATATATATATAATTAACTTGTTACAAATATCCAGGGGGTATGAATCCGAAGGAAGTTGAAACCGGGTTTATGAGAGTGCTCAATGAAAATTCAGAGCAAAATATATATTTTTTGATTTTATTCCAGCTACTCGCACCAATGAAACAAAACCTGTTTTGTCGCAATTAATGGAATAAAATCAAAATATATATATATATATATATATATATATATATATATATATATATATATATATATATATATATATATATATATATAGCATGCATGTGTCGTTGAAGACCACGGAGTTTTCTTTCTTTGCTATCTTTCTGGTTAATTTCTCGACGCGGCGAGCGATTCGTCGGTTTTCCGGTGTCAATTGGTGGATTATGGCGCTTAAGGTTGTACCTTGGGGCATTTCTCGAGCGCTTCCGGTCTCGCGACCGTCTTCAGGAAGCTGGATCTTATTATTAGTAAAGAGACGTATTTATGGTTTTATTTTTGGTTATGTCTATTAATTTACATATGTATATATTTATATATATCTTTATTCTTTTATTTACTTACCTTTTAATTAATTTATTTATTTATATATATATATATATATATATATATATATATATACATATATATATATATATATATATATATAAACATATCAGTCATTCCCAAAGACTGATACATTCCTTACCAGCTTCCCTGATCGTGAGTATTAGCAATCCTAACTTATCTATCTATGTTTAACTACACTTGTGTAACGAATGGTCATAACCCGCCTGTGTACACTGCCCACCAACCTGAAGAGCCGTTGCTGAAAATTACGGGATACTACAAAGTGATGATTCGGAATACATCAGAGATCATATTAGAGACGCACCATGCAATTAAAATCCTGCCTCTCTCTCTCTGTTGTACAGTGAACAAATGAGGTAACTGTGTGTGTCGAAGCAGGCATTTAAGCATATGTCGCTGAGTGGAAAATCTTTAGCAAGCCCCACTTGTATTTAATTGTTAGCTTCAACCTGCTCAGATGCTATTGCGCATAGGCAGCAAGCGCCCCACCGATTTAGCCGCAATAAGTCATATACAAATAAGTAAAAACGGTGGCGGCGTCTCTTCAATGTTTACAATGTTTATTAAATAAACATTGTGATAGAAAAATAGACGCACCCAAGTAAGGTATACCGAAAATAGCGGAAACGCAATGAGTCGCAGAAATTTAGAACTCGCGATTTCCGGAAAATGTATGATAGTGTTGTGAAGTGAATAATGTGCAGTCAAAAATGCACCCAATATCGTACAACTATAATGTCGCTTGTAGGATTACTTAGAAGCCTAAACTGCTTACCTAGAAGTTAGCTTTGACCTTCAGCTTTGACCCTACATACATGTTCTATCCACTTCGAACGAAAGCCACACTTGATAATCTGATCAGCATCCCTTCTCATGTCTGGGATATCATAATAAAACTAGACATTTCCAAGGCGTGTGGAACTGATCTTATACCTGCTATATTAATAAAAGAATGCTCAGCTAAGTAACCCTCTGTTCTCTCCAAACTCTACGACAAAGACTTTACGGAATCTTGGTTACTCGATAGGTGGAAAATTGCCTTGGTGTTCAAGACCTCTGGTTAATAAACTGACTTGATTAGTTATCGCCTTATCAGTTTCCTTCCTCTCGACACTAAAGTATTTGAATCGTAAATCAATCTAGTGATAGTCCACTACCTCGTAAATGCTAAACTTATTTTTGACCGACAGTAGGGATTTAGGCAAGCCTGGTCTACTGTTGATATTCTACCAATCATCTCTGAACGCATATACTGGACAAGGCAGCAAAGCAAGGGCAGTATCCCTTCATATATCCAAAGCATTTGGAAAGGTCTTGCGTGAAATTCTCCTCATGAAAATTAAAGCATACGCATTTACTGGACGAATATTTAATATAGTAATATCCTTCTTAGCTAAGAAAACTCAAGGTTGTCCTCGATGCTTGTACATCGAAACAATATGACTTAAATAAATGTGTGCCCCAGGAGTCGATCTCTGGACATTTATTATTGATGATATTCTATAAAGGACCTCCCCGATAGAAATTGTGTCCAAGATGGGTATATTTGCTGATGACACTACTCTCTACGTTAGACATGTTGGGAGAACGACACAAACATATCTAACGCAATGTCATTTTTCCTTAAAAAAATACGTCGTCTGTAGTGTAATAGGGACATAAACAGATGGTAACATTCAATGCTACAAAGACAAAGCTGCTTTTTTCAACAATTATGAGAAACCTTTTCAAACACCTATTGACATCGCTAACAGTATGTTACTTAGAGTTCATAGTTCAAACTCCCCAGCCTACATTAATCGGAATAAAGACATAAAACACATTCCCAAGATTGCTTAAATAAAGGTCGGCCTCTTCTAGTGTGTTAGTAAACGTCTCACCCCTGTCATTATGCTATATCTCTACAAGGTCACTATTCACTTATGCATGGAGTATTGTTGTCACATCGGTACGGATCATAAACCACTGGTCATCAGACAGGATTAAAACAAAAAGTATCAATGTACTAGATCCCTCACTGTCAACCAAGCTTTGACCCCTGTCTTATCGCAGTAATGTTAAATCTTTATTGTTTTCTAAGTACTTCGATAGAATGTACTCCGATGAACTCGCGGTACTGGTGTCCTCTCGACGTACATAACACCGACTAACCTGACAAGCAGATAAATCCAACTCTTTTACTGTAGATGTCCCCAGGCACTTGATAGCATTCTACTCTGATAGTTTATGTTCTCAAACTGCTCGCCTTTTTAAACATCTTCTTGTTCCCTGCTGCCCTGACTGTACTAACATGCAGAAATTTAAATGTAATGTGAACATACATCTCGCTGGTCAATTCACTACTTAGGATGTTCTTGTTAATATTGTTCCTAATTCACAGTTTCCTCTTACGTCTCAGTGGCAATGTGCCTTGTGTGTGGCGAGCAAAACAATTTAAAAAATGATCTGATGTAGCGTTTTTGTTTATATTATATTACTGTTAAAAAGCAACCCTATTTTTCTTTACGAACAAGATTGTAAATATAAAGCCAACACTATTAACGTTAACGATGCTTATTCTTCCCGGGCTTGTCAGTATGTTTAAAAACTGCAACCCAATCCTTCTGACTTAGTACCCTTACACAATGTTGTGGATAGTTTGCTTCATAAATGTGTTGTCTAATATATGTACATGCATTTATTCTATATGCGCTTTCAAATATTAAGTCAGTCTCCAGCATAAAAAAAACGACGAAAATAATATTTCAAACGTGATCTTGAAATGCAATTAAAACACGCTTTTTCAGACGTAGCTTAACAAACCGACAAAAACGTGAAGAGTTCAAGTCGAAAACTAAAGCTAAACAAACCGGCGCACATAGTATTTCAAACATAAAACCGATAAAAATTGTATCACATATTTTAGTATAACATACTAAGATAAATGCGATTCCAACTTAACAATAGCAAAGCCACAAAGATGCTAAATGAATGAACTTGATTTTCGTTCTTGGATACGACAGGGGAACATTAATATCAGTTATTTTTACAAACTCAATTGTAGCAAGCAAAGAACAAAATAATTTAAATTAAGGCGCAACAACCCGACGTAAATGTTATTTCAAAATGAACGTGGCAACCCGAAAAAAATACTTTTGCACATTTTAGCGTAATCAAACCAGAAAAAAACGCCGAGAAAGAAACATTTAAAAAGTATCTTAAACTTAATTGTAACATCTAAGAAAATATAATTTAAACTTAAGCGTTACGAACCGAAGGTAATTCAATTTCCTTGATGCAAGGACTAAATTGCTAGTTCAAGTAAAACGTAATAAATCGACGGAAATTCTGTTTATGTGTAATGAAACGATTACAATGTATTCAACAGCTACACTTTATTTACGAGTATCGCTTGTTTAAAAAACTGAGTAAATACAACACAATAATTTAACACATTCATGTCTATTTTCAAAATCAATTTGACAGCAATTTGACATCATCTTAAGTTTTGAAACTATTCGGATTTATTAAAAAGAATAAAACGTTAGAGACAAACAAAACCTATCGTACAGATGCGAGGGCTGATGTAACGTTTACTATTTTTTTACTAGTTAATAAACAGAATTTCGGTTTTTATAATCAAAGTGAGAACTGTGTATAATATGATAATTGAACCGCATAGACGTTCGCTTTCAGTTCGCCTTATTAAGCAGGATGCGAGCGTTTAATATACTGTAAATGTTAAAGTCATATTGTTTTAAACATTTGATTTGAACTTTGACTCTTACGCTTTCATCAGGTTTTATGTGCTGCAATGTTTATTGCTCATGACCAATAAACGGTGACGTGGGAGAGATCACATCTCGCAAAATATATAATGTGTGTATATTTATATGTATACATATATGTGTCTATATATATATATATATATATATATATATATATATATATGTATATATATATATATATTTGTATGTATATTTATGTATTGTATACATATGTAAGTACGTATACATATGTATATAAATATGTAGATATTTGTATATATACATATTCATATATGGAATAATGAGATATTTGTGTATATACATATTCATATATGGAATAATGATATATATATATATATATATATATATATATATATATATATATATATATATATATATATATATATATATATATATATATATATATGGGAAATGAAAAGGAAAATCCGAGAGATATTTTTGTATATATTCATCAACGTTTTGTCCTTTTTATAAGACTTCCTTAGGATCATAATTTTAAGAAAAATGTCATGCAAGTACATCGAAATATTGGATTGACATGATGGGTTGATAAGGAAAAGTAGTAGCCGTGGCTACTAAGAGTGCTGGACGAGGGTCCAGGCAGAGAGTAGTGAGTCAGTAGCATAGAGTGAAAATAATATGGAAAGCTTTGAGTGGGTACATTAAGGCAGCAGTGAGAAAGGGAAGGGGTGAGAGTGTTAGTGAATTTGCCTAAGGGTGGGAGAAAGAAGAGGGGGATGCGGTTTTTGTCGTGATGCGGTGTGGCATGGATTTTGATGGGCTGGGGAAAGAGGAGGGAAAGGCGGAAATCTGTGTGTTTGGTATGTAGGTGGTATCATAGTTGAGAACATGATTTGAAGACATGAAGATAACATGAAAATAGGCGGGGGTGGGTAAGAGTATGAAAAAAGTAGTCGAAAGGGTGATATAGGTGAGAGGGGAGAGAGGAGATTTTGTTGTGGTCAGGTGTGAAATTTTTGGAGGGTAGGATTATTGACCAGTTGGCTATGTCTGGAATGTGTGAATATAAGTGAGTTTGAAAAAATGTGTTGAAGTGTGCTGTGAACATTACAATAAAGGAAAGGAAAAGAAAAAGAAGAAGAAAAATGATTTTAATTTTGGCGAGAGATAAGTGAAATGTAGTTTCGTTCAGATGTGTTGATGGTTTGAGATTAAATTGATGGCACGTTGGTATGGTGTGTTGTTACTGGTGTTCTTAGTTTCGAATCTGACTATATGTATCAACATTAAATAGGTGTACACAACGAAATAATTGTCTGTGGACACAGTATGTTATATGCTATATACGCTCTCCTATAGGTAGATCACTATGGTGGAAGGAATGATCGTGCCCACTAAGCGTAAAAGCAATAACATTCCGTAAAATAATTAGGTATTCGAGGTAATCCGTCATGCAAAAAAGACAAATGTATATACTGAATAAAATACTAACTGCTGATTAGCGTATAGCAAATGTGGATGATTAACATCATACTCACCACGGCATTCATGGAGGAGCCCTTTTGAAATGTATTGCCTGTGTACAATTATGTCTTTTAAATCGAGAGCTGAAGTTGCACGCCATGTAAGCTGTCTCACAAGTTGTGTTTTCATATTATGTTTTCACTTCAGTCATATGAGCACCTTTGGAGGCTGGTGTGATTGTCATTTAAAATCATGATCATCACTTTCTCAAGCCAACGATGTCGCTAGAAAACCTTACAACTCTATATCTGAGCCATACTTAAAATATATATTTTCCCAGTTTCACGCATCAAGCTTCATGAGTTTGAGGTTGTCACATAATGTTGGGCTTGTTACTTCTTCAGATTATGCATGTTGACGCTTTCCAATATCTTACTAACCCGTACAATAGTTGATTTGGTAGTATATCATCTCTCATAATCAATCATATATTATGTAACGTGCACTTTATAACATGTCACTATAGAAATGTTGCCTTGCTTACTATATACATCTATGTTAAGTATATGTCTAGAATACTTCTGCACTTTTCTTTGTTTCCAGAATAGCATTAAGGAGCCATCTTGAATCATTTTACTGTCAGATAAACTAGCCTGCCCACAACTTTAAATTGTATTCCATGAACCGTGGCATTAGGTTAAATTTACAGTTTCCTAGGTGAAAATGTATAAACTATTTTAGTCTTATTATCATCTCCATAGAAATGTTCTTCGATAGTTTTCTGAAAACTTTTTAATCGACATTAAATTATAAACTCTAACTATATACATATCTATTAGCAATCCTCAGAATAACGATAGAGAAAAGTTACAACATATCTTCGGTTGAGTGGTAGCGAAAAAAAGATATGCTCATTTGATTGCGCAGTCAATGTTGTATTCTCGTAAATTAAAAAAAGAGTGCTTTGAGTGGTCATTAACCTTTTGTATCGTAAAGCATACCTGACTCTTAGAATAGTAGATGATTACATCAGGGGGCACGTACTATTTTGCTTCTAGTCAGGTTGGTCAAGAGTATCTACGTTGAGGGGTCACAAGTGCAATAAGTTTATCAGACCCTATTGGTAGTACTTGTAAAACAAGGACAGGAATGCAACATTGCGGCGATGCGATAGGGGCTGGTGCTTGGTAGACAGTGCAGAATCTATTAAAGTAGACATTTATTTTGGCATCCTGTCCAAGAGGGAGAGACTAGTGATTGGTGCACTAGCACAGATGTGTTTACAGTACCCAATGCACAGGCGAATGATGGCTTTGTAGAGATATAGGATACTGGCAAGTTTGAGAAGTGTTCTAACCCAGTTATGGAGCCTACCTTAGCAGTATTTATGAAACATAACAATTTATCAAAACACGTGATTTTCTTAAAATTAAGAGCCATTCGTTGAAACTGAAAAAAAAACAAATAAGGTGTGTTGTTGTTGAAAAGGGAAGAACCTGTGTTTTAGAAGTGATAAATGTAACAATCAAAGTGTCCCCATTGCTTCAGGTGAGAAGAATAAATATGAGTAAGGTTATGGTCACCAATGCTTTTCAAAGTGCACCCATGAACATTTATTTTCTCTGCATAGATGTTATGAAATTATTTTAAAATCCTATTTAGAGAATTATTGATTTTGTTTCGTGTGAACCAGATGATTCTTGTTTTGGCATTAGTTTACCCGATGTTTTTCTAGTTAGAAATCTTTCTGGAAAGACATCGACTGTGGAACCGACTGGATTCGAACTTGGAACACCCAGGTCTTCAGTCCGCGTCGATATCCACTTAACCATCTTAATGTAGATCACGAAAAATATTTGGCCTAGAAATGATCCCTGAGAAACGCCGGCGGGTCTGATGGACTTTGAATAGAACGTGTATTTGTTTTATACAGAAACTGCACGTAATGTATATATATATATATATATATATATATATATATATATATATATATATATATATATATATATATATATATATGTGTGTGAGCGTGTGTGTGTGTGCCTGTGACAGTGTGAAAAAAAGACAAACGGAAAACAGGTTAAAATGCAGGAGAAAAACAAAAAGAAGAGATTTGACCGGTTTCGTTCGTATTAACGAACGTCTTCAGAAAAAAAGTTCGTTAATACGAACGAAACCGGTCAACTCTCTTGTTTTTGTTGTCCATTTTAACCTGTTTTTTTCGTGTGTCTTTTTTTCACACATTTTGTCTACCACAGCATTTCATTTTCATGACTTATCGTGTACCTTACCCATATATATATATATATATATATATATATATATATATATATATATATATATATATATATATATAATGTTATGTATTTCCTGTAAGCAAGCACGCGCTTGTATTTAGAAATGTGCAAATAATTTGATAACACAACATTGAAAGTAAAACAAAAACACAGGAACTAATAAATATTGTATACATTTTCGAAATATTTGTTGCTTGAACTTTTATCCTTCCATGACATGTGGGGTTTCTTTACCAGTTATTTAATAAACCCTGTTATTATCATCTTTTATTACAATATATATATATATATATATATATATATATATATATATATATATATATATATATATATATATATATATATATATATAAATACTGGACGAATAAATTAATAGATATGCGGTTACTTACATGAAATTTGCTTCAGTAAATCTATACACCTAAATTTATGTCGGTGTAGAGAAAAATCTCCTTTCCATGTGCTGATGTGTCCTAGTGTGCTTCAAAGTTTTCTCTAGAGGCCCATAAACGGATAAATTGCAAATGTAAGAAAATTGAAAACCTGAAAATTAGTATCAATCACATTTGGTTGGAAATCAATGCGAAAGAAGATATTTGCTGGCAAATGTGTACCAAGGAAAAGCGGGATCAGTTGCATACGTTTATAATGGAGAAACACGTTGCTCTGTTTCAATTGAAGTATCCGAAACGCGAATGCTATACACGGTATATATATATATATATATATATATATATATATATATATATATATATATATATATATATATATATATGAAACCAGTGGTAACATCTTTAAATGGTTTACGTGATGCGATTTTGTTTTGTGATGCCATCCAGTGTTGCTGAATTTGAATCGTCAACGACTTCATGGAACAATGCGAAAAGCGTCTATGTGCGTTTCTCCGCTGTCTTCTCATATTCTCTTCTTACTTCAGCTTTTGTGTTCATTTGCTTTTGACACCTGAGGATGATTAGACGAAGAATCGAAACCAATGGAACATTTATTGTTTTATTTTATTTTAATATAAAAGGGACACTCAGAAAAATTGAAAAAATAAAAAAGGTATAATTAAACAGACGAATTCTTTTATTATTAACACTGTTTGCATAAATATATATAGCTTCTTTGACTTCCCTGATTCATCCTTAATTTAAAAAATATACACACAAAAAAGTTACAAATTATTACATAATCTGCTGTTATGTCTCAATTAACTCGCACTATTCTAGAGTACTTCGGATGTTTCTATTTTCCACTTAGTTAATGAAAATAATTATTAAAAAATGCAAAGTCTAACTAGATTAAATAGGATTAAATTAAACCCGAAACATTTATTTGACTCTGTTGAAACATACATTTATTATTT
Source organism: Sepiola atlantica (assembly GCA_963556195.1). Lineage (NCBI taxonomy): Eukaryota > Metazoa > Mollusca > Cephalopoda > Sepiida > Sepiolidae > Sepiola > Sepiola atlantica. The sequence goes on along the minus strand of OY744521.1, from coordinate 14,937,609 downwards.
ATTTTTTCTCCCCGCCGTACAACACTGTATTTTATACATTAAAATATAAACACAAGGCTAATTCAACATTTTCAAACGGCTAGCAGAATGTTTAAACTAAAGACAACACTTCCAATGCTCAGCCAATGTGATATCTTTAGATAGATAAATAATGTATATATATATATTGTTTTTGGTGAAAATCACAGTGTCGTATCTGTTCCGATGGATAGCACCCTATAGACCGGTGTCGTCTTGGCCTTCGGGTCTTGATTCCGCCGGTTTGTGAGTTTGCCCTGTGCAATTCTAGGAGGCCCACCCTCCCAGACATTTCCTCCCCTCTTTTGGGTGGTGTAAATTTATCGCGTAATGCCTGGGACGCCCCTACCGGGTAATGTCGACGTGGCTACCAGGCATTTTTTGTAGGCCAGAGTTCTCACCTTCTCGAGCGCTGGCTTTTCATTCGAGAATATATTAAGAACATAGTATATTATTACTTACGATATATTAAACAAGAGCATGTCAGTCTTCAGGCTACGTAAGGATGGAACAAAGTCTTATCTGAGCCATTCTATTGTATGACGTATTATCGACGTTTTACCATAGAAACGTTGATAATTTAAAAAAGTATGTATATGATCATTCTTGATGTTGATGTGGTGGTTATTTTGATCACGTCAGACTCGTACAGAAAAATTGGAATATCAGACATCGGAATTCAGTGAAACTTTAAACCATGACCGATGTTTTGATGGTGTAGGTCAGGAGCATATACGATGCGAGGTTTCATTGGCTATAACATAGACCCAGTAGCGAGGCTTTACACCGAACAGAATCGATATTATCACGAATATTGTAACTAACTGTTTCCGTTACCTTGGCATTGACGTTAAGCCTAGCTATCCCAATATGTACTCCGTTCCAAGTAAGACTATTCCCTATATTCAGACCAGATTTAGTAACGATTGGTCAGGTGATGTGGACACGGTGATGGCAACTAACATAGTGACAATATTTGACCGAAACAAAAAGCCTCTGCCTTGACAAAGCTTATTCCATAAACTTGATAAAATATTTAAATATTTGAATCTAGATAAAACGAATATATGAATGAAATATGAATCATACGAAATAATATTCTGTGAAAAAAAGATAAAAGCAAAAGAAAAACGGAGAAATACAAATGTTGGTGAGTTAATCAGTAAATAGTTATGAGGGGGGGGAGTGGCTTCAGTGAAAATAGGTTTCTCGGGATTTGTGCGGGGCAGTGTTCGTCTTTTACGTCGTCACGCAAGTGATTCGCAGACGGTCGGTAAGAGACATCAAAGGGGACGACATGCAGGGCCCATCAACGCGGGTTATTACTCTGAATGGATCACTAAACAGGGACAGGCACACACAGATGGATTAATGGACATACGCGAAGAGAATCTCATACACGATGCTGTCGACATGACAGACAGACATATTGAGGAAGGAGAACGTATCTTCACATACAACCACATACATTTAAACAACTACACATATATACATTAAATCATATAAGCTCAAGACGTGCGTTTTACAAGACGTTCAAATACACACACACTTATAGATCCAGTGAAGACAGAATGCTAGCTTTATAAAGAAAACGGGTGTAACGCAATACAAGTAATGTGTATGTAGTATTGATTTACTTCTCTCCAGGAGTTAGGCACAAGGCCAGTTGTTATCTTACTCCCACAAGTAAGATGTGACCGAAGGTCGGGTCGGGAAAGTAGGGTTTAAAAATTGCCTGGGCAGCCCGGCAGGGGCGCCTCAGGCAGTAAGCAATAAACTTACTCCTCCCCAAAGAGGGGAGGCGAAGCGTCGGAGGGTGGACATCCTAGAACTGCACAGGACAGACACATAGACAGGCGTAAATCAAGCCCCGAAGGTCAAGACAATACCAGTCTATGGGGTGCAGTATCCATCGGAACAGATACTACACTTTGATCTTAGCCAAAAGGCCAAGGCAAGGGAGATAACATGTGTATTTAGTAAATATTGCTGTTTGCTAGATTTGCTACTTTTTCTATCAGTCCGTATCTAGAACTAATGAAGAATCAGACGGTGCCCATTTCGTCGTAAAACATATGTGATTACATCATTATATTAGCTATGAATACCTTATCTTCCGGTTGGATAATCACCTCGGAGACCGACTGCCTTCTAGTTCATATCAAGGCGATCCATAATACAGGCCCGGCAAACATGCGATTGATGTCCGCGACTGGGGGCGAACATGTGAAGAGCAAAATAACTACTAAATAATAATTACAGACAAACGTTTTAGTTAGAAATTTCTTAGTATCCCTGAGTAATTAGCAACTATATATATATATTATCAAGAAACAGCATGCAATAATTGATTTATTTCCATCAAATCAAATGTAAAAAGTACAAAAATATATCAAGTAGTCAATATAAATAAATTGACTCATGATTTTTGAAATATCAAAAATGTGTCTTATTCATGGTGAATAAAGTTATTTTTTGTGAATTCAGTTGTTTTATATATTTCTGTCCGTGTTACATATCAATAAACTAATTATTATAAGCTGCTTAATAATAATATGTATAGTTGCTAATAACTAAGAACTTTCTAACTAAAATGTTTTTTTTAAAATTATTATTTAGTAGTTGTTTTAGTCTTCACGTGGACCTTAATCGAATGTTTGGCAGACATGTATCATGGATCGCCTTGCTTCATCTGCAAATAGGAATTTAAAAAAAGTACGTCCCTTCCCCCCTAAAATGGCGTTTTTTAGGTACTATAACTACACAATTTCCAGGATTTCGACGATTCTGAATCATATTAATGTATTTCGTTTTGCGGGGGAGGAGGTATTGGGTTCTTAGTTAAATAACTTATTATTACGCGATCTACACATTTCAAAATCCCAGCGTGTGCATTTTTTTAGAAAACACGCAATATAACCTTCAATATATATATATATATATATATATATATATATATATATATATATATATATATATATATATATATATATATATAGGCTAAAGAAGATTTGGGTTATTTTAAACAAAAGAACAAAAAGTGAAATGCAGTTTAAATTCCCAGAGAAACTAACTAAATCCAATATATCTCAGACTTAGCATTCGTTGGAAAATTCATAAATAAATAAAAAAATTAAAAAGGGGATTCAAGTATCTAACAGTGAACCAGAAACAGAGGAACCTTAACTTGAACGTGAAATATTAAAACGGGGATCATATATATACATATATACACACACACACACACACACACACACACACACACACATATATATATATATATATATATATAGTTTTAAAGGTACTAAATTTCAAACGGATGCTTATTAAAAAAAAAAAAGTATGAACCTTTAAAACTATAACCTTCCACGTGCTTGCGTGATTTCATACGAGAGAGAAAAAATACAACATCTCATTCGCCGGCTCACACCAACAGAAGCGGGCTTTCCAATTACATCGGAATTTTCAACTACAATGAATAGGCTAATTTTATTAGCGAAATATCTGTATAACTATAAACTACATACATATATAATGTTAGTTTATAAAAAAAGGAAAAAAAAAATCGTCTTCGATTTGTCTTTTCTTTTTTGTAAAATACATATTGCATCTATAACAAGCTTTGATGGTATTTATTTACCACACTTCTTTTTTACTAAATTTCAAACGGATGCTTATTAAAAAAAAAAAGTATGAACCTTTAAAACTATAACCTTCCACGTGCTTGCGTGATTTCATACGAGAGAGAAAAAATACAACATCTCATTCGCCGGCTCACACCAACAGAAGCGGGCTTTCCAATTACATCGGAATTTTCAACTACAATGAATAGGCTAATTTTATTAGCGAAATATCTGTATAACTATAAACTACATACATACATAATGTTAGTTTATAAAAAAAGGAAAAAAAAAAAATCGTCTTCGATTTGTCTTTTCTTTTTTGTAAAATACATATTGCATCTATAACAAGCTTTGATGGTATTTATTTACCACACTTCTTTTTTACTAAATTTCAAACGGATGCTTATTAAAAAAAAAAAGTATGAACCTTTAAAACTATAACCTTCCACGTGCTTCCGTGATTTCATACGAGAGAGAAAAAATACAACATCTCATTCGCCGGCTCACACCAACAGAAGCGGGCTTTCCAATTACATCGGAATTTTCAACTACAATGAATAGGCTAATTTTATTAGCGAAATATCTGTATAACTATAAACTACATACATACTTAATGTTAGTTTATAAAAAAAGGAAAAAAAAAATCGTCTTCGATTTGTCTTTTCTTTTTTGTAAAATACATATTGCATCTATAACAAGCTTTGATGGTATTTATTTACCACACTTCTTTTTTACTAAATTTCAAACGGATGCTTATTAAAAAAAAAAAAGTATGAACCTTTAAAACTATAACCTTCCACGTGCTTGCGTGATTTCATACGAGAGAGAAAAAATACAACATCTCATTCGCCGGCTCACACCAACAGAAGCGGGCTTTCCAATTACATCGGAATTTTCAACTACAATGAATAGGCTAATTTTATTAGCGAAATATCTGTATAACTATAAACTACATACATACATAATGTTAGTTCATAAAAAAGGAAAAAAAAAATCGTCTTCGATTTGTCTTTTCTTTTTTGTAAAATACATATTGCATCTATAACAAGCTTTGATGGTATTTATTTACCACACTTCTTTTTTACTATATATATATATATATATATATATATATATATATATATATATATATGATCTGAGGTTAAGATCGGATTCTAACTCTGCCTGATGAGATCTCAGTTTATAGTAACTGTTGATCGATAACATCGACATGCCAGTGTCGCAGATTTTGTACATGTCTGTGTTAATAAAATTATCATATATAAAGCTCTATTTTGATATTGTGCACTTTTTATAAACCCGGTTAAAATTCTCTGGATTACCACCCTGTGGATATGTTTCACCTGGATTATTACCATTATTATATATATATATATATATATATATATATATATATATATATATATACTACATCCATAATAGATACACACATCAAACTTGATGAATATTCTTGCATAAAATGAAGTGATACACATCCTCTACATGGTTTTTTCGTACGACCTGTGTCTTGTATTACTCTTGTTTGTCTTTCCCTGGTTTCATTTTGTCTACACGCACATATATGTACTTATACAGGTTCATATCAACATATGACGTCACCAAGTGCCACACGTTTACTCAGGAAATTATATAATATATTATTGTGTATATTGATTAGCAATAAACATACATACAAAAGAATTAAGCAAAATAAACATACAGTAAATAGCCAATAAATATAATAAACACACACATATTACATATATTTTCGGATCTTCAAAATCAGACTAAAAATGTCAATGTCTGACATATTGATACTTGTTTCGAACTAGCCTTTTTTATTACTTCTGTTCACTAATTTATTATCATAAAATATATTATATTATTCGTAGGTATGATAATTATTCTGGTAGATTCTCTTTTAGAGTTTATAGGTTTCCATTAATTAAAAAAATATATTATTATTTATTCAACGGAAATATGGTATCATCTGTTATTTCTTTAAAAAATATATATTACATTTATTGATAAAATGATAGATATGTTTTTCATTTAGTATTAAAGAACGTTGACTATGTACACATAAAATATCAATCAATAATTCACCGGGATAAAATATAGATGGCGCAACAAATACTAAAATCATGTTAATTTTTTTTTTTAATTTCCAACCTTAAAATTACACATGTAAAAATGTGAGCCCAACCAGATTATTAGTTTATTAATTAAAATTATTTAACTTTAACTAATGTTGCAAACTTTCAAAAGAAAAAGCATAATTGTGTATGTTGATGAAGCGTTGCTTGTTTATTGGTAATATTAATGTAAAAGTTTCTTTTATAGAACATCGCATTTGTGTAATACCATACACCGGGACTGCTTAACAACTCACTACATCATGTTTGCCTTCAAGTTCAATGATAACAAATTCTTGTTGAGCCGTCTGCTTAAATAATTAACTGCTGACCATTTAACATACCGTTTCAAATCTTCTTATAATGGTTTTTATAGCCAACATGACAATCTTATGAATTCTCTTTATCAAGTGACCTGGGTGACCTATTACTATAAAAATATACGGAATAACCAAGTATACAAAACAAGCAACTTCTACATAAAAAAGAATCGGGTCTTTATATAAACCTAATACTATGAACATACTGATAAAAGCATTTTTAGAATGGCTTCAAATACACTTAAATTATCTTTTAAATCAGTCCATTAACACATATGGAAATTTGTTTTTAATTTTTGAGAAATGTAATATTTGCGAAAAGAAAGTGGTTGTTCTTTCATTTAGGATATCATATCAGAAGATAAAACGATTACACGGTGTTTTCCAAAGGCAAAATAAAAGCTCAATTCTAAGAATGTGTTTATGGTCATTAGACAAAGTTGTGATATGACTTGAGATACAATCTACTTGTCGTTTGCTTTACCCCTTTCAACTTGGTTGCATGTTGTTTTAAGATGTATCCTTGCATCTTTCTTGCATGTTTCGTCTGGCGGATGTTGCAGAATGGAATAGGATGTTATAAACGATCAGAAATTGGATAGATGCAGTCGATTTCAAAGTATAAGTATCAGATTCTTTTCGTCCGTCTGTCACAGCTTTAGTTTAAAATACAATACTCTAGATGTGCAGATTGAATGGCTGCTTTTAATGATAGCCTGTTTTTTTCCTATGCAAATACAATCGCAAATTAGAAAAAGTTATGACACCCAGTAGAAAAGACAGACACACACAGACACACACGCCCACACATACACATACACACACACACACACACACACACACACACATATATATATATATATATATATATATATATATATATATATATATATATATATATAGGGTGATTCATAAGTCACTTCACTTAGCTATTGAAAATGATTACCATATGCAGCACAAACATACTTTGAACTTTTGATAATTGTTATCTTACTCTCTAATTACTGCTATTTGTTATTTTAAATTTTTTCGTTTATATATTTGTTTCTATATATATTTATTTCATAATCAATCAAATATGCTACAAAGACTCGTAAATTCCTTGCAAAAAAAAATGGAGCTATGCATGAGAACGAAGGTGAGAATTTTGAAAATTTGCTGTAATTTTAAACTCCAATAAATGAATTTGTTGAATAAACTTTCTGTTTTGTATTACCGTATTTTTTAACTTTAGAATTTCAATAAAAAATAGCTAAGTGACTTATTAATCACCCCGTACATATGTATATATATATATTGTACGTGTGTGCATTCTAATTTCTTTGCCTAACATTTTTATTTCCTAGTTTTTAGTCTGTATTTTGTTTTGCTTTCTTTTTTATTGCTTTTAAACCATATATATATATATATATATATATATATATATATATATATATATATATATAGCAGTATCACAATATATTAATGGTAAGTAAAATTCACAGAAATGCATCCATTTTGGTAGATTCTCTGCACAGACGGATTTTCAATTGTTGTTTATTATTTTTGACAAAGGGAAGTTTCTTTTCCCCAAAATATTACACAAATGATTTTTAATAATCATCCGGACAACACACAAACAGCTTACACAACACCTGCTGTTATGTAAGATTATTTTTGGTCCTTCTCGCTCACAACCTACCGGCACTTTGCATTGCCCTGAGCTTTTTAAAAACATACTACTATGTTTTCCAGAACTGCTTCAAGCAAACTAACATTGTCTCTCTCTCTCTCTCTCTCTCTCTCTCTCTCTCTCTCTCTCTCTCTCTCTCTCTCTCTATCAGTATATATATATATATAAATATATATATATAATCTATATCTGACACATTCAGAAATAGATAACCAATCGGAAACACACAGGCATTAGAGAGAGAGAGAGAGATAGAGAGAGAAATATATATATATATATATATATATACAGAGAGAGAGAGAGAGAGAGAATGGGATGGACATACAGACAGAGAATGAGCGAAATAGAGAGAGTGTAAGAGGAAGAAGTTCAGAAAGAAACAGTGTAAGAGTGAGAAGAATTGAAAGAGTGAGAGAAAGAGAGAGAGAGGGTGCGGAGTAAGTTAAAATGACATGGAAGTAAGATAAAGTCGGTCGGTGACATATTTTAGGGGTTTAGAGTAATATGCTAAACCCTTGGTTGACCTGTGTAAATCATATCAAGAAACTCTTTACAATAAAAATAATAAAAAATAATAACAAAAACGTAACAAGCTCAGATTTGCGTATCGGAGTCGTACACATTACATATTTCAAGTCATAAAACAGATAACAGCGATTAGCCTAATATCAGCCAACCCGCAATTCAAGCGGTCATAAATTGTGGACCTCACACTTTGCCCAACCGAGAAACATGACATGTGGAAAAAGTATTTACTTCTTCGATGTAAACAGAAAATAATTGCAAAAGTCACTCTTTTCCAACAAACAAACACGTACTTATTAGATATGATTGAGAATTCACCCAACTAGCCAATTAGGCCTGTAACGTTGCAAATGACGAAATTTGCCAGCTGACCTAAAATAAATGCTACCCAATATGTTGTGCATCCGACAATAATCCGTATAAAGGGACTATACTATATGCACGGCGTTATCACAATGATTACACCACGTACGTCAAGCATTGTTGTTTTTTTATTCCATCGCCGTTAAATGATAAGCACACATGTATATAGTTTGCAGAATTGTTATCAGCTCAAACACACGTCTCTCTTGGCACTGCCATAGTTTGGGGTTCAGAAAAAGTCTGATAATTACTTCGAGAACCATTAACTTTGAGATAACGCCATGCATCTTACTGATGATATATCAAAGTGATTCTGTATATACTTGACCGGATAAAAAACCAAATTGAACTTAACGTACTGAAACTTGGTGAACAAATCAGTCATAAGCAAAAGTAACAAATATGATTGTATTTCATTTCTACACACACATGCACACATATACACAAATATGTATATATATATATATATATATATATATATATTTATATATATATATACACATATATATATATTTAGAGAGAGAGATATATGTATATATATATATAAAGAGAGAGAGAAAGAGATGTATATATGTACATATATAGTATGAAAATATATTTATTTCAATTAAACAACAAAGAGGTGTCCATGTTTCATCTTGGCAGGGAATCTTAAGGTTACGTGCACGGATTTGTGTTAGTGTTCGTTTTTATATTTCACCGGTCTAGTCTATCTGACTAATACGATTCATTGTATTTTCCCCTCTCACGGGTTACTGTTTTCATTAGCCAATGGTTTAATTTCTCTCAGATAAATACTTGAGGGGTCTTACCTTAAAACTAATTTATTTTGTTTTGCTTGGGTGTGGCTACTCCCTTTTGTGTGTATAATTAACAAGCGACCTTAATTGTTGTACCTGTGTAAACATTAATATATTTTCTACTTATTGTGTGTTTCGTTGCTACTTCAGATGTTGCATTAGTGTAGTGTATTTATTCATTATATTTTATTTATTTATTTCTTATTCATATAATTATCCCCAAAAAATTCTATGTCTACAATTGGTTAATATTTCGCTTCTACTTTTTGTATAATTTAAAGAACCATAATCTACACGGGTCGTATACATATCTACGTGTACTGGCACATTGTAATATTTTCCTCTCAATTATTGGCGAGCGTCCGCTTTTTTCATTCTTTAAAATAGTTGACTACTGATATTTTCAATTGGTGTTTTGTTTGTTGAATATGTTTTATGGTTGTTATATCTGGTTTTAAAATCTGTGGAGGTTATTCCTACATAGTATTTTTTGTAGTAGCATAGACTGCACACAACATCATTCCCTCATCACATGAGGGCTTGCAAGTATATATGTACTTCCAGATGTCCATATTTTACTATCGTACGACACACATAACACACTCCCCCTCTACAAGGTTTGATACCAGTTAAAAGCCGTTGTAAGATGACTGAAACTCTACGTAAACATCCGTTTGAAATAATACTTTCAATATCCTAGATAGATTTGTGGTTTGTTTGTTTTTTCGTTTACGGCATATGAACCCTATTCGGGTTATTTAATACCGAATTGGGTCATTTTGGTAAAAGTGTTTATGCTTCACGTTTCTATATATCTTTAAATATTTATTCATGATATTTGGTTTGGTTGTTGTGCAGGGGTAGAATGTTATTGTTTAGCTTTGTAGAACATGATTGAGTTGTGTAAAATGGAAATAAACAAAATATTCAATAGTTGGTGCATTTTAAATCAGGAAGCTGGTATCTTTAGACAATCTGAGATTTGAAAATATCTACAGTTCCATATTTCGCTAAATAGGGGCAACCGGTCGGCCAACTATTAAACTAGGTATTTCCAAACCGCGGAGTGATACAAATAATGATCATGCGTTGGTTAGATTATCTTCTCCTAAGGTATCTTGATATAATAAACCTTCCGCCCTTTTCTTAGAGTTTTACTTTTCATAACCATCTAAATTTTAAAAAAATATAAACTCAGGAATAGTGATGCCTGTCAATGATCTTTGTATAATTAATGAATTTGCAACACATGAAACATAGAAAAGTAGAACCATGAAATTAAACAAATAATAAATATATATATATATATATATATATATATATATATATATTAGTAAAATAAAATGAGTCCTTCAGATTTAAGGCATTGCTAGGTCAGTATTATAAATTGAAAATATAAGCCATTATCAATGCAAGATTAATTTATCGTTTTTTTACTTTAATCTTATTAATTTCGGAATACAATTCTATCATCAGAGTTGACCAGTAGTGTGTCATTTTTTTTTCATCACAAACACCAAAAAGAATTCTTATTCTTCTGTTTTTCTGATGAAA
>OY744521.1:14819120-14921620 GCA_963556195.1 Sepiola atlantica | reverse complement strand
CATTGTTATGTTACCTTATAAAAATTGACATCAAGATATTACGATACTAAACCTTATGTCTATAATCTTTATTCTAGTGTTGGTGAAAGTCTATCACATCATTTTGATTATTTTAAAAGATGTATATAGTTTTAAGCCGACACTTAAGAATACATTTAAATCATTCGTCTTACGCGTTATTGATATCTAATGTATTAAATTTAATGCATATTTGAAATATTTGATTTTTATATGGAAGGTTGTGTCCCTATTATACCTCTGTAATAACACTCAACTTACTTCAATGAAGCTGAGATTTTAAAATCTTTATTAATTGATGTGTAACCGCTATTTTTTCAGATTTCACAAGAATTGCATGTATCTTAATTCTAAGGAAATGCTTCCACTCCTTTTTACCAACTTTGCATAAAACTAAGTAACATAAAGTCAGCCCACATCTGGACTCCTGATAAGCTGTGTATCAAAATTCATAATGATTGATTAATTAATTTAGACGTAAATGTTATACATATAAGTAGAGACATCTAACTTCATATAAGCTTCAAAGAATAAAATAATGAATTAAAATGTGTGAACAGCCGACAGAACGCAAATAGGTCACATCGGTAGCATATATATGCACATATATGCTTCCTCCGATTACGTAATTTTCTTAGGCTGTGAGGGTGATATAAAGACGAACGAAGACTACCCTACCTTAAAAAAAGCGTTAATGACTAAGCGGATAATATTATGACAATAGAATAGATAATACACTACCCTCCTCTCCAAAAGAGAAATGGTTACCATGGAAGGATGGTATCGTGCGGAAAGAACATATAGTCCACTACCCCCTACGTCAAAAAAGGAGGTAATTTCTGGGTGGAATGTAGCATGACGAATGAAGACATGTTACACTACCCCACAAAGGAGGTAAAGCCTGCAAGTAGTCATACCCTACACACATACTTCTCTAAACAGGAGGTGACAATGCCGGGTTGGTTTATATCATGAAAACGGAGCAGATACTACAATACCCCCGCCAAAATAAAGGAGACACCACCTTTGATTATTTCGCACGAATGTGAGCCTTACTGTCACAAATAAAGATGAAAAAGTGTTGTAAACATGAACCATGAGATACATTTCATAATATTAACGTAATAAATATGAACAAAATGGCATAATTTTCAGAAGTAAATTATTATTTATCTGTTCGTTTTTTGTGTCGTCTATGTCAGTCAATTGTTTTGAGAAAAATGGCGACTTTGTGTCACGAAATAAGATCGATATTCTTTCTCATTAGTTTTTTCCTAGAGTTTTTTTTGTTGAAATAACAAATCGAAATAACAAAAACAATGAAGTTTAATTGAAATAAATCGCTTTGTTTTAAGATTTAAAACACTATGGTTTCTGATTTTTGTAACAAAATATATGGATATTGTTCTCCTGAGGTTCTATATTGTGTAGTACTATTAAAATAATTTCCAACGTTATTGATAATGTTTACCCATTCATTTTGGTTATCGTATTAAATACTAGCAGGACCCGTCGTCCGGCGTTGCCCTGGAGAAATATAAAAGAATGAATTAAATGTGTGAACAGCCGACAGAACGCAAATAGGTCACATCGGTAGTTGTAATGTTTATAAAAAAAATGTTGATTTTAAATGGTGTAAAATCTATGTACTCACGAAAAGGATTACTTCGGAGTGGAACAACAATAGAAATTGCCACAGTGTAGAAGGACATCTCCTTCACTGATCGATTATGGAAAAGTTTACTTCCGTAGTGCTGGGATATTTGTTCAACCTGTTTTCTATTCTCTCATCCGTCAGTGGAAGTAAATTCTGCTAGACTGCGCCAATTGTTGTTTATATCGTTACTTAAAATATATAATAAATGTTGGTGGATTTTCGCCACATTAAGAACTTACGTTGTGCCGAACTCTTCCCTCGTGGGGAGTCAAGTAAATTGTATAGTTCTAAATTGAGATATCGTATAAAGAAATGTTTGAAAAGCTTTATCGTATTCATGTATCAAGAGTAACGAAAATACATTCTATTTTAGGTACGTAAGATTGAAAATATAGAAGTACTAAGGAAAATTTAAGTAATAAAAAAATAATGTATCCAATAAATGTGGTGAGTAATTACTATTTTAGTAACGTAAATTATATTTTACCAAAGTAAGAATGTACTGTATGTAGTGTAAACACAAAATATATGCTGATATGAATTAAGCAAATGAAAGTGGTGAGTAATTACTATTTTAGTCACGTAAATTCCAATTTCGTATGGAGCTAGAAAAGCAAAACCAATTTGATGTGTTGGCCACTAAATACATTTTGAAGCAAGTATGAGAGTAAAAAGACAAAACTATGATTATTTCGTATGTACCACGTGTATAAAAATGCTTAATAAGTTGTAGTATTTTCGCTAAATCGTTCTAATACATACGGTAAGTTACAACTACGAATCTACTGTCTGTTAATAAAAAGAAAAGTCTTAATAATATGCAATTATCAATTATTGTAAAAAACCGTGAGTACTTACGGTATAAAGTATGATGGTCTGTGCAACGTGTTCGTGTATAATTATAGAGACCTTGACACCATAATTAAAAAGATCACGTAACCCGTATACTATTTACTTCGATAGAAATCTATTTTTAATGTTGACAATTTGATTTGAGTAAAAATAGTTTGATTATTTTATATTTATATTTAAAGTTATATAATTAAGAAGTGTACTCACTAAGGTTGAAAATGGTTCTGCTATTATGCGCGTGATGTGTTTATTTTAATGTAATCCGTTATTCCGTAACGTAGTAATGTTATGTGTTCGGAATAGCGGAATGATATTACTGTAATATGTACTAGGCGGTGTATCTGTTTAACAATTCGGCACGAAATAAAAGGTGTAGGTGAGAGAGTGGATTATCTAGGAATACATGTAATGATTAATATATGTTGAGCAAATAATGCAAAGGTTTCTGCAAACACACTTGAGTAAAAAAGAGTATTGCAGTGGATATTTAAGTATTTGGTTACTTTCTTGTGAAAAGTACATCAGCAAAATAAGTTATTTAAAAAAAAAAGAAATCATCAACTATGAAGTTTTTTTGTAATAAAAACGAATAAAAGGATATCAAAATACTCTCGTTCCTTGCTTTTTTGTAACGATACAAACATGGATATTTACCCCATGGGTTTTTTTCATATAATTTAACACTTATTATTTATTAAATATTAACTTATGTTTATACCAATAAGAAGTTAAAACAAAGTGAATTGCTTTGAACTATAGAAATAATTTCCAAGGCTATTGATGATGTTTACTCCTTCGTATATTTATTTTTTATTATCGTTTATATGTGTATTTATATTTTGAAACATGACGTTTATTATAATTCTATGACGTCATGTCAGAAATATAATTATGTTTTAGGGTAATGGTTTAAGCTTTATCTATTAGAAGGTCAAAAAAGTTAAGTTTGTTAACCTAATCCTGAAGATCTCAAAGCTTTGGTTTCGGTTTGGATGACCGGTTGTGGCATCCGCTTTATTTGTTGGAAATGTATTATTTACTATTAATTCAATACGTTTGTTTTAATTTTTAAAAGTACTTAAATCTCGTACATTTCATAGTACGTTTAAAATAAAGTGTGATTGATTGACCGACAACATCTTTCTTTATATAATATATATATATATATATATATATATATATATATATATATATATATATATATATATATATATGATATTGATATATATGTATGTATATATATATATGATATACTCATATATACATCACTATATATGTGCATATACACGTATATATATATACGTATATGCATATATATATATATATATATATATTTCTACCCTGTGGAGTTTTACCCTACCTGGATTATATATATATATATATATATATAATCCAGGTAGGGTAAAACTCCACAGGGTAGAAATCCAAAGGGTAGAAATCCAAAGGGAATCAAACCGGGATTATAAAAGAGTGCTCAATAAAAATATAGAGCTGTATTGTGAATGTTTTTTTTATATCAAACATGTACAAAGTCTGCTACACTGGCATGTCGACGTTATCGATCTACAGCTATCAAGAGCTGAGGTCTCATCAGGCAGAAGGTTTGTTTGTGATCCAATCCGGTCGATTAAGAAGAACCTGGATTGCATCGACCGGGTTGGATCACAATAAAAAAACCTTCTGCCTAATGAGACCTTAGCTCTTGATAGTTGTAGATCGATAACATCGACATGCCAGTGTAGCAGACTTTGTACATGTTAGAATAACAAACATTCACTATATATATATATATATGTATATATATATATATATATATATATATATATGTACATTTATAGATGTGTATTCTTACATATTATATAGATGGATGTATACGTATACATATGTATAGATACACTAGCACACACACACGTATATATGTATGTTTTAAATATGCAGCCTTCTTAGGTTGAGCTCTCTGGTCAGTAAAATCGCCAACTACTACCAGCTTATAATGCATTGCTCATTGAGTTAGAAATTAGAGTTCTCATGCAATTGACTCTTTTTATATTGAGATTTCGCTAAACTTTAGCAAGTCTTGTATGATAACTCAGAACCAAACTTCGATTTTCGATCACGACTTGAGGCACTTACATGTCTAGCTAAACTGGAGAACACTGCGAGAGCAAAACCATACCGCAGTATGTCGATGATCTGACACCGGTTTTTCCCGTTTTTCTTCGACCGATTCGGTCTTTTATTGTTGTCTTCTGATAATGAAAGTTTTTCTTTCGAAAATTTAAGATTACCCTTTACCTAACTGTTACTTACTGGACAGTATTTACTATTTGGTATTTAATCAGTTTTTGTGAAATTATTAATAAATCGTTTTGAGTTTCACTTTCTCCCTGCGTTTATTTCGTTTCACTTTTCCATCTTACGGCAACCACATCGCATTGCTATAGCCTCGGACGACTAATCTGCACTTACATTTACCAGCAATGCTTCAAGCAAACTACAATCTCCTTTTATATATATATATATATATATATATATATATATATATATATATGTATATATATGTATATATATATATATATATGTATATATATATATATATATATATATATATATATATATGTATATACATGTGTAATGAAATATGTTATTTTTGTTTATTTATGGAATAGTTGCTTATATATTTAGTTTTATCTCCCTTTGACCTAACACGCTGAAACGTGTGATGTTAATTTTATAACAACTAAGAAGGATGGTGGTGGGATGTCGGCTGAAAGGAGCAAATGTTTTGTTAATGTAATTGAAAAACTAACATAGATCTCTTTGTTATCCTTTCCAGAGAAGAAGACTCAGCTCGGGACAAATCAAAGCCACGCAAGTACGCATTCGCATAAAGTCTTCGGCATTTTTACTGTCTCAATTTCCCGACTCCATTTACAGTAATAACAAGTGAAAGAATTACAAATGTTATTAACATTTAAATAAATATGGAAAGCAAAGCGGAATAACTGTATTTGAATAATACTACTACTACTACTACTACTACTACTACTAATAATAATAATAATAATAATAAGGGAAATCTCCTATGAGCAAGGAAATTCAAATGTTGCGCACTGAGGAAAACTGAATATATAAAGAAGTGCCGACAACTCTATATATAACAGCTAAACTACAGAAATACTGATATCTCTATATTTCACAGTAAAACTACAGAACTACATACCTCTCTATATTTAACAGGTTAACTAAAGAAGTGCCGACCCCTGTATATTTCTCCGTTAAACAAAAGAAGTGCAACCCTCTCTATATATCACAGCTAAACTAAAGAAGTGCCAACCTTTCTATATTCCACAGCTAAACTACAGAAGTGCCAACTTCTCTTTATTTCAGAGCTGAACTAAAGTGCTGCTAGCACTATATTTAAGAGCTAAACTAAAGAAGTGGCAACCCTCTATATTTTACAGCTAAACTAACGAAGTGCCGATCTTTCTATATATCACAGCAAAACAAAAAAATGCCGACCCCTCTATATTTCACAGCAAAACTAAAAAAATTCTACCTCTTTATATTTCACAGCTAAACTAAAGAAGTGCCACCATCTCTATATTGAACCGCTAAACTAAAGAAGTGCCGACCTTTCTTTATTCCACAGCTAAACTACAGATGTGCCGATCCGTCTTCATTTCAGAGCTGAATTAAAGTGCCGCTAGCACTATATTTAACAGCTAAACTAAAGAAGTGCCAACCCGCTATATTTTACAGCTTAACTAATGAAGTGTCGAACTTTCTATATTTCACAGCAAAACAAAAAGGTATGACTCCTCTATATTTCACAGCAAAACTAAAGAATGTCTACCTCTTTATATTTCCCAGCTAAACTAAAGAAGTGCCACCATGTCTGTATTGAACAGTTAAACTAAAGAAGTACCGATCTTTCAATATTAAGTATTTTGAAGTTCTGGAAGCAAACATCGTCAAATCAACATAAATGAAATATATTGGGGAATAATACATGAGAAGGCAAAGTAAAGTCTTAGAAACAAAATTATATAGTATAAATCTAGTAAAAAGAATAAACACCTAAGAAGTATGACTAATAAGATACGCCTGAAAAATCATAGGCTTGAAAACAAAAGAACTAATGCATATTGACCAGAATACTAGGAAACCAATGGTCATGGTTAATGCACTACACACGAAAGATGATATTGGCCGACTTTACGCTAAAAGGAACGAAGTGAAGATATGACTTGTAAGTATGGAATACTGTGTGGAAAACACAACAAATAATTGAAAAATACATAACCGAGAACACAGAACGGCTGATGCTCGCAGCAAGGGGCACCGTTTAAATAAACAATAAAGGAAACAGCAAAACCAGAATGAAAATCCAAGAAAATAAATATCGGGATGGAAATATCTACATGGAAGACTAACAAAAATGACGAAGAAATGCCCTCGAAAAAACTACACATTGCTAAGAAAAGGACACCTTAACAGAGAAACCGAATCACTAGTCACAGCTGCACAGAACAATACGATTAAAACTAACAACATTACAGCTTAAATAGAAAATAATGAAGGAGAACAGGATATGTAGACTCTGTGGACGAAGAGACGAAACGGTAAATCACATAATTATGGAATACAGCAAATTGACATGAATAGAATACAAGTACAGACATGCCTGCGTGGGAAAGAAAGTATTTTTAAAACAATGCAAAACACTACATTTTGAGCATGTAGACAAATTGTAAAGTCAAAAACCAGAGACAAAACTGGCCAACGAAACTCCCAAAATAGACTAGGACATGGAAATACAAACAGATAAACTCATGGAAGCAATATAACCGGACGTGATAATAGTTAACAAGAAGGAAAAACACAGCAAAATTGTAGATGTTGTTGTCTCAGCAGACCACACGGTAAATATCAAGGAGAGAAAAAAACAAAGCAAATATACTGAACTTGCCAGCAAAACTGAAAGTAATATGGAACATAAAGAAATTAAATATGATACCAAAAATCGTAGAACAACTAGAAAAAAGACTGATAGAAATTCGAATCAAATGAAAAACTGAGACTATGTAACAGACGGCCACAATAAAAAAACGCTGAAATCAGAAGACAAATATTCGAATGCAGCAACTAACCCATATGAACTACGAACACTAACTAACCACAGCATAAATAAAACACACACTTGTAAGGGACACCACGTGAATGCGAGAAAACTGAAACTTTAAGAAATCTTGTTAACAGCAATCCTTCCAAAAGTCATGGCACAAGTCTCGGCTTATCGTACACAAAATAGTCCCGAAGGTTGAAGGAGGAGGGAAAGGCCGATAACGGAGAGCACTAACAATACCTTCACTGGAAGAGAGCGGAGATAACTGGGATCGTTGAGTCTTGGCTTATGTCTATCCAAATCCAAGAGAAGGCCAATGATCTTTTATAGGATGAAAGCAATGGTAAGCGGCTGTTGCGATACTGTAAAGAAAATTGGAAATGGCTATCGAAAGTTGTGTAGAATACTGGAGATGTTGGGAAGAATACTTGTCACTCAAACTCCAGGGAACACCACCGGTTATTATCAGTGGACAATCACTAATGGTAAGCTGTGTAAAAACTCCTAGTAGGTAAATTATAATGATGATGATATATATATATATATATATATATACAAAGATAGAAGAAATAAGAGTGGTAAACATATACGAATGTCCAAATTTATTCCAAATTTCGATTGTTCAATGCAAAGTGTATTCTGTAATAGACTAGTGTTTATTATTCTTTCCTTAACCCAAAGCTTTTCAAAGATCGAAATCTGATCATCAGAGGAGACATACAGATAGATAAGTTGGCCGTGGAAAAGCCAAAGTTCAAACATTTGAAAATATTATTAAAAATGGAGTGAAAAAATTCGTGTAAAAAAGATATGCGGTTTGTCCAGACAGTAATTGTCCGTTTAAAAGGTGTCCAATGAAAAGGAGATTTTGAAAAAGACGAAAAAAAGTTTTCGTAAGGACAGTATGGAGACAGTGTTCAAAATGAAGTAAATCCAAAGTAAAATGTTGAAATCAAATCGTAGATGGAGCGCACTTAAATGGAAATTATGTGAGAAAGCTGGCAATTTTTGATAACTTCCCGGGCCTTAGTAGAAAAGTGAAATATATATATATATATATATATATATATATATATATATATATATATATACATATATATATATATTTAATGTTTTTTCTCTCTCAATCGTTTTCTCCAACTGTAACAAAAATGTTTTCCCCATCATATCTTATTCTATTTTCTTAGTTTTTAGTTTATTATTCTGACGTTTCCTCTTAAAGGGTCAGACGATAAGGCCTTAAGGAACATTTTACCAATTTTTCTTTTTCTTCCACCTGCCCGTTTCATTGATTAAAAAAATGTTTCCTCTGAAATTTATCCTACAATTTTGTTGAACGCGAAATTTACTTTATATATATATATATATATATATATATATATATATAT
This sequence comes from Sepiola atlantica, assembly GCA_963556195.1. Classification (NCBI taxonomy): domain Eukaryota; kingdom Metazoa; phylum Mollusca; class Cephalopoda; order Sepiida; family Sepiolidae; genus Sepiola; species Sepiola atlantica. The sequence continues at coordinate 14,912,577 of OY744521.1, read as the reverse complement.
ATATATATATATATGCGTCCGTTTAGTCTCGAAAGGCAGTGGATACTCTCTGTAAGAGTGTCTACGTGGTGTGTCTATTTTGCAGCAAGGGTTTCTCAATCTAAAACAAAACATCTCCTGAATCGGTATCGCTTGAGTCAATTCCGCGTAAAAACAATTATGTGATGAACTTTCTCATATACAGCCCTTGCTATTCCAAAATAATAATCCCTGTTTGTACTGACAATGCTCGAAAGGCAGTGGATACTCTCTGTAAGAGTGTCTACGTGGTGAGTCTATTTTGCTATTTTGCTATTTTGCTATTTTGCTATTTTGCTATTTTGCAGCAAGGGTTTCTCAATCTAAAACAAAATATCTCCTGAATCGCTATCGCTTGATTCACATGGCAAGAGGAAGTCAATTCCGCGTAAAAACAATTATGTGATACACTTTCTCATATACAGCCCTTGCTATTCCAAAATAATCATCCCTGTGTGTACTGATAATGCTTAATGTAGCTTACTTTGTGCTTTAACGACACCGGTGTCAACGTAATTATAACGTATAATAACAAATATAGAAACACAATACGAATCCAAGGGAATCGAAACCACCAGGAATCTCATAAGCTGCCCCCATTCCGACACAAGCATCTGTTGGTACCACAGAAGATTTTCGTAGAGGTCAAACCTCATAGACAGACTGATGAGGGTGAGCACCATCAAGACATCCATTTGAAAGACGCAGAAGACTTCTGGAATCTGAGAAGGTTTATTACAAAACAAATTCATGAGAAATTCAACAGTTTCTAGAAAGTAATTAATGGTAAACGGCTGTTTAGATAACGAAAACTTATTTGTACGTGTCATCAAAACAGTTTGTGATGGATCGAAATCCGAAGAGATATGTTGTCATTTAGACTTAAGGGAAGGTAGTTTGGTTTGGTAGTTTTGTTTTACGGCATATCAACCCTTTTTGGGTTATTTAATGCCGAATCTGGTCTTGTTTTCTTCTCTTTTTTGTTTCTTTCTCCTTTTAATATCTGTTTCTATTTAACCCATAGTTGGGACCCTAACAGGTACTACCACTCCGGGTCAGGGTGGACCTGGGAGCAATGGTAATTAAGAGGAGGCCCCACATTCCCCAAAGTCCGTAAGCCGGATCTCACCATCGGATGTAGTTTAAGGTCATATCCAGGACCGGGAGTAGGGTAGGAACAATAAAAATAAAAAAGGGAGGGAGAAAGGGAGAGGGGCTGTTGTTTTTGTTTTTGGTTTTGTAGAACATAATTAAGTTTTACAAAAAAAAACAAAAAAAAACGTCAATGTAGGTGAATTTCGTCTCAGGGAGCCGCAGGGCTTAAGGGAAGAGTTTCATTTTTGATTTTAAATTAAAATGTATAAAGACGTATTAATATTATGAATTAATTTTAGACGGATCTTACGTGAAACTGCAGTATATTGTTCAGATAAGCCACATTTATCATTTATGTTTGATATAATTTATTATTCATTTCTGTAAAGAACAGATCGAATAAATGTACAGTGTTATTTGTAATAACATAATATACTCTTGCATACGTAATTTAGAACTCTGGCCGATTCTCTATTACAAAATCACCGGATTACACTACATCATCTGTGTACACATATAAGTGAATCATTTGTCACACTAACAATGAGATTAAAATGCTCACTTTCGATTTAGAACAGAAGACACACAGATTTCTAACATACCCAATCATGTTTATGCGATCGATGTCCAAAGCTATCTGAATTGCTTTACTAAACGAACTCTAATTGATTAAGTATTCAGTGAGGTTTTCTCTTACGAATATTTTATATTTCGTGGATGAATGTTTAGCATTTTGTGTGAAAAGAGTATATCTTGTCATTTCCGTTCACTGTTCTTTTGAGGATCGCGATTCTTTCTTTCCACAATTTTCCTGGGCAATGTTGAGCCACGGCACCTGCTAGTATGCACCCGCACACATACACACACACGTACACACACACACACATATGTATATATATACATATTTATTTATATATATATGTATATACATATATATATATGTATATATATATATATATATATATATATATATATATATATATATATATATATATACATGACCTTATATAGGCCATTGATGAAAAATGCACTTATATGATGAGTGTGCGTTACGTGACATTTATTGTTATTATTACATACAAGTAGAATTACTTTTATTTTGGGGGGATCCACTGGGTTTGGTTCTCTAAAACCCGTGAACCTCTTTTAATGCATTCTTGAAGACGATGACAATACAATTAACGATCTTTCTTCGGCTTTACTGTCTCTCATTTATTAACAGCTTTCTACAAGTGTGTCCCATTTCCTAACGGTTCTATTATTGCGCTTGCGACACGTGTCCTTTTCTTCGTGTGCAATCGTTATAAAATAGAATCCCGTATGTTCTACGAGTTCATCCACATAAAAATCTATGTCGATGCCATTTTAGAATTTTTATGGAAGATCCGAAGAGACATTACGTTAAATGTCTAATAACCCACTTCCTCGTTGCAGATATAATTTTGCAGATTCCTTCCTTTCAGCTGTTCGAAGAAGTGTTTATTCTTCTAATTCTTCATTTTTGTTTTCATTTGAAAATTATTTCGTTTTTTGGCATTATCTGTGAACTTATTAAGAATGCGTCAAATAATCGCTATGATATATCATGTTCGGCCGTCCGTGGCGCTTAAGTTTGAAATAGCGTTGTCAACTCTAAACGCACTTGTTAAATGAACGCGTCTTATTGTTTATGCAATAACGCATCTACAATGAATCGTCTCTAAAGTGTTCTATAAAATGTTAATCCATTACGCTTTACTAAAACAACATTTCCTAAATATTATAAGGATTCAGTTATAAATACATCTAAAACTCTGGCTAGTTTGGTGACACATTTATATTAGAATACATTGCTTTAATCAAGAAAAAGTGAGTTTGCAAAGCCAGTTACCTATAAATAAAAAGTCAAAATACAAAATAAATATTTTGTTCTGTATACCTTCCTATATGCCCGCTTGTTCTATCTCTTTATCAATGTTTCCTATTCTACTATGAGTTAAGTAGTATACTGTATACCTTCTTCTATCTCATCTTTCTCTCTGTCTTCATCATTTTTGTCTTATTCAACTATAAATTAAATAGTATTACTAACGTAGTAATAACCCCTATTTATGAAAATTAACCATTCCAAACTTATGTGTGAGTTTTACTTACATTACGACTGTTAATAGAGAGACGAGGGCGAGAGTAATAGACAGTATACAATATTAAAAGCAGTTGAGCAAACAACATATGCTAAGAGTTGGCGGGAATAATAGACCAACACCTTGGTAAGAAATGGGTGATATGTTTAGTAAATTGCAAATGACGAATATAATTAAAAAATATTTTTTTAAAACATATCTAAATCTTAACACCAGAAAATGCGTCACCATATATTTTTTTAATTAAAATATATAGGAAAAAGCCATGGAAGACTAACATTTAAAAACTCATTCAGTTTTATATGCATCACATCAAATCTTTAAGAGCGTCTGCCCTCTTTTATTCTAAGTGCGAAAGCGCATTTACATCGATCAACGCACGATAGAAGCATTTGAATATCTGTATCATTCTTTTTTTTTCTTTTAATGCAAAATTTGTTCTTTCTATATATTTCTAATTTCTTTTGGAATTTACTTTTGGTTTCATATTTTTCTTCCTCATTTTCTTCCTTGTTCCTCTCTTCTTCTCGCACATACGACTTCCACTTTCTCTTATTTTTCTCTTTTATCTATTTTTTCATTTTGCATTAGTTTTGCCTTTCAATTTTTCTCCTTTTGTGTATATCTCGTTTTGCACCATGTCTTTTTACTTCATACATTTGTTAATTTCACCCCGTGCGTTTTTATTTTCATATTATAAATATCTGACCCGTCTGCATATTTGTATTTGTGCGAGTATTTTATATATATATATATATATATATATATATATATATATATATATATATATATATATATATATATATAAATATATATATGATGAAACAGAAAAATCAACAATATTTTATATTTACTGTTTAATTTTACTTCAGTCGCAGTTCTCAGAAATAAAGGGGCCTCTTCATGAGGATAACACTTGATTTCTATATGAGATATATAGACATTCGAATGTCATCTAAGTTCTCCTTCACTTGTAAAACATTGAGTAAGTAAAGAAGTTAAGAACATTAATTAATTGACCAGTTAACTGTGTTTTTGTATATCTTTCTCATGGTATGTTGGTCTTACCCTATTCCAGGATGATAATTTATCAAGTCAGGTGGAGTATTTAGCTTACTGCTGTTACTAGAGGCGACATCATTTGGAGAACGTACATCATTCCTCGTATAAGACGGTTTGAATATTTAGTCAGGGTGTTGTTGAAATATCCTCATGGCAGATTGTCCTGAAAAAACATTGTACAGAGAGACTGAGGACACTCGAGAGTGGTGTCAATTTGGTAGGTAAAACTCTCCTTTTTGTGTGAATATTTATAATAGCATTTAAATCAAATTTCGAATAGAAAAGCCTCAAATGTATGTACATTCTTCGTACGTTTACAGAGAAATAGATTCAGTATTTTGGGGGGAATCAGACTTAACTCCATATTAAACGAAGAATTATCCCCTATGTAAAGAAAATATTATGCAGCACTTATCCTATATAAACGGATATAGACATACTTTAGCAGCAATAACATTGGTCATTGTAATATAACTAGTAATAACAGTAATATTAATTGATTAAATAACCATAATTTTGTATCTAGTAAGTTTCACAACTATATTAACGCCAGTAATAATAACGGTTACAAGGAAAACACCACCGATAGGAATGACTTCACTTGTATATGTGTTACTGCTACCTTAATTAAGCATAGGATGTCAACGAACTCAAACTCATTTCCTAATGAGACATGTAGTGTATCTTCTGCAATTTCCTGGTATATCTGGAAACGTAAACGAAGACAAATGTCTTACCGTATTGATCCCTAAAAGAGCTATGGCATACGACAATACGATTACTAACTATTTTGACTTGGTGTTTCAACAACTTAGTATAAAGTACGAAGTGCATATATAATGTTAATACAATAGTAAGTGCATGTATAAAACATGCACTTACTATTGTATTAACATTATATATGAACTTCGTATTTTATAAACATTGCGTGTTTATTATTTGATTAATCATTTGAATCTATTCTTAAAATTACGTAATAAGAAAGTCTTAATGAACTACAGATATATGTAGACTTTATCTATAACATTCAGATATTTTTTTAGAATTCTCAAAATATTCATATTCGTTGAGGGATTTTGTTTTTGAAACTGAATTTAAATGCTACTTAACTTTGAATACATATTACTATGCTCATGCTTTAGTATATTGACGAGTAAACTTTCACACTGTGTTCTATATTATTATTGGTATTTCTCGCTCTCATGTTCTTTCTTTGTATGTGTCTCTCTTGCTATATATATATATATATATATATATATATATATATATATATATATATATAAAAGGTGTACTAAAAGCGAACTTTTAGGAGAGGTAAAACCTATTGTGAAGAGTATACAGCTCAATATCCAGGATAGTACCTGCTTCCACTAACGTACCTCTTATTGGACTTTTTACCCTTTTGGATTTTCTATTTTCGCCGTACCTGAAGTTGTGGCATCTTGGATTTTAACTTTGAATCCTCTCTCATTATTTATTGTGCCGTTAATGACCCATCTATCTACACCTTATTCTCTCCGCTGGACTTTTCGACACCGGACTTTTTAGCAATCGGACATTTGCTTGCATTCGGGCAGAGTTTTGCCCTGCGTTTTCTTTCCCTACAACTTTTATTTCTTTTTTTCAAATTTTTTAATCTTGGCCATTGCCAACTTATCTATCCCAGCAACTTCCTCTGATGATAAGATTTTGATCTTTGAAAAGCCTGGCTTAAGGAAAATTTAACTTGAATAAATTGCCTTTTTGCGGAATATACCTTGCTCTGAGCATTTGAATTGAATTTTGATTTGGCTTTTGCTTCTCTAATTCCTTTCCATTCTTCTTCATATATATATATATATATATATATATATATATATATATATATATATATATATATATATATATATATATATACTCCATATAATAGAAGCCCTATATATAAAAACAAAAAAAAACTAATTAATAGAATTTACTTTAATATCAATAGTAATATTCTAAAATGTTTATAGCTCCAGATATAGTTTCGTACTTAGTACATAATTCCTGCCAAACACCTTCTATAAACCATTGTCTATACCTGATTAACCTAATTCCCCCGAAAATGGACCCAGATGGGTTCGAAAGTACTTGGAAGACAAATCCAAACTATGGCAAATTCATAAGCTAATTTCCCTCCGAAACTAAGATCCTATTTCGGACTATTGAAAGGATCTACTAAAGGATATCTAGATATGAGTTGTCTCCTATATTCAACAATAATTGCTATATATATATATATATATATATATATATATATATATATATATATATATATATATATATGGCTATGTATGTTCGTACTGACGAGCGTATATTCAGACATCCGATGTATGAGTGAGGGTAATTTGTAATCTGATCTATTTATTCGGAACAGACTCTGTTTCTATCTTTAGCGTCAATATTCTTTTTTACTTTCTTTTCTCAACTAATTATTTCGGTGTTGTTTTTAAAAACGACCTTGTCTTTGAATCGGGCCCAACTCTAAACTTATTGTGTTTATTTTGATTTACGTGACGTATTGTCCCTCGATTCGCACAGTTTTACTTTTCACTTACTTCGTCATAATTTTTGTTTGGTTTTATTGCATTTTTGTAAAAAAAAATATTTCAGCCTTTTTTCTTTTCTATGTTTATTTGACTGTATTAAACTGATCTTTTCTTCTGCCCATCAAATTACATTGAAGGTCTTTTTTTTCCTGAACTTTACAACAAAAAATGTTGATTAAGATGTGTTCTACTTTCAGAAACTATTTTAAAATTGCTATTTTCCTCTGATAACATAGAAGCCCCCTGGGCGGGTAAAGACAGGGCGGCCATCTGAAGATGGGTCTCCACACGGTCAAAGCGAATCTTGAACGTGTGTCGCACTCGAACGGTGAAATCACAAGCTGTTTGCAATTGTGGTCGAGTAAACTCAAAATATACCTTCTTATGGAAGTGTTTTCTTCACTGATGAGTAACCACTTATCAAGGCCAAAACTACTCAAGGATAACGTTTAATCAAATACATTGATTGTCAGTTGAATGATGTAGAATATTATAAGACGGTTGAAAATCATTAAATAGATTTTTTAAATGTGATTTCTTTAAATAATTTCCTAAAAAATATTTGTGAACGTTCGATTTGAAGTCAACTAGGTTTAAGCCTGGAGGGAAGAAATCTTGTGGTAATATGCCCCAAAGATAAGAAAAAACGTGACACAGAACCCGACGTGCAAGATGTCGTATATCGGTTTGTTTTGGTCGCATGAACTGATGCAGTCGTGGCCGGATGGTGGCTTTGTAGATATACAGGATAATGTCAGGTGTGAGGAAGCCCACCTTCTGTGCAGCAGACTTGGCAATATATTAACTGTATTAGTTCCGATTCATGTTACATGTGAAGTTAGGCCAAATAGTTTGAATGTTGAACTCTCAGGTAAGGTGATATTTGCCATGGAAATCGGTTGTTGAAGAGGTTTCTTGTAGTTATTGAAGGAAAGGAACTTTGTCTTTGCGGCATTAAAAGTTACCAACCATTTCACTTTCTAAAGATTCAGCCATTGTCGCGGATATGTACGCGCCCGTTTTGCCCACATGATGAGACTACAGCGTGGTTTCGTCAGCAAATATTCCTATCTCAGACTCGATGTGATCAAGTAGGTCGTTTATGAAAATCAGGAACAACACAGGTCCGAGAATGGATCCCTGGGGAACACCAGCATGTATGTCATGTTGTTTAGATGAACGATCATCGAAGACAACATGGACCTTTCTTTTTGTAAGGAAGGATCTAATTATATTAAATATCCGTCCAGTAATACCATATGAGGTAATTTTGGAGGAGTCCCTTATGCCATACCCTGTCAAAGGCCTTGGATATATAAAGTGCTACTGCCCTAGCTTCACCTGCCTTGTCCAGTATATGATACATACGTTCAGAGATGACCGTTAAGATGTCCGCAGTAGACAGTGATAGTTTAAATCCATACTGACAGTCAGAAAAAATGTTTAGCATTAATTAGGTGCCGGGCTATCGCTAGATTAATTAAGGATTCAAATATTTTCGCAAAGATCGGGAGTAAGCTGATTGAGCGGTAGTTCTTAGGATCTGTTCTATCCTCAGAATTTTTGAAGACTGGTACCATAGAGGCAATTTTCCAGCTATCAGGGAAACAAGATTCAGCAAGGCAGTTGTTGTAGAGTTTGGAGAGGGCAGGGGCCAATTCTAAAGAGCATTTCTTTATTATTATTACCGGTATAAGATCAGGCCCACATTTTTTGAGCGGTGTCGAGGTATTTTTATGATGACCCTTACCTGAAGTGGGGTGATGACAAGGTTTTTCAGTACGGCTTTAGTCCGCAATGGGAATTTAGAGATATGGTGGTTTGCTGAGTCCAAAGTGGAGTTTATGGCGAAACGCTGGGCAAGTAGTTCAGCCTTATCAGCAGCCGTGTAAACGACATAATAGTGGTTTGATAGTGGGAAATTCGTTGCGTGTCCATTGTTCACCACACTATTATTGATTTTCCAAACATTTCGAGGTGAACAATTAAGGGGAGTTAGGTTTGGTCAATACTTTTTGCATGGAGACATAGGTTTCAATGCTTGCTTTGCCCCTTTCGGTTAACTCATTTGCACACTGATCAGCAGGGAGTGAGAACGATTCACTACATGTGACGTCGCTGATGTGATCTCTGATGAAATCAAAATAAGCCGGCATGTAGCATCTCTTTGTTTTGAGCAATGGCTCATCAGCTTTTGAACAAGTTTTTAGGGTGATAGCAATCATAACCACGACGTGATCAGCGTTCCCGAGCGGGCTATGGGCTTCAGGTAAACAAGCCTCGGGTAGTGAGGTCAGGAACAGGTCGGGCAGTTAGGCTTGCTGATCTACTCGATCAGAGAGGCGGGTCAGGAAAGCCACAGTCTGTGACAAGGAGTGAGTAAAAGAGAAATTATACGTAGAGTTACTGGCTGCGTCAGTAAGGCTGGGGAATCACGCCAGTAACGCTGGTGTGTATTAAAATCCCCAAATACATGTAATTGTGCATTCGAGTCGAGTGAGAGTGCTGTATCTATGCTTTTAGAAACAGGGTTTAGCAAGGTGCAGTCCAGGGTCGAAGGTGAACGGTATAAGAAATATAAGTAAAAAATGCTATGATGTAAAGGCAATCTAAAACAAATGTAGACTTGATCATCTGACCTATGTTCTCTAGTTAGGAGGAGGGGATTCGTAATATAAACTCATAGCCCGTGCATATGTTTGTCAGAGTCTTTACGGTAGAAAGGGAGGTAGTCAATCATGTCAAAGTGGTGAGAGGAGGTTGAGGATGGAAGGTTCGTTTAACTTAGTGCTAGGGTATCCGGAGTTTGTCAGGAGAAATGTTTCTACGTCGTTCGGGTCGGTTCTAAGTCGCCGAATGTTAGTAAATGCGAGCCTAAAGGGCAGAGGCGAATATGTCTTGTGTTGGGTGTCTGGTTTAGGTTTTATCTTTTGGATTTTGCAAGGTCAAGTATGTTTTTGATAGAGTGGACGTGGACAAGTGGGTGCATGTAAGGTGCTAATAAGCTCACACAACCAATCCATTAGTTGCGACCTGGTCCATGGGGGCGGTGGCATCAGGAAAGCCCACCGGGTATAACTGTAGGACCCCCTTTCCATGCGCGACATGGCACGTACAGCTACCCACAGTATTATACAACTGATGATTGAGCAGCTGTGCTTAGCGCAATCTAAAAGTGTAGGCTTCTGTCTTGTTATTCGGAAAAAGCAGCCAGACAAGGTGTCTAACCTATACCCTCAACCCGTCGCAACAAGAGCGACCAAGACTGGTCATGTAAGACTTAGTGACAAAAAAAAGGTTCTCCAAGTTGCCTAGATATAGGGAAAGAGAAACGGCATTCATACTAGTCAGGAAAATAGGCCCGGCACCGGGTTGTATTTGAGGCGTTCCAGCGCTGGTACCTCTGTGCCTGCCTAACAGACAGAGAATGAGTGCAAATTCTGGGTGATAGGCAGAGCCGATCAACTCTTTAAGCAATTTTTGGTTTGAACACCGGATATTTCGTTCGGGATTCCAGCTCAAGGGAGGTTGTCGATAAGGACTGATAAAGCCTCCCTTCCAACGGTTTGCTGCTAAGACGTTAGTGGTTAGTAGCACAGTTTATTTTCAGTGTTTACCTTCTCTTAGTTGGATTGTCTTACAAAGTCTACAGGTCCAACACTCCGAGAGAGGATAGTCTGCGCCTGTGTACTAGTCGGGTATTTTTTAGATTTAAAAAAAACAAACTAATATGTATTCACATGGGGACATTTCACCCGCCATTGTGGTGTGTGTGAGGGTTTAATCTACTATTAATAGGTCTAACGAGGGGACTTTAGCTATGACGTTACAGTATAAAAGGCAAGTTCATGGTTGTGCTACATGGATAAATATTCTTTAACAAATTAGTCATCTCAACGTAAATACATGCATTATTTAAGACAGAGACAGTTCAGAAATAAGAAATTAAGAACTTAGCTGTGTTTTTATTTATTTATTTATTTTTGAAATTTTGCCTATAAGCTGTAGTTCAGTTGAGGTTTCTATAACTTTTTGGTGGCAGATATAAATATGTATCAACCTGTAGCTTTTTACTAACGTCAGGCTAGTGGGTTTGTGTGGGACTTTCTTTTTTTTAACTACATTTTATTGTAGATTCTTTTCCCCTTTTAACCTTGAACGCGTTGACTCCTCTAAAACCTCATCGGATATTAGCAAGAAAATAAAAAACAGACAAATTAAGAATCGTGCACAAAAAACCCCAACACCTGGAAAAAATATTATATATATATGTGTACATTTTTTACAATAGATTTTTAATAAATATCTCTTTTTAAACGCCCAAAATGTGGTAACTTCTATAGCTTTAAGATACATCTCTTTAATCTGCGTGCTTACCAATGAAAATGATATTTTCAATTTAAGCGTGACATATCAACAGATAGATAGATGCATGGAAGTATCTGCAATATATACAGTTAGTATGCGCATATAGCGATGAAAATATAATTTGAATCTTAAGTGTGACACAATAACTAACATTTTATTTAAAACTAAAATCTTACAGAGACCCTCGTATAGGGATGTGCAGATTCAGCTATAAACATGTTGTCTAACTTAAGTGTGACAGACTGACAACAATTTTATTTCAAACCAAAACGTAACAGACCCATGCTTGAAATCATCTTAAATAACATGTGTTGATTAGATCAACGCGATTCGCAAAGAATTTTCAAACTTTAAATTGACGGACACACAGAACAAAAGAACGATGGGCGGATAAACAGAGATACGGACCCCATGATGAAGAGTCTAGGACTTGTCTAAAATGTCAATTCCATCTAAATTATCACTAAGATACATCTTGCGCTTTTTATTATCTCATAAAAAACACAACTATTAACCCGTTTCCCATTGTAGAAAAGTTAGATGTGAAGGAATTTTAACATGAGGTTTGAATATTTCCCACAAATGGGCACTCTATAGGGGTACAACATTAGCTGAGGCGTCGGCAGTCCATGGTAAAGATATATGTACAACTCAAGGGGATGGTCCGCCCACGTTGAACGATTGAAATTAATGTTCTTAGGTTAGTAGATGTAGAACGATTAAGATGGCAGTGGTATTTCACAAGGGAAGGACGGTCGAAAAATAGTGCAAGTGATAAGGATAGACTTAAGAGAAAGAGGGAGAAATAAAAGCATGGCCAGAGATAGCTTTGTTTAAAAGTCGATTTCTAAATGCCTTCCGAAACATGTCAGCATGTAAAACGGACGTTAAACTGCGCATGATGATGATGTTGATGCTGATGATGATGCCCCTGCTGCTGATCATGATGTTGATGCTGATGCTGCTGCTGATGATGATGCTTCTGCTGCTGCTGCTTATTCTGATTATGCTGCTGCTGATGATCATGATGGTTATGATGGTGATGATGATGGTGATGATGATGATGATGATGATGATGATGTTGCTGGTGATTTTGCTGAGTCTGCTGATCATGATGATGATGCCACTGCTGCTGATGATGATGTTGATGCTGATGCTGCTGATGATGATGCTTCTGCTGCTGCTTATGCTGATTATGCTGATGATGATCGTGATGGTTTTATGATGATGATGATGCTGCTGCTGCTGCTGATGATGATGATGATGCTGATGATGCTGTTGCTGATGATGATGGCAGCTCTTTACATATATTTAATACAATCGCAAAACTTCAAGCAAACTACAACACTTTAAATATGTCTTTGTTTCATATCAATTAGTGTTTTAATATAAATAATAGATTAACAATAAAACGACGTGTAAAATATGAAAAAGCCTTATTATGCGAGCCTAAACTGATCCGATTGTCGGATCTGCTTGGTGACGTCAACAACAGATTACAATGTAACCTATCAAGGAAAGAACATGCCGAGTCTCGGTAAGTGCGTGTATCATGTCCATACAACAAGGAACCAAGACATCAGTAGACCGATATACTCGCCCGGCATCAGTGGAATTTCAAAAGCTGCCTCTGACGTCAGCTTCCTCCTCGCCATGTTTAACTTCATAACGCTTGACGATACATTCGTTAATGGAATACGAAATGACTTTACTGAACGTGAGTACAAACAGAACGATTACAGAAATAAATGGATGTGTATAAAGCCGGGTCGTGTATGTTTATTCATCGCCGACAAACTTAGTATTTAACGTAGACATCGTTAATATTATAGAACGCCGTTGTGGTTGTAAATCCACCGACTAATTGGGCATTTCACGGATCATTTAAATTGAATATATTATTTGCTATATTAAGTGTACATAAACGATAAGTTTTCATATAAGTAATTTAATGTACATTAATATTCTTAATTAACTCTCGCTGTCTAGTGATTCGGGTGTCGGATTTTCACCCAAGTGTACGGTTTGATTCACGGTTTTAGAGAAAGAAAAACGTGTTTTATTAATGAAGTGTTACAAAAAAAAACGAACATATATATTACTCACTTAACTCATCGTTTTCGGGAGTTTAGTTATTTGATTTTTGTTTCACGTTTTTCATAGGATGTTGTATTCCGTTATTCTTCTATCATTAATTATTAAGTACATCGAACTGTTATCAAACTATTATAACTGTTGCTTAGTCAATATTGGTTTAATCTCTCTTTATAAAATGATTAGATGTAAGTCGATTTCGAAACGTTCCCTTTGTTGAAACATGATAATTACGTTCGGAATTTAGAAGAAAATAATGATTGTTACTACATGTGAATGTATTCACATGTAGTTTAGTATTTTTATACATGTAGATTTACTTTAACATTCCTTTCAGTTTTAGAATGTTTACGAAAAAAACATTTTTTTTTTAAACTATGAACAAAATATTTATAATGACTCACTTTTTTCCGAGGAAAGCGAAATGTCTCATGCTGCATTTCATTTCGCAATTTTTTTTTTTAAATGTTTTTTTTTAAATCGTTTTAATTCACATTATAATTGTTTTGATTTCAAATTAGTTTCACAGATTAGGAACCACACTAACTTTGACCCTAACACTAACCCTTACCTCAACCATAACCCTAAATCCTGAACCCTAAACCCTAAACGTAACCGTAACTATTACCCTTTACCTTACCCTAACGACGGGATCAAAGTTAGCGTAGGGCCTAATCTGCGAAATCACCGATTTAAATAAATATCGGGTCAATTGTAAATAATAGTTATGTGTAACTCACGAAGAGGCGAGAAACACATACATATACACAGAAACAAGAGAAAGTGTAAAATAATTTCCAGACAATAATAATAAAAAGAGAAGGAAGAAGTAGAAGGAAAAAAGGTAGAAGAAACAGAAGAGAAGTCGGTTCTTTTGCAAAACAGTTTGTCATTGAAATTCATGTTTTGTCAAAAGACATTCTCAAAACACGCAACCTGTCATATTTCTTGCATCGTCGCATAAAAATTGAAAAGCATGAATTATAGTTTGAAATTTAAGAATAACTGTAACGATCCGTGGCAAGTTGATCCATTATGCGTTAGTGTATACATTTGTACAGTTAAATAGATATGTTAAAAGTACATCCATGGAATTAGAAAAAAATAGTACACCATAAATTTAGCGAGATTTTACGAAGGTTTGCGAGATATCAGTTAAATAATGATCAACACACTATTTTCTGTGTCTAATGCTACTACTGATGAATAAAACGATATTCAAGTCCTCTAATCAAAGCACGTGTTGCTATGGTGACTGGTTAGACAACCATTTACGAATTCGTCCATCATATGTTTATCTCCTCTTCTCAAAATCGAGTGTTCGGCCACAATCTAAGACATTTAATTTGTAAATAATCAAGCAAATAAGATTATTACTTCCTGGGGCTAATACTTGATCTCTATATGATATACATAGATATTCGAATATTCTATTAAAATTTGTTTTTATTTCTTAAACGTTGAGTTAGTAAAGAAGTAAAGAACATTTATTTTCCTCTCCCCAATTATCAGTAAATTATATTATAATATATCTTTCTTTTGGTCTCTTGGTTTTACCGGATTTCATGACAAGGATTCGTCTTGTCTGGTGGAGTATCCAGCTAAGTGTTGTTACTTAAAGTAACATCATTAAGAGAAGGTGTACCATTCATCGTATGAGCAAGTGTATAGCCGTGATGAGGGGATCTTATTTGTGCTGTGAATACTGTTATTTTTAATAGGTAGGCAGGGTTTACTTGTAGATCGAAGTATCCTCAAGTCAGTTTGTCCTAACAAACCGTTGTATAGAGTGACCAAAGACACTAGAGAATTGTTTATAGTAGGTACTCCAAAGTTATATATATATATATATATATATATATATATATATATATATATATATATATATATATATATATATATATATATACATCTATATGTTATATAGTTTACCACAGAAAAGTGTTTCGCTGTATTACGGTGTTTTAATGTAACATAACGTAGCAAGTGCGTCCAGAGGTCATATATCTTCAAACTGACATCACTGGTTTCATGTATATTAAACACACACACACATCCACCACTAATAGGAGAAAACATTGTAGCACTTATGTATGTTCATTGTTTACGTATATTACACGTTACTAGTAACATAAGAGAACTCTTTTTTGATAGAATCTCACAGAGTTATGTTGAGTAAAACACATTAATTCCAGAAAGCTCAACCATTAATACATGCCATCATGAAACTATTGTAAACGTGAAAAAGTCACAGTTGAATTTATGTATAGGGAGATGACTAATAAAACTCATTGAGTTGCAGAAATCAGGAACTCGCGATGTCTTGAAAATCTATAATAGTGTGATGAACAATGGGCAATCAATAATTCCTCCAACATTCAAACACAATAATTCGTATGCATGGCAACGGATGAGACTGAACTTCTTTATAAACGGTTTGCCTCAAACTCCACCTAGAACTCTACAAACTATTCTCTCCCAAATTTCCTACTTCGTATAAGTTATGCACCACACGTGATAATCTGATGATCATCCCTTCCCATATCCTAGACATCATAAATATCTTTGACACATTTCAAATATGTGGACCGGATCTTATCCCTGTAAATAATTAAAAAAAATCATCTGCTTAGCCGGTTCCTGTCCTCTCAAAAAGCTTGCCGAATCTTGATGAACAATTGCCTCTGTGTTACCATTTTGAAATTAACTCTAGTGAAAGAACTGACCCGCAAAATGATCGCCCCATAAGACCTTTTTCAGCTCTTTGTTAAAATCTTTAAATAATGAATCAATCCAGCGATAACTCGCAATCTTGAAAATGCTAAACTTCTCTCTGACCACTATTCTGTGTTTAGACAATCACGTTCAACTGCGGATATCATAACGATCGTCATACACTGGATAAGACAGATGAAGCTAGAGTGGTATCGTTTTATATATCTAAAGCATTCGGCAAGGTCTTGTTTGAAAGTTTCTTCATAAAAATGCACGTGTGCGGTATTACTAGACGGGTATCAAATATAATCAGATATGTGTCATCCAGGTTGTGTTGCATGGCAGTATATCTAAACAAATGCGGGTGTATCGCAGGAATCGATTCTTGGACATCTATTATTCATGAGTTTCTTAAACGACACACCTGATGAAATCGCGTCTGATATGGGTATATTTGCATATGACACCATGCTTTATTCTAGACATTTGACAAAACGACAGATTCAAGGTGATGGCTAACTCTTTAGAAAATGACCTCCAGTGTTTAGTGGAATAGAGCAGAAAATGGATGGCCACATTTAATTCTAACGACAGATTCAAGGTGATGGCTAACTCTTTAGAAAATGACCTCCAATGTTTAGTGGAATAGAGCAGAAAATGGATGGGCACATTTAATTTTACTACAAAAAAACTCATTTTCTTTAACAATGTTTAGAAAACTTGGTTGATAGCACCTTTAGGAAGAGGCCTACGCATCGGCCTAACATTCAAAAAATTATAAAAGTGAGCTATGAGTTCTAGACCGGAATACATATCTTGCTTGTGTGAAGAATTCACGGCTGAGTGTTTTGACAAATTGCGATTTATAATACTCGTTAGATAAACATTAAAATAAACATTGGGCTTTGTTGGTTAAGTAGTCATTTGACAAACACTAACCATTTTTAGTAAACACAGACAGTTGATCGGAAATAATGGCAGTGCAAAGATTACCAAGCGGGAGGTTATGTGCTTTTTCCCCAACAGTAGGGCAGATAGTTCACTGTAGGAAATAAGTGTGGGGGTAAGATAATTGCAAGATACATAAGCAATAATAGGAAAATATTTTTTGCTTCGAGTCCTCATTTACTGTAGTTTTCTAAATGATTGACGAATTAGCCGGCCGAAAGATAATGATCATGTGACCGGTAACCCTTTTAGAAACATAAAATAAATTCGTAGGTCATGTCCGTAATTAAGATAAATAGTACAGCAACTATACTTATGTTACGTTTTATGTTGTGGTCACAAAACATTTAATATTCCTACTCTTGTGCTCATCTGAGTTGTTTTATCCAGCCTCGCCGTGTGTCACCGTCGTAGTTGGTTTTAACTTTTCGTAGGTCTATTTTACTCCACCTAATAGACCAGTATCGTCCGGGCCTTTGGGTCTGGATTTACGCCGGTCTATTAGGGGTTGTTCGTCCTGTGCAGTTTTAGGAGGTGCACCCTCCCAGGCTTTGCCTCTCCTCGTTGGGGAGGAGTAAGTTTATCGCTTACTGACTGAGGCGCCCTACCGGGAATGCCGACGGGGCTGCCCAGGCAATTTTTAAATGGCCAGAATGCTCACCTCGAGCCCTTGCTTATCTAATCCCACTTTCCCGACCTTGTGTCACATCTTACCTTGTGGGAGGTAGATAAATAAAAAGTTTACACGGAACCGCTGAACATTTCAAACAGAAATGTTATTCTGCAAACCAATGTCTATGTCCGGCATAGTTGCATCACTATTCCCAGAAAGTTCTCATCGCCATTTCTCTGTTCAATTAAGCCAACTCCATCCTCTTTCATCGCTGGACAATTTAACTGCGATTTGAAATAGGCGTAATCCGGTATCTAATTCAACCAATCATACTCTATCGTGTATCTACGAAGATTTTCTCATATAAAGCAGACACTATAAAGACTGTAAAACGATATAGATTCCGTTAATAAAATTCAAATTAATAGTAAAACAAAAAAATAAAATCATTTGTATTCAAGCATGTGTTTGCTTTGATTTCAAGAATAAATATACTAAGTATTAAGTTTGCTTCCAAAAAAAAGGGTTGATTTAAAATCTGTTTCAACTGCTGTTACAAAACTGTAATTAATTTAAAGTAAAAATAAACTTCTTTATAGCAAAAGATTCCTAAAAGATTATTTTGTATATTTTTACCATTTTTTTTTAACTTTTTATTTTACTTCCTTTTTAAGTTTTTTTTTGTGGTTTAGGGAAGGGTATTAGGTTGAGGGTTTACATTCGTAAAAGAGAATTACACAATGTTTTAAACAAATGTATTCTTACGCTGTTAAGTTTGTCACATTTTCACGCTAATTTCGTTTTGCTTGTCACTGGGTGTTGTTTCCTTTACGTCATAACTTCGACGTCATAAGAGGGGTCGTACGTATGCAGTAAAAAACACAGACTCACGAGTAAAGACGCAATCTTGTCTGCTGTCACTTAAGAAAAATATAGTTTAAGGGAAACACACACAACAGTGTAACAAAATTTAAATGTGAATTTCAACGACCATGATGAGTCAGTAAATCCCTTATATATATATATTTATATATATATATATATATATATATATATATATATATATATATATATATAATACATATTTGTTATTGTTTATTATCTATGTACGTATACGTTTCGTCCTTAATAATCGGGGCTCATCAGCATAGAGATATGACTATTAACTACTGATCATGCAATTCGAAACCCCGGATTACGAGTATTTTACAACTCATATCCGACACTCGGCCAATTTTGAACAGCGAATAAACTGTGATAATTTTGACACTTTATACGGCGGCTTAACGTCTAGAGCGTTCTACTTTTTTAATGAAAAGAACGATGCATTTAAAGCTAGTGACGTCATGCTGTGTTAATACTACACTTACCGTAATCTACTTTTTAGAGGAGCTACAAATAATAAATATTTGTTATTGTTTATTATCTATGTACGTAATCGTTTCGTCCTTAATAATCGGGACTCATCAGCATACAGATATGACTATTTACTACCGGTCATGCGATTCGAAACCCCGGATTACAAGTTGTATATATATATATATATATATATATATATATATATATATATATATATATATATATATATATATATATATATATATATGTTAGTAAACATATGTTGCGTATTGTCTAATATGTACTGCTTGTAGAAACGAAGTTTACCCTTCGGTGTTAAAAATGAAAATACTTGAACTAGTTTTCGTGCATACGAGTTCGCGTACGTAACCACCTGATTTAATAAAATCAATTAACACTATTTTGAACCAATCAACTTTTTTCGTAATTTATCGAAAAACCGTTTTGGATCTACATCGAGTCCTCATGAGACCAGCTTTGCCGTTTAATAAACAGTTGAGCCAAAGATTACAAGACATTGCTGACATTCAATATATTACACTCCGTTTTCTCTCGCCCCATTTATTGCTACAATTCTCGACTTATAGAAACACACTATCACACGCATGCGCACACTAATGGAGACACACTGATACTCACTCTTTGAATCTCCTTAAATGTTGTCTGCTGATTTACGCTTATTGTAAGGAAATGTAATGAGTCTTCATTTTAACGCTTATAACATTTATCACTGAACTTTTCTATGAACAAAACTAATTGCCTCTAATGAACATTACTCTTAATAGTAAGTTTTAATCAAATGTAATTGTTATAACTGAGTGGGATACTTTTTATTACGATTTCACTGACCCCTGGATAATTCACGGCCCTTAAATAATCGACTCAGACTTGCTAATTAGCTCAGCGTATGCAATCCCTTTGCTCTGAAAGAACTCTGAAAATGCGAACACACATTCAATGTCTACATATCTATATAAACTTCTACTTTTATATATATATATATATATATATATATATATATTTTGATAACTTATACCTTTGAACCTTTTATTCTGTTTGTTTATCATATAGCATTGTTCACACTCTTTAATATTTGAGTAATCTTAACCCTTACCCTTGCCCTAAAACTGTTCTCTTTAAAATGTTTATCTCAAGCACGGCTCCCCCCAAAAAAAATAAAACCCCGAAAAAAGACCCTCCAAAAACTAATGAACCCTCAAGGTGATTTTAAAACGCAAAAACAAAACCCTCTAAGGTACAAATTCAACGGAATTCAACAATAAAAGTAAATCCTTCGCCCCAAAAGTAATACATAAGCTTCTGATATTAAAAAAAAGTCAACGAAAACTAGCAAAAACAAAAATACAACGGAATATCAACAAAAAATTAAGGAAACCCACCAAACGTAATAATCTCTTCATAAATACCGAAAACAAAATGAACGGAAATATTCCACATTTTATTATCTCCATATAGCATCGTGTTTGATAATATATCAACGCGTTTTCAAGTTTATGTTCAGTTTGGTGTCATATGCAACGGTAAATATTTTTTAAATTTGTAATTTCTCACAACGAAACTCAACAGTGTGTTTTCCTCAAAGAAATACAAAAAGAATTAAACGAATAACAAATAAAAAAAGTAATTAGATTATTGTGACTAAAACAACAAAAAACTACATTCTCAGAACACACACATTTTGTTTCCGAAAAAAACAAAGCTAAGTATTGCTACAAAAAAAGAGCAGTATTTCTGAACAAAGAAATGTCAAACTCTCAGTTCACTAAATCAAAAATATATGTTTCGATATATTTTCTGGTTTAGCGAACTGAGATTTTAACATTGCTTTGTTCAAAATTATTGCTTTTTTGTAGAAATATTTTTCTTTGCTTTGTTTACAAGGACAACACGCAAAGAACATAATTCTACACAAAGCGATTGTAACAAAACAATAGTAATTACTTTTTTTTAAAATTCCGTTTTATAAAAAAAAACAACGACTTACAAAACCAAAATGAAAGTAAAATCCGTTAGAAAACAACAAGAGAAATATTTTCACGAAACAAACTAATAATACAATAAAAATAAGAACTTTCTAACCAAATAAATTATAATAAGAATTACACCAAAAAAAGTTTACAAAAAAAGCAATACATTTTAAACACAAAAAAATGAATTTGAAGTTAGCAAAAACACAAGTAAAATAATTCTCCAAAAAAGAAGGATCCCTTTTCAACAACAACAAAATATCCTTTTTCAAGAAACAAAGCATAAAGAAAATAATTCTACAAAAAAGAAGGATCCTTTTTCATCAATTACAAAAGATCCCTTCTTAAGATACAAAGCATTAAATTATAAGTCTACAAAAAAGTAGGATCATTTTTCAACAATAACAAAAGATCCCTTTTATAGATACAAAGCATAAAAAAAGAATTCTACAAAAAAGAAGGATCACTTTTGTACAATAACAACACATCCTTTCTTCAGGAAACAAAGCATAAACAAAATAGTTCTATAAAAACAAAGGCTCTCTTTGCAACAATGAGAAAAGATCTCTTTTCAAGAAACAAAGCATAAACAAAATAATTCTACAAAATATAAATAATGTATTTTTCAAAAATAACAAAATATCCCTTTTCAAGAAACAAAGCATAAAGAAAATAATTATACAAAAAAGAAGGATCACTTTTCGACAATAACAAAATATCCCTTTCAAGAAACAACACATAAAGAAAATAATTCTACAAAAAAAGGTCCCCTTTTACAAAAATAACAAAAGATCCTTTTCAAGAATCAAGGCATAAAGAAAATAATTGTACAACAAAAGAAGGATCCCTTTTCAACAATAACAAAAAATCCAGAAAACATACAGAAAAGAATTCTACAAAAAAGAAGGATCACTTTTCAACAATAACAACATATCTCTTTTTAAGAAACAAAACATGAAGAAAGTAATTCTACAAAAAAAGAAGGATCATTTTCAACAATAACAAAAGATCCTTTTCCAGGAACAAAACATAAAGAAAATAATTCTACAAAATAGAAGGATCACTTTTCAACAATAATAACATATCTCTTTTTAAGAACAAAACATAAAGAAAATAATTCTACAAAAAAAGAAGGATTATTTTCAACAATAACAACATATCTCTTTTTAAGAAACAAAACATAAAGAAAATAATTCTACAAAAAAAGAAGGATCACTTTTCAACAATAACAACATATCTCTTTTTAAGAAACAAAACATGAAGAAAATAATTCTACAAAAAAAGAAGAATCATTTTCAACAATAACAAAAGATCCCTTTCCAGGAACTAAACATAAAGAAAATAATTCTACAAAAAAGAAGGATCACTTTTCAACAATAACAACATATCTCTTTTTAAGAAACAAAACATAAAGAAAATAATTCTACAAAAAAAGAAGGATCACTTTTCAACAATAACAACATATCTCTTTTTAAGAAATAAAACATGAAGAAAATAATTCTACAAAAAAAGAAGAATCATTTTCAACAATAACAAAAGATCCCTTTCCAGGAACAAAACATAAAGAAAATAATTCTACAAAAAAGAAGGATCACTTTTCAACAATAACAACATATCTCTTTTTAAGAAACAAAACATAAAAAAATAATTCTACAAAATAAGAAGGATCGCTTTTCAACAATAACAACAGATCTCTTTCTAAAAAACAAAACATAAAGAAAATAATTCTACAAAAAAAGAAGGATAACTTTTCAACAATAACAAAAGATCCCTTTCCAGGAACAAAACATAAAGAAAATAATTCTACAAAAAAAGAAGGATCAATTTTCAACAATAACAACAGATCTATTTTTCAGAAACTAAACATAAAGAAAATAGTTCTACAAAAAAGAAGGTCACTTTTCAACAATAACAACATATATCTTTTAAAGAAACACAACATAAAGAAAATAATTCTACAAAAAAGAAGGATCACTTTTCAGCGATAACAACATATCTCTTTTTAAGAAACAAAATATAAAGAAAATAATTCTACAAAAAAAGAAGGATCACTTTTCAACAATAACAACATATCTCTTAAGAAACAAAACATAAAGAAAATAATTCTACAAAAAAGAAGGATCACTTTTCAGCGATAACAACATATCTCTTTTTAAGAAACAAAACATAAAGAAAATAATTCTACAAAAAAAGAAGGATCACTTTTCAACAGTAACAAAAGATTCCTTTTCTAAGAAACAAAACATGAAAAAAATAATTCCACAAAAAATATATTTTTACAAAACAAGAGTAATTATTACAAAAATATTTTTTAAACACAAGAAAATATCATGAAACAAAAAGTAACTTTATAAATAACAAAACAAAAAAATCATTTTAAACGAAACAAAAAAGTCCCTTATCACAAAACAACAAAAAAATAATACAAAAAAGAATTTCGTTTCAACAACACAACAGACAATTTGTTTTTTACGAAACAAAACACACGACAAAAATTATTGATTTCAAAAAAGAGAACAGAAATAATTGTTTTTATGCAAACCCACCAATACGACTTCGTCTACTGGGCGAATATGTATTAAGAGACGAGTTTCATCCTTCTGTACCCAAAATGAAAATACTTTAACTTGTTCCTGCGCATATGACTCGACGCATGCACTCGGCTGAATTAATAATAACAAATAAAAAAATCAGATGCATTTCTTTGAATTTATCAGATTTGCTGTTTTGATCCATCTCGAAGCCATATTTTTCTTTCAACATACATGTTGAGCCCAAATCCACGACAAACCTAATGCTAACCATTCGAAAGGCATCTCTTCCATGTGTCTTGCGATGGGATGGCTAAAAATGCATTTCTTCATTTACACACAATAACGCACACATACTCTTATCAATAACTTTTAATATAATGAATATTTTATAATTGAGTGGTGATGTGTTTATGTTGACTTTTGAGACACGTGGATAATTAACGTCTCTTAACTTACCGACGCAGCCTTCCTCGATATCTTAGCTAATAATTCCGCCTTTTTTTCTGCAAGAACTCTGAAAATATGAACAACCGTTCTATGTTTTTCTATCTATGTAGATTTCCGTTTTAAACAACATGAATAAAATATATATTTTGTGAACTAATGCGTTTGAATTCATTATTTTGTGTTTGCTTATCATGTAACATTTCTCTCTATCTACATATGTGAGTATTACCTTAAGCTTTTTCTTTAAAGTGTTTCTCTAAAAGTTGGCACTCTCAAGAATCTCTCCTCAAAACAGTAACTTTCAAATAGTCTTGTCTAATATTTTTACTGGGTGATGTACTGCTTATTCAAGGTGTTCTGTAGATTCATAACTTTCCTGTTGATATCAATACATGAATTATAACAAATAGCTGGTATGATTTGCGTCCGAAACTTTGCCAATCAGAGCTGCACACATTCTTAAACTTTAAGTGGTCTATCACTGTTGTCTCTGATGCATCTTCATGATTCGTATCCTCGACTGAATCTTCAACATCACAACCCGATCTGAGTAGATGCGTTTTACTAAAATGACCATATACTGCACGCCATCATTTCTGTCTCCGTCGAGTGATAACAAATCCCCTTTAGATTAAAGAAAGTATTTGTTACCTCAATACAGAAACCCCCTTTTGGTGGAGCTTAGCTTTTCTGGAAAGGCACGTAAATAGTGACTTCAATGGTTTGTCTACGCATTTCGTCATTCTATAACAGACTTAATTCACAAGGCAATGGCGGCGATCCCAGAACCGAGATGGCGCAATAAGAGGAATGTCAACTTACGACTTCATATACTCGACCGTATCTCCAACATCCAAACCCTCTGGAGATACCAGATCACCAGATTTGATAAGACCTTTGTTGATTAGAAAGAGAAAAGTCTAGCATGTGTTCAGATATTACATGCATCCTTTCTGTATTCGGTCAGCGAAGAGAAATACAGCTAGATTTCGGAAATTGTAAATGTTGTCCAAGTACAGTGACCCTTTTTATGGAGCTGTAAATAGGGATTCCAATAATTTAGCCATGAATGTGGTCATTCTATAACTTACCTAATTTACAAAGCAATATCGCCGATCCTAGTACCGTGATAGCGAAGTGTTGCCAACTAAAAGCTTGTCTTACGATAGTCAAAGCTGACTTGGAATATGCTGAGGAGTGAGCTCTGGAAACACGTGGATTGACAAAGTTGAGTCGTGAAACTGCAAACTCACTTGAAGACGGCTCAACTCACCTCGAGTGAATACTATCACAGATCTACAAGGTTAGACTGTTAGCCCATTCTCTAAACTCAGTGCTATTCGTAAAACCTTAATGCAAATATGCCTGACCCACTTGACTCGTATGAACACTCTACCACATCACTGTGAAAAGCTTTTGATGCCGGAAGGTTTTCTTCTGTAGCAGTTTCATTTCCTTGAGAAATCCATCTCCGCTTAATGTTTTCATTGAACCTATCAAGATGCACACCTTTAAATGTAATATAGACAAACCACCTGCGAAGCAACTCCCTACTAAAGTTTCCTCTATACATAGCTGAGCCCTATAACACTTCAGTGACAATATGCCAATTTAAGGCGAACAACAGTAATTATATAAGGAAAGCGACACCCAACGCGAGCCACACACACACACACACACACACACACACACACATATATATATATATATATATATATATATATATGTATATATATATATATATATATGTATATATATATGTATATATATAATAATGGTGATAATCCAGGTAAACACATCCACAGGGTAGTAATCCAAAGAATTTCAGCCGGGTTTATAAAAAGTGCTCAATATCAAATAGAGCTTTATATATGATAATTTTTATTTACACAGACATGTACAAAATCTGCGACACTGGCATGTCGATGTTATCGATCAACAATTATTATAAATTGACATTCTCTCCAAATATGATCGGATTCTAACTCTGCCTGATGAGATCTCAGTTTATAATAACTGTTGATCGATTACATCACCATGCCAGTGTCGCAGATTTTTTACATGTCCGTGTAAATAAAAATTATCATATATATATATATATATATATATATATATATATATATATGTGTGTGTGTTTGCATTATACATTTCAATATATATATATATATATATATATATATATATATATATATATATATATATATATATATATATATATATATGAGTATATGAAAGGATAAAAATAATCCGACGGTATGAAATTAAAAATGGAAAAGCGGAAGACGTTTTCGCTCAACATTTCGCCCAAATTTCACGTGGGCTTTGTAAAGAGCGGACGAAGAATACAAACATGACAACAGACATTTTTGTATTCTTCGTCTGCTCTTGACAAAGTCCACGTGAAATTTGGGCGAAACGTTGAGCGAAAAGGTCTTCCGCTTTTCCATTTTTAATTTCATATATATATATATAAATATATATGCATATGTATATATATGTAAACACATGTCGAAATGTATATATATATATATAAATGTCGAAATATAAACACAGACACACACAGACATACACACACACACACACATATATATATATATATATATATATATATATATATATATATATATATATATATATATATATATATGATTAAGAAAATATTAAACTTAAATTCTACCAAAGTAAAAACCGACTTTGTGGTAAAGTGTCTTTGTGGGTAGGCCAGTAAATAACATCTCACACATATCAGATGAACGTGCAGTGTGTACAAGAAATATTCAAACCCCCATGAAAACTATCAAATAAGAAATATAATAAATTACATGCATATATTTAAGTAGAATTGTGATTATTTGGATCATTTCAACTACTATCGTAATCTTTTGTTTCATGTTTACATCTTTCCAGCCTATGCTACCTCCGATCTTTCCCAGGGCATTTTATCGAACTTGCAAAGATTCGAGTCGAGTATGGAAATCTTGATGTCTTACTATAAATGGAAGTGTTCTGGATAGTGAAGGTATCATTCTTACTAAGCACTCAAAAAAAAGTTTAAAACTTCCACGCAGCCATGGTTAGCGGAATGAGAACATGTATTAAATAAAGGGTTAACTTTGAAATTACGTCTCGAGGTCAACATAAATATATCACAGTTTGAGTAAAATGGATTTTTTTTTAATTCGGAAGAAATGTACTTGAAGAATGTTGGAGATTAAGATAGTAGTCCGAATAATCTTAATAATAATTTTAGAAATAGTTAATGAGGTAATCATTTGAAATATTATGAATTTTATGTTGTTTCAACATTAAAATAATATGATTTCACGCAATAGAAGTAGAGATATGAGAATGTTTAATTAAAGGTAAAACACATTTTTAGATAGACACATTTATTTTTTTAAATGAATACGTGTCTACAGCGACTCCTCTCCTAAAGTCGAATGATTTTCACTGCTGTGGTGACAGTGGAACCGTGGAGTTACAGAACAGCCTGGCTTAAAGGGCTCTGGTGAATATTCAGGAGGCGTCAATGTCAGGATCCTTCTTCCGCTTGTCGTCGCTAACTCTGTGTGTAGCAAACAAAGACGTGACAAGCACCGTCATTCTTTTGCCGACTTCGTATGCAACCGTTGAGCTTTGGTGCTGTGAGTATCGCTGTTGAAGGTATGCTGTGTATCTACGGCAAACGAGGAAAACTTCATGTTGACTAAATGACTTGGTGCACTGTGTTCGCGGGCTAGGTCTTGAAGTTTGATTCGCTCAAGAACACTAACAGCAATAAGATAAAAAGCGACATCGCCATATTATGGATATCAACAAACGCCAGAGCTTGTTATCCAGCTTAATCATTAATAATGCTGGTGTGTTGACAAATTCTAGTTCTTGCTCTCGATTTAAAATAAGGCAAAAGCAAAAATGGCTATTACGAATAAATATAAAAGAGAGTAAACGGCTAACATTTCACAAAATAAAGTGAATGGTATTATCGAAAACACGTCCTGGTATAATAACAAGATGTTTTTTTTTAAACAACGAAGCTATTTCGTATTGTTTAATTAATTTTCTAGCCGTACTAACCCCAGATTGACCGGAAGTAGTTATACTTGTAATTTGTTTGTTCATTATTTAAAACCATGACGTGTTTATTTATAAAATGTTATTTTTGTACCATAAAAGTAGCTCTGTATTGAATAATAAAAAGTTAAGTCATTTCTTTGGATGACGCTGGTATGACAATAATTCAGACCCAGTCAAAGTATTTTGTGAGAAGAATTAAGTCGAATTACATTTGAGTGTTCTTTATAACATGCAGCGATGCATCAAATAAACTAACGAACCATAATCAGATGTTGAGTGTGTATGAGGGTCAATGACAAACATCGAGACGTGGGACCGAATTTACCTTTTATATTATATTATAAGAACGGGTAAATGTTTTCCAAATATATAAACATACTCTTCCAAACCGTTATCTGCATCGATTCTTACTCTCTCATGCTGAGCCGTACTGAAGTCATTTCGTTGACTTACCTGTACTGGCCTACGTTTTTCTACAGTTGTTCAAAAGTGTATCTACCTTACTATTTCTACTGGAAAGAGCGTCACTAGAAGTGAGGCATACCCTTGACAAAACTCGAACACAATTTACAGAATACATAATCCTTGCATTTAACCATTTACCACCTTAATATTGGTATCGTTTATGTTTTAAAGCGTTCACGCTTCTCTAGATATTCGTTTTGAATGTTGGAAGGTGCAGACGAAGGCAAACCAATTGATATTCCTGTGTATTGCACAACACTGCATCAAGTAGTAAGGCCCAGTTTTAGATCTTTAAGGACTGCTAAATAACTTCTTTGTTACCTTTACTTCCGAGTCCCCTTTGACCCGGAATGGTAGAATCCTGTCTATCCTTTAAATAGAAACTATCGTGTACAGACTACTTTTTTTTCAAAAATGTACACATAAAAAACAAATTAATTCAATCGTAGACAAAAATGTATGTTTTCGGTATTAAACGACTCGATAACGCTTAAAATATCGTAAAACCAAAAAATAAACTAAGCAGACGTCTTGATTTTGATTGTAAAAACTACAAGTTCAAATTGAATAGTAAGTACCCTCTGATTCTACGTAAAATGTCACTCGAGAAAATTAGTTTGATCTTGGTGTAGGGTTTTGCTTTCAATTGTATCCCGGACAGAGAGAGAGAGAGAAAGAGCAACTAGATTTATAGTTGAGATTTATGTATTTTATTTTATATATATATATATATATATATATATATATATATATATATATATAAGTATACATTTTTGTATAAATGAAAATAAATAAAAAAATTATACTTATAAACAGCTCTACTTGTTATTGAGCACTTTTTATAAACACTTGAGTTTCTACGGATTTACATTTACAGAAACTAATACAATACATGTACGATATATATATATATATATATATATATATATATATATATATATATATATATATATATCCTGTATTTAAATTCCCGCACTCTTCTATAAGTAAAGTGTGTATGTGTGTATATAAAAAAAAAGCGTTTAGTGTCCCCCTTTTTCTTGTCTACGACTAATTCGAAAGTGTCTTCTGATTTAATTTAGACTCTGATTTCAATGTTACTAACCGAATTAAATAATGTCTGCTCGGCTTTTGGTGGTTGCGTCCATGTTTTTTCTCTAAATTCTTCTTTTCATTAGCCTTTCTTTTCGCACATAGACATGTCTTCCGACTTACTTACACACGCCAGAATGCTGACAAGTGGTGGAGCCTGTTTATTTTTCCATGGAGTCTGTCAGCGTTACAAGGAAACGTGTTGGTGTATGATGGGGTAAGGAGCAGCTCTTCTATTTCTGCCCCCATCCCAACACACACGCACGCATGCACGCACGCACGCTCACAGACACAACCCTTTATATTTTCTCTCCCCTCGTTTTTGTATTTCAGCTAGTTTTTTTCTTCTCTCCTCCGTCCCTGCAACCGATTCCTCGCCCCAGTCTCCATCAGCCTGTCTCTGCCGGTTAGTCTGTCAAGGGTTCCCTAAAAATGGATGGAGCAGATGCGGCGCACAGAGAATTAAGGACTACATAAAACGTGCCCCATGTGATTTAATCAAGAACCGCTCACACCAAATAAGTAGGTTGTGTACGGTGTGTTTGTTCAACAGCATATAGACACTTTTGTAAACGATGTATCATATACAGTTATATAAACTTAAGTTTCTGTTATCCGATCGATGGAATTGCTGATTCACGTGTTTCCCAATTATATCAGTTCATAAGTCGTCATTATATAGCCGATGAAAATGGTAACGGTAGACTTGATACTGGCGCGTGTAGGTAGCGGCACAGATTGATGACTTTTTGTATATAAAAGGGCCACCTCTTATGATAGCCCAAAGGCGACTCGATGATAAACGTCAATTATTTTGCACGTCGGACAACTTGTAGTTAGGCGGTAAGCAGCCCGTGGCATTGTTTTTTTCCAATACAGAAGTATTGGAGAGAAACTCTGTTCATGGAAGTTCCGTTTAATTTTAGTTACATAGATGGAGAACGGGTAATTCTCTATAGATGGTATAGCTCGGCGTATAATTTTAGAGGCATGTCGTAAATGTAGTTTAATCATTGACAATATCAGAAAATCCAGTAAACGAAAGCCAACCAAAACTAACAATCAAGCTGGACACACTTCCTAACATGCGGATTCCCAATGAGTTCAAAGGAGACTCTTTATCTCCACCACTGTTTCTAATAATTATGATGTCGCACAACATACTTATGAGAGACAGTGCAGAATACGTGTGTGCGACTGATATAACATTATCAGAAAAATAAAACGGGACAAGAAGCACGGACACACACACCTAGATATTTAGGCAGAATATGAGAATGCCATTCGGGATGTAAAACTGTGAAATGCTTGAGGTGAAAAGCGGAAAATCGAAACAACGAAAGGCAACACACCACCGAATCAAGCGGCTAAAAATCAATTAATAAACGCGATACCTACAATTACCAGGGCCATTTTAGACGCAGTCACCTTCGTATCATTAAAGTTAAAATCAATAATTTAAAAAACTATACATGAGAATCAAGCCGAACCAAACGAATTACAGGTTGATATACATACAGCCGATTGGATGTGAACTCCGCACAGTAGATTAAAAATCGACGACCAAATCCATTAGTCTCATCATGCACGCAACGAAATTATTATTTTTTTCGATTTGGACCACGGTTTCTAGAAACTGTGCGAGTCAGTGGCGATCTACAAAATTTGCGCCCTAACTTAACAGTAGAATGTTTACATTTAAGTACTTACTTAAATGTAAACATTCTACTGTTAAGTGCATGTACCTTAGTCTTAATGCATGTGTAGCACATCACTCAATGAGTTCTGAGTTTAAATAATAAAATATAAACGTTTAAGCAAAATTAAACTTTATTCATCAACATAGTCTCCTTATAGGGACATACCATAATTACAACGCTTCTTAAATAATGTGATGTCTTTTTGTCAAACGATTTGTCTTTGGTCTCAAAATACGCCTCGGTTTCCGATATTACATTTTTTATGGGAGCCAATTCTCTTTCCTTTGAACATGTTTTTGATGTCTGCAAACAGCATATAATCGCTGAGGGGGTAGATTTGGTTAATAGGGTGGGTTCGATAGCAATTCGAATCGCAATTCATGTTGTTTTACTATCGTTCAGATCGACTTGTCTCGATAAAAGGAGACTTTGTTCTTTTTCATTTGTGGCCATTTTGGGCGATGTCATCATTCAAACGCACCAATAACGCTATATAATATTGGCTATTAGTGGTTTCTATTCTGAAAGTAATCGATGAACAAAATATATTGAATATCCCAAAATAAAATCACAACCTTCTCTTCCTATGTTTGCGTCTTTGTTTGCTTTGCAATGTGTTTAATTGTCGTTGTCCACTTAACTGACTGCTAATTTGACTCTGGAGCTAATTGACAAATTCAGGTTTCATCCATTTGTGCACATACCGCAAACATTATTTTGTTGTGTTGAAAGAGTTGCAAAGACCACTCTGAATTGTTTACACATTGTTGTTTTGATCGACTGTGAGCAAATGCGGCACCCCCTTTTAACACATCTTTCTCCTTGACTTATGTACATGTGAAATTGTGAATGCACAACTTTCTGATGTCTTAAATTCCTCTGCTATCCAACGGAACTCCAATTTACGATGGACACCATAAATGTTATACAGGAAAACTGCCTAATTTGTCCGATCTTAGCGTTCAGTATTATTTGTGTTCATACAACCGCGTTTAAAGTCAGCATACCACCTCTTAACTATTGTTTTCGACGGGCACGGGTCCGAATCATAGTTATCAAGTGACTGCTGTGCTTAGATCGTAACTTTCCTCCGATTAAGCCATGTTTTATAAACAAACGAAATTCAGATTTGGTTCGGAAAATTCTCAACAGTTGCTTCACTTTAATAACTGTAACTTGTAAACTAATAATCTGATTGAACTTACACTTCAATAACTGTAACTTGTAAACTAATAATCTGATTGAACTTACACTTCAATAACTGTAACTTGTAAACTAATAATCTAATTGAACTTACACTTCACTAACTGTAACTTGTAAACTAATAATCTGATTGAACTTACACTTCAATAACTGTGACTTGTAAACTAATAATCTGATTGAACTTACACTTCAATAACTGTAACTTGTAAACTAATAATCTGATTGAACTTACACTTCAATAACTGTAACTTGTAAACTAATAATCTGATTGAACTTACACTTCAATAACTGTGACTTGTAAACTAATAATCTGATTGAACTTACACTTCAATAACTGTAACTTGTAAACTAATAATCTGATGGAACTTACACTTCAATAACTGTGACTTGTAAACTAATAATCTGATTGAACTTACACTTCAATAACTGTGACTTGTAAACTAATAATCTGATTGAACTTACACTTCAATAACTGTAACTTGTAAACTAATAATCTGATTGAACTTACACTTCAATAACTGTGACTTGTAAACTAATAATCTGATTGAACTTACACTTCAATAACTGTGACTTGTAAACTAATAATCTGATTGAACTTACACTTCAATAACTGTGACTTGTAAACTAATAATCTGATTGAACTTACACTTCAATAACTGTAACTTGTAAACTAATAATCTGATTGAACTTACACTTCAATAACTGTGACTTGTAAACTAATAATCTGATTGAACTTACACTTCAATAACTGTAACTTGTAAACTAATAATCTGATGGAACTTACACTTCCATAACTGTAACTTGTAAACTAATAATCTTATTGAACGTACACTTCAATAACTGTAACTTGTAAACTAATAATCTGATTGAACTTACACTTTAATAACTGTAACTTGTAAACTAATAATCTTATTGAACGTACACTTCAATAACTGTAACTTGTAAACTAATATTCTGATTGAACTTACACTTCAATAACTGTGACTTGTAAACTAATAATCTGATTGAACTTACACCTCAATAACTGTGACTTGTAAACTAATAATCTGATTGAACTTACACTTCAATAACTGTGACTTGTAAACTAATAATCTGATTGAACTTACACTTCAATAACTGTGACTTGTAAACTAATAATCTGATTGAACTTACACTTCAATAACTGTAACTTGTAAACTAATAATCTGATTGAACTTACACTTCAATAACTGTGACTTGTAAACTAATAATCTGATTGAACTTACACTTCAATAACTGTAACTTGTAAACTAATAATCTGATTGAACTTACACTTCAATAACTGTAACTTGTAAACTAATAATCTGATTGAACTTACACTTCAATAACTGTGACTTGTAAACTAATAATCTGATTGAACTTATACTTCAATAACTGTAACTTGTAAACTAATAATCTGATTGAACTTACACTTCAATAACTGTGACTTGTAAACTAATAATCTGATTGAACTTACACTTCAATAACTGTAACTTGTAAACTAATAATCTGATTGAACTTACACTTCAATAACTGTAACTTGTAAACTAATAATCTGATTGAACTTACACTTCAATAACTGTAACTTGTAAACTAATAATCTGATTGAACTTACACTTCAATAACTGTAACTTGTAAACTAATAATCTGATTGAACTTACACTTCAATAACTGTAACTTGTAAACTAATAATCTGATTGAACTTACACTTCAATAACTGTAACTTGTAAACTCATAGTCTGATTGAACTTACACTTCAATAACTGTAACTTGTAAACTAATAATCTGATTGAACTTACACTTCAATAACTGTAACTTGTAAACTAATAATCTGATTGAACTCACACTTCAATAACTGTAACTTGTAAACTAATAATCTGATTGAACTTACACTTCAATAACTGTAACTTGTAAACTAATAATCTGATCGAACTTACACTTCAATAACTGTAACTTGTAAACTAATAATCTGATTGAACTTACACTTCAATAACTGTAACTTGTAAACTAATAATCTGATTGATCTTACACTTCAATAACTGTAACTTGTAAACTAATAATCTGATTGAACTTACACTTCAATAACTGTAACTTGTAAACTAATAATCTGATTGAACTTACACTTCAATAACTGTAACTTGTAAACTAATAATCTGATTGAACTTACACTTCAATAACTGTAACTTGTAAACTAATAATCTGATTGAACTTACACTTCAATAACTGTAACTTGTAAACTAATAATCTGATTGAACTTACACTTCAATAACTGTTACTTGTAAACTAATAATCTGATTGAACTCACACTTCAATAACTGTGACTTGTAAACTAATAATCTGATTGAACTTACACTTCACTAACTGTAACTTGTAAACTAATAATCTGATTGAACTTACACTGCAATAACTGGTACTTGTAAACTAATAATCTTATTGAACGTACACTTCAATAACTGTAACTTGTAAACTAATAATCTGATTGAACTTACACTTCAATAACTGTAACTTGTAAACTAATAATCTGATTGAACTTACACTTCAATAACTGTAACTTGTAAACTAATAATCTGATTGATCTTACACTTCAATAACTGTAACTTGTAAACTAATAATCTGATTGAACTTACACTTCAATAACTGTAACTTGTAAACTAATAATCTGATTGAACTTACACTTCAATAACTGTAACTTGTAAACTAATAATCTGATTGATCTTACACTTCAATAACTGTAACTTGTAAACTAATAATCTGATTGAACGTACACTTCACTAACTGTTACTTGTAAACTAATAATCTGATTGAACTTACACTTCAATAACTGTAACTTGTAAACTAATAATCTGATTGAACGTACACTTCAATAAATGTAACTTGTAAACTAATAATCTGATTGAACTTACACTTCAATAACTGTAACTTGTAAACTAATAATCTGATTGAACTTACACTTCAATAACTGTAACTTGTAAACAAATAATCTGATTGAACTTACACTTCAATAACTGTAACTTGTAAACTAATAATCTGATTGAACTTACACTTCAATAACTGTAACTTGTAAACTAATAATCTGATTGAACTTACACTTCAATAACTGTAACTTGTAAACTAATAATCTGATTAAACTTACACGTCAATAACTGTAACTTGTAAACTAATAATCTTATTGAACGTACACTTCAATAACTGTAACTTGTAAACTAATAATCTGATTGAACTTACACTTCAATAACTGTAACTTGTAAAGTAATAATCTTATTGAACTTACACTTCAATAACTGTTACTTGTAAACTAATAATCTGATGGAACTTACACTTCCATAACTGTAACTTGTAAACTAATAATCTTATTGAACGTACACTTCAATAACTGTAACTTGTAAACTAATAATCTGATTGAACTTACACTTTAATAACTGTAACTTGTAAACTAATAATCTTATTGAACGTACACTTCAATAACTGTAACTTGTAAACTAATATTCTGATTGAACTTACACTTCAATAACTGTAACTTGTAAACTAATAATCTAATTGAACTTACACTTCAATAACTGTAACTTGTAAACTAATAATCTGATTGAACTTACACTTCAATAACTGTGACTTGTAAACTAATAATCTGATTGAACGTACACTTCAATAAATGTAACTTGTAAACTAATAATCTGATTGAACTTACACTTCAATAACTGTAACTTGTAAACTAATAATCTGATTGAACTTACACTTCAATAACTGTAACTTGTAAACTAATAATCTGATTGAACTTACACTTCAATAACTGTAACATGTAAACTAATAATCTGATTGAACTTACACTTCAATAACTGTAACTTGTAAACTAATAATCTGATTGAACTTACACTTCAATAACTGTGACTTGTAAACTAATAATCTGATTGAACTTACACTTCAATAACTGTGACTTGTAAACTAATAATCTGATTGAACTTACACTTCAATAACTGTAACTTGTAAACTAATAATCTGATTGAACTTACACTTCAATAACTGTGACTTGTAAACTAATAATCTGATTGAACGTACACTTCAATAACTGTAACTTGTAAACTAATAATCTGATGGAACTTACACTTCAATAACTGTGACTTGTAAACTAATAATCTGATTGAACTTACACTTCAATAACTGTGACTTGTAAACTAATAATCTGATTGAACTTACACTTCAATAACTGTAACTTGTAAACTAATAATCTGATTGAACTTACACTTCAATAACTGTGACTTGTAAACTAATAATCTGATTGAACTTACACTTCAATAACTGTGACTTGTAAACTAATAATCTGATTGAACTTACACTTCAATAACTGTGACTTGTAAACTAATAATCTGATTGAACTTACACTTCAATAACTGTAACTTGTAAACTAATAATCTGATTGAACTTACACTTCAATAACTGTGACTTGTAAACTAATAATCTGATTGAACTTACACTTCAATAACTGTAACTTGTAAACTAATAATCTGATGGAACTTACACTTCCATAACTGTAACTTGTAAACTAATAATCTTATTGAACGTACACTTCAATAACTGTAACTTGTAAACTAATAATCTGATTGAACTTACACTTTAATAACTGTAACTTGTAAACTAATAATCTTATTGAACGTACACTTCAATAACTGTAACTTGTAAACTAATATTCTGATTGAACTTACACTTCAATAACTGTGACTTGTAAACTAATAATCTGATTGAACTTACACCTCAATAACTGTGACTTGTAAACTAATAATCTGATTGAACTTACACTTCAATAACTGTGACTTGTAAACTAATAATCTGATTGAACTTACACTTCAATAACTGTGACTTGTAAACTAATAATCTGATTGAACTTACACTTCAATAACTGTAACTTGTAAACTAATAATCTGATTGAACTTACACTTCAATAACTGTGACTTGTAAACTAATAATCTGATTGAACTTACACTTCAATAACTGTAACTTGTAAACTAATAATCTGATTGAACTTACACTTCAATAACTGTAACTTGTAAACTAATAATCTGATTGAACTTACACTTCAATAACTGTGACTTGTAAACTAATAATCTGATTGAACTTATACTTCAATAACTGTAACTTGTAAACTAATAATCTGATTGAACTTACACTTCAATAACTGTGACTTGTAAACTAATAATCTGATTGAACTTACACTTCAATAACTGTAACTTGTAAACTAATAATCTGATTGAACTTACACTTCAATAACTGTAACTTGTAAACTAATAATCTGATTGAACTTACACTTCAATAACTGTAACTTGTAAACTAATAATCTGATTGAACTTACACTTCAATAACTGTAACTTGTAAACTAATAATCTGATTGAACTTACACTTCAATAACTGTAACTTGTAAACTAATAATCTGATTGAACTTACACTTCAATAACTGTAATTTGTAAACTCATAGTCTGATTGAACTTACACTTCAATAACTGTAACTTGTAAAGTAATAATCTTATTGAACTTACACTTCAATAACTGTTACTTGTAAACTAATAATCTGATGGAACTTACACTTCCATAACTGTAACTTGTAAACTAATAATCTTATTGAACGTACACTTCAATAACTGTAACTTGTAAACTAATAATCTGATTGAACTTACACTTTAATAACTGTAACTTGTAAACTAATAATCTTATTGAACGTACACTTCAATAACTGTAACTTGTAAACTAATATTCTGATTGAACTTACACTTCAATAACTGTAACTTGTAAACTAATAATCTAATTGAACTTACACTTCAATAACTGTAACTTGTAAACTAATAATCTGATTGAACTTACACTTCAATAACTGTGACTTGTAAACTAATAATCTGATTGAACGTACACTTCAATAAATGTAACTTGTAAACTAATAATCTGATTGAACTTACACTTCAATAACTGTAACTTGTAAACTAATAATCTGATTGAACTTACACTTCAATAACTGTAACTTGTAAACTAATAATCTGATTGAACTTACACTTCAATAACTGTAACATGTAAACTAATAATCTGATGTAACTTACACTTCAATAACTGTAACTTGTAAACTAATAATCTGATTGAACTTACACTTCAATAACTGTGACTTGTAAACTAATAATCTGATTGAACTTACACTTCAATAACTGTGACTTGTAAACTAATAATCTGATTGAACTTACACTTCAATAACTGTAACTTGTAAACTAATAATCTGATTGAACTTACACTTCAATAACTGTGACTTGTAAACTAATAATCTGATTGAACTTACACTTCAATAACTGTGACTTGTAAACTAATAATCTGATTGAACTTACACTTCAATAACTGTGACTTGTAAACTAATAATCTGATTGAACTTACACTTCAATAACTGTAACTTGTAAACTAATAATCTGATTGAACTTACACTTTAATAACTGTGACTTGTAAACTAATAATCTGATTGAACTTACACTTCAATAACTGTAACTTGTAAACTAATAATCTGATGGAACTTACACTTCCATAACTGTAACTTGTAAACTAATAATCTTATTGAACGTACACTTCAATAACTGTAACTTGTAAACTAATAATCTGATTGAACTTACACTTTAATAACTGTAACTTGTAAACTAATAATCTTATTGAACGTACACTTCAATAACTGTGACTTGTAAACTAATATTCTGATTGAACTTACACTTCAATAACTGTGACTTGTAAACTAATAATCTGATTGAACTTACACTTCAATAACTGTGACTTGTAAACTAATAATCTGATTGAACTTACACTTCAATAACTGTGACTTGTAAACTAATAATCTGATTGAACTTACACTTCAATAACTGTGACTTGTAAACTAATAATCTGATTGAACTTACACTTCAATAACTGTAACTTGTAAACTAATAATCTGATTGAACTTACACTTCAATAACTGTGACTTGTAAACTAATAATCTGATTGAACTTACACTTCAATAACTGTAACTTGTAAACTAATAATCTGATTGAACTTACACTTCAATAACTGTAACTTGTAAACTAATAATCTGATTGAACTTACACTTCAATAACTGTGACTTGTAAACTAATAATCTGATTGAACTTACACTTCAATAACTGTAACTTGTAAACTAATAATCTGATACAACTTACACTTCAATAACTGTGACTTGTAAACTAATAATCTGATTGAACTTACACTTCAATAACTGTAACTTGTAAACTAATAATCTGATTGAACTTACACTTCAATAACTGTAACTTGTAAACTAATAATCTGATTGAACTTACACTTCAATAACTGTAACTTGTAAACTAATAATCTGATTGAACTTACACTTCAATAACTGTAACTTGTAAACTAATAATCTGATTGAACTTACACTTCAATAACTGTAACTTGTAAACTAATAATCTGATTGAACTTACACTTCAATAACTGTAACTTGTAAACTAATAATCTGATTGAACTTACACTTCAATAACTGTAACTTGTAAACTAATAATCTGATTGAACGTACACTTCAATAAATGTAACTTGTAAACTAATAATCTGATTGAACTTACACTTCAATAACTGTAACTTGTAAACTAATAATCTGATTGAACTTACACTTCAATAACTGTAACTTGTAAACTAATAATCTGATTGGACTTACACTTCAATAACTGTAACTTGTAAACTAATAATCTGATTGAACTTACACTTCAATAACTGTAACTTGTAAACTAATAATCTGATTGAACTTACACTTCAATAACTGTAACTTGTAAACTAATAATCTGATTGAACTTACACTTCACTAACTGTAACTTGTAAACTAATAATCTGATTGAACTTACACTGCAATAACTGGTACTTGTAAACTAATAATCTTATTGAACGTACACTTCAATAACTGTAACATGTAAACTAATAATCTGATTGAACTTACACTTCAATAACTGTAACGTGTAAACTAATAATCTTATTGAACTTACACTTCAATAACTGTAACTTGTAAACTAATAATCTGATTGAACTTACACTTCAATAACTGTGACTTGTAAACTAATAATCTGATTGAACTTACACTTCAATAACTGTAACTTGTAAACTAATAATCTGATTGAACTTACACTTCAATAACTGTAACTTGTAAACTAATAATCTGATTGAACTTACACTTCAATAACTGTGACTTGTAAACTAATAATCTGATTGAACTTACACTTCAATAACTGTAACTTGTAAACTAATAATCTGATACAACTTACACTTCAATAACTGTGACTTGTAAACTAATAATCTAATTGAACTTACACTTCAATAACTGTTACTTGTAAACTAATAATCTGATGGAACTTACACTTCAATAACTGTAACTTGTAAACTAATAATCTGATTGAACTTACACTTCAATAACTGTAACTTGTAAACTAATAATCTGATTGAACTTACACTTCACTAACTGTAACTTGTAAACTAATAATCTGATTGAACTTACACTGCAATAACTGGTACTTGTAAACTAATAATCTTATTGAACGTACACTTCAATAACTGTAACATGTAAACTAATAATCTGATTGAACTTACACTTCAATAACTGTAACGTGTAAACTAATAATCTTATTGAACGTACACTTCAATAACTGTAACTTGTAAACTAATAATCTGATTGAACTTACACTTCAATAACTGTAACTTGTAAACTAATAATCTGTATAACTTACACTTCAATAACTGTAACTTGTAAACTAATAATCTTATGTAACGTACACTTCAATAACTGTAACTTGTAAACTAATAATCTGATTGAACTTACACTTCAATAACTGTAACTTGTAAACTAATAATCTGATTGGACTTACACTTCAATAACTGTAACTTGTAAACTAATAATCTGATTGAACTTACACTTCAATAACTGTAACTTGTAAACTAATAATCTGATTGAACTTACACTTCAATAACTGTAACTTGTAAACTAATAATCTGATTGAACTTACACTTCACTAACTGTAACTTGTAAACTAATAATCTGATTGAACTTACACTGCAATAACTGGTACTTGTAAACTAATAATCTTATTGAACGTACACTTCAATAACTGTAACATGTAAACTAATAATCTGATTGAACTTACACTTCAATAACTGTAACGTGTAAACTAATAATCTTATTGAACTTACACTTCAATAACTGTAACTTGTAAACTAATAATCTGATTGAACTTACACTTCAATAACTGTGACTTGTAAACTAATAATCTGATTGAACTTACACTTCAATAACTGTAACTTGTAAACTAATAATCTGATTGAACTTACACTTCAATAACTGTAACTTGTAAACTAATAATCTGATTGAACTTACACTTCAATAACTGTGACTTGTAAACTAATAATCTGATTGAACTTACACTTCAATAACTGTAACTTGTAAACTAATAATCTGATACAACTTACACTTCAATAACTGTGACTTGTAAACTAATAATCTAATTGAACTTACACTTCAATAACTGTTACTTGTAAACTAATAATCTGATGGAACTTACACTTCAATAACTGTAACTTGTAAACTAATAATCTGATTGAACTTACACTTCAATAACTGTAACTTGTAAACTAATAATCTGATTGAACTTACACTTCACTAACTGTAACTTGTAAACTAATAATCTGATTGAACTTACACTGCAATAACTGGTACTTGTAAACTAATAATCTTATTGAACGTACACTTCAATAACTGTAACATGTAAACTAATAATCTGATTGAACTTACACTTCAATAACTGTAACGTGTAAACTAATAATCTTATTGAACGTACACTTCAATAACTGTAACTTGTAAACTAATAATCTGATTGAACTTACACTTCAATAACTGTAACTTGTAAACTAATAATCTGTATAACTTACACTTCAATAACTGTAACTTGTAAACTAATAATCTTATGTAACGTACACTTCAATAACTGTAACTTGTAAACTAATAATCTGATTGCAGTTACACTTCAATAACTGTAACTTGTAAACTAATAATCTGATTGAACTTACACTTCAATAACTGTAACTGTTAAACTAATAATCTGATTGAACTTACACTTCAATAACTGTAACTTGTAAACTAATAATCTGATTGAACTTACACTTCAATAACTGTAACTTGTAAACTAATAATCTAATTGAACTTACACTTCAATAACTGTAACTTGTAAACTAATAATCTGATTGAAGTTACACTTCAATAACTGTTACTTGTAAACTAATAATCTGATGGAACTTACACTACCATAACTGTAACTTGTAAACTAATAATCTTATTGAACGTACACTTCAATAACTGTAACTTGTAAACTAATAATCTGATTGAACTTACACTTCAATAACTGTAACTTGTAAACTAATAATCTTATTGAACGTACACTTAAATAACTGTAACTTGTAAACTAATAATCTGATTGAACTTACACTTCAATAACTGTAACTTGTAAACTAATAATCTAATTGAACTTACACTTCAATAACTGTAACTTGTAAACTAATAATCTGATTGAACTTACACTTCAATAACTGTAACTTGTAAACTAATAATCTGATTGAACGTACACTTCAATAAATGTAACTTGTAAACTAATAATCTGATTGAACTTACACTTCAATAACTGTAACTTGTAAACTAATAATCTGATTGAACTTACACTTCAATAACTGTAACTTGTAAACTAATAATCTGATTGAACTTACACTTCAATAACTGTAACTTGTAAACTAATAATCTGATTGAACTAACACTTCAATAACTGTAACTTGTAAACTAATAATCTGATTGAACTTACACTTCAATAACTGTAACTTGTAAACTAATAATCTGATTGAACTTACACTTCAATAACTGTAACTTGTAAACTAATAATCTGATTGAACTTACACTTCAATAACTGTTACTTGTAAACTAATAATCTGATTGAACTCACACTTCAATAACTGTGACTTGTAAACTAATAATCTGATTGAACTTACACTTCACTAACTGTAACTTGTAAACTAATAATCTGATTGAACTTACACTGCAATAACTGGTACTTGTAAACTAATAATCTTATTGAACGTACACTTCAATAACTGTAACTTGTAAACTAATAATCTGATTGAACTTACACTGCAATAACTGGTACTTGTAAACTAATAATCTGATTGAACGTACACTTCAATAACTGTAACTTGTAAACTAATAATCTGATTGAACTTACACTTCAATAACTGTAACTTGTAAACTAATAATCTGATTGAACGTACACTTCAATAAATGTAACTTGTAAACTAATAATCTGATTGAACTTACACTTCAATAACTGTAACTTGTAAACTAATAATCTGATTGAACTTACACTTCAATAACTGTAACTTGTAAACTAATAATCTGATTGAACTTACACTTCACTA
This sequence comes from Sepiola atlantica, assembly GCA_963556195.1. NCBI lineage: Eukaryota > Metazoa > Mollusca > Cephalopoda > Sepiida > Sepiolidae > Sepiola > Sepiola atlantica. Next base: position 14,868,646 of record OY744521.1, on the reverse strand, counting down.
ACTGTAACTTGTAAACTAATAATCTGATTGAACTTACACTGCAATAACTGGTACTTGTAAACTAATAATCTGATTGAACGTACACTTCAATAACTGTAACATGTAAACTAATAATCTGATTGAACTTACACTTCAATAACTGTAACTTGTAAACTAATAATCTTATTGAACGTACACTTCAATAACTGTAACTTGTAAACTAATAATCTGATTGAACTTACACTTCAATAACTGTAACTTGTAAACTAATAATCTTATGTAACGTACACTTCAATAACTGTAACTTGTAAACTAATAATCTGATTGAAGTTACACTTCAATAACTGTAACTTGTAAACTAATAATCTGATTGAACTTACACTTCAATAACTGTAACTGTTAAACTAATAATCTGATTGAACTTACACTTCAATAACTGTAACTTGTAAACTAATAATCTGATTGAACGTACACTTCAATAACTGTAACTTGTAAACTAATAATCTGATTGAACTTACACTTCAATAACTGTAACTTGTAAACTAATAATCTGATTGAACTTACACTTCAATAACTGTTACTTGTAAACTAATAATCTGATTGAACTCACACTTCAATAACTGTGACTTGTAAACTAATAATCTGATTGAACTTACACTTCACTAACTGTAACTTGTAAACTAATAATCTGATTGAACTTACACTGCAATAACTGGTACTTGTAAACTAATAATCTTATTGAACGTACACTTCAATAACTGTAACATGTAAACTAATAATCTGATTGAACTCACACTTCAATAACTGTGACTTGTAAACTAATAATCTGATTGATCTTACACTTCAATAACTGTTACTTGTAAACTAATAATCTGATTGAACGTACACTTCAATAACTGTTACTTGTAAACTAATAATCTGATTGAACTCACACTTCAATAACTGTGACTTGTAAACTAATAATCTGATTGATCTTACACTTCAATAACTGTAACTTGTAAACTAATAATCTGATTGAACGTACACTTCAATAACTGTTACTTGTAAACTAATAATCTGATGGAACTTACACTTCCATAACTGTAACTTGTAAACTAATAATCTGATTGAACGTACACTTCACTAACTGTTACTTGTAAACTAATAATCTGATTGAACTTACACTTCAATAACTGTAACTTGTAAACTAATAATCTGATTGAACGTACACTTCAATAAATGTAACTTGTAAACTAATAATCTGATTGAACTTACACTTCAATAACTGTAACTTGTAAACTAATAATCTGATTGAACTTACACTTCAATAACTGTAACTTGTAAACTAATAATCTGATTGAACTTACACTTCACTAACTGTAACTTGTAAACTAATAATCTGATTGAACTTACACTGCAATAACTGGTACTTGTAAACTAATAATCTTATTGAACGTACACTTCAATAACTGTAACATGTAAACTAATAATCTGATTGAACTTACACTTCAATAACTGTAACTTGTAAACTAATAATCTTATTGAACGTACACTTCAATAACTGTAACTTGTAAACTAATAATCTGATTGAACTTACACTTCAATAACTGTAACTTGTAAACTAATAATCTTATGTAACGTACACTTCAATAACTGTAACTTGTAAACTAATAATCTGATTGAAGTTACACTTCAATAACTGTAACTTGTAAACTAATAATCTGATTGAACTTACACTTCAATAACTGTAACTGTTAAACTAATAATCTGATTGAACTTACACTTCAATAACTGTAACTTGTAAACTAATAATCTGATTGAACGTACACTTCAATAACTGTAACTTGTAAACTAATAATCTGATTGAACTTACACTTCAATAACTGTAACTTGTAAACTAATAATCTGATTGAACTTACACTTCAATAACTGTAACTTGTAAACAAATAATCTGATTGAACTTACAATTCAATAACTGTAACTTGTAAACTAATAATCTTATTGAACGTTCACTTCAATAACTGTAATTTGTAAACTAATAATCTGATTGAACTTACACTTCAATAACTGTAACTTGTAAACTAATAATCTAATTGAACTTACACTTCAATAACTGTAACTTGTAAACTAATAATCTGATTGAACTTACACTTCAATAACTGTAACTTGTAAACTAATAATCTTATTGAACTTACACTTCAATAACTGTTACTTGTAAACTAATAATCTGATGGAACTTACACTTCCATAACTGTAACTTGTAAACTAATAATCTTATTGAACGTACACTTCAATAACTGTAACTTGTAAACTAATAATCTGATTGAACTTACACTTCAATAACTGTAACTTGTAAACTAATAATCTGATTGAACTTACACATGTAAACTAATAATCTGATTGAACTTACACTTCAATAACTGTAACTTGTAAACTAATAATCTGATTGAACTTACACTTCAATAAATGTAACTTGTAAACTAATAATCTGATTGAACTACACATGTAAACTAATAATCTGATTGAACTTACACTTCAATAACTGTAACTTGTAAACTAATAATCTGATTGAACTTACACATGTAAACTAATAATCTGATTGAACTTACACTTGTGCTATTTGAAAGACTGTACTTTATCAAATCATATAGATTCTTGCATTAATAGTGCTATCTATAATGCAGGTCCTAGAATAATCACGTGATCTGTTAGTAAGATGTACGTCCTACTCGAGAAGACTCAGATTGCATTAGTTTATAAATGAAGTTGAATATATGGAAATTCACATGTTTTAATCATATCGATGAATTTGCGTTTGTGAATTTCTTGTAGCATTTCCTGAAAAGAAAAAAAAGATTAACATATATTTAGGACAGTCACATAATACTTTAGTCTGACGATAGAAAAGCAAAACAATAAGAACAACAATTAAACAAGTAACTTGATCGACAATAGTAGAGGACGACTCGAAGGCTTCTTCTATATTAGCTATAACACCTAGGTGTAGGGGAGGGCGCCACTTTTTCCCTAGGATTAGTCTTCTAACTCGTGATCCTCACCATATAATGCTTGGTGTTTAGCAATGTGCAAGTACAATTTCTTTAGTATGTTGTATGACTTGACCAAAAATGGAACCCTGCTCTCCCGACCCATTAGCGAATATTCTACCTATCATGCAAAATGGGCCAAGGAACCAATAGAAGTGTTCAACTAAAACTATTGGTGCAAAACTACAAAATGCCAGCGTTTTTACTTCATTTTTTTGGTTATATCGGGGGAAAAAACGAAAAACATTAAAAAAATACAAATAAAAATCCAAGCCGTGTTGGTCATTTATGTTGTTATTTGCTGTATGTAGGATTGTCATTTCGTTTTATTACGAATTCATTGAACAATGGCAATCTTTGCTCGCTGACAATTTCCATACGTAGAAATATTTTTTACTACGAATGTGTGCATATATATGGTCCAATCAGATCATATTTTCCTTCTCCCATATGTGTGCCTTCAAAATAAAATAAAATTGTTTCCAAATCTTCACTTTTACTGAAGACCTTCGATAATATGAACGAACCCGGTCAAATCTCTTGTTTTTTTGTTTTTCTGCTGCATTCTAATCTGGTTTCCGTTTGTCTTTTTTCAAACATTTCTCTAAGACGAACTTGTTATTGTCTTCCTTGACTTTTCTGTAAGATGTGCTGCTAAAGGCACTGATAAAGACGCGTTTTGGAGTGGGTTTGTATCAACATTTTTAATAGAAATTTTTTTAAATAAAAATTAAACTATTTCCAGAATGTTTTGGAAACGACCGTACGCCATACTAGACTTGCTGTTCTAAGTCTTTGAACAATTGTTATGTTCTGATTCATTAAATCATCTTATATATATATATATATATATATATATATATATATATATATATATATATATATATATATATATATATATATATATATGCATTTTTTCGTTCGATCTTGACAAAGCCCATTTGGGCGAAACGTTAAGCTTTTTATGTCTTCCACATATTCCATTTTAATTTCATATATATATATATATATATATATATATATATATATATATATATATACAATACTTTTTACTACAAATCTATGAACTTGTGGTAATGACAATTTTTTTAACTATGAACTTGATGGATTGGTTTCGCTTCAAAATTGTATTAGTATTTATTATTTGAAATCATTTAAACAAAACTATTCAATAAGAAAAAAAGATAACAAAACTAATCGAGGAGAATATAACACTAATTTGATAAGAAAAAAGAAGAGAAAATTAAATCAATAAAATTCAAAATATATATCATAAAATTAATTAAATAAAAAGAAATTATTTTTTTGCTCCAACGAAAAGTCAGAAATGTATACATTTTTAACATTTTCGTTTATTTTCATTGCCATCAGTTTTCACGAAATTAAATTAGCATATGTTATTGTTTACGAGAATCGGACACACGTACGTTTGCTTGTATTACATAGATTCATACATATTTATTAATGACACTGTTTTTAGTAGTTAACTCAATTACTTTAAAGCTGGATTGTTTAACAAAAATATACGCATATGTAGTAATGATAATTGTTTTTATTACGTTTTTCAATGTTTTAATGCCACAGTGTATTTCACAGATTAATACGTTATGCTGTTCTACATAGTAACACGCTATATAAAAACCGAAGCAAATTAAAATAAGTAAGACGAAAATGAAGAAATATTTTTAAAATTTAAGGAAGTAAAATAAACCAATAAATCTGATAGAAAGGACAGAAACGCGAAGATAAAACAGAAAAAGCTTAAAAAGAGAATAAATTGCAATGAATAAAAGTAAAAAAAAAAAAACTTTTATAAATAAAGAGTTGAATGGGTTTACTTTTATTTTCTAGCATTTTATTTCATAAATTGTCTCACCCTGATTTAAAGCCCCTCTAAGTGCGTTGTGATTTTGGGGTTTTAAAAAAAACGCATCTCTTGAAAGCAATTACCGGTGATCATCGATACACGTAAAGAAACATTTATAGACATTCTGTCGAGTATTACTTACGTGACGCAGATTCATTCCGAATTATTCCTAACTGGTGTTCATCCTCCGTTAAAGTTTATGTAAAAATATGCTTCGCCAATGTTCGCACTAATGTGCATATGAAATAACGTCTAAATCGATGTGAAAAAAAATGAAATCACAAACAAAGAAAAGTCTCAACCTAGGAAGTTTTTAAATAGAAAACAATGAAAAAAAGATAGATGTTTATAGAGATAAACAAAACAGAAATTAAACGTCTCATAATAGGAATAGAGTGAAGATTTCCTATCCGAATTCATTTTACACGGCGGAGTTTGCTGACTTGTTATTTGTTTATTCCATTTTCCCTGAACACTTGAACTGATTTCGCCAATAAGTGTTTATTCACTAACTGCTGTGTGACGGGACGGATTTATATGTTTATATGAATATAAAATACACATTGGTCGTTATTATAGAGTGGACGATTACTATTAACGAGTAGTGTAAGCATAACTAATGAGTCAGGAATTAGCTCATATTTATTTCATAATTATCTAAAATTTAAAGAACACATCTAATCTTACCTTGGACATTTAATTAATGTCCTCACGTGGCCCTCTTCGGAGTTGATCTCATTCATAATGATATCGCAAAACTATGATGACAATCATGGATATGTACATGGAGTGCGTATATGCGTATACTTATATAACTATATACACACACACATATATATATATATATAAATATATATAAATATATACACATAAATATATATATATACATATAAATATATATATATATATAAAAATATATATATATATATATATATATATAAATATATATATATATATATATATATATATAAATATATATACATATAAATATATATGCATAAATATATATATATATACATATATATATATATATATAAATATATATACATAAATATATATATATATATATATATACATACATATATACATATATAAATATATATATACATAAATACATATATATATATATATATATATATATATATATATATATATATATATATATATATATATATATTTGTATGCATGTATGTTAGGGCAAAGCACAATTTGTCATCGGCATAACTTGTAGGTGTAACCTGAGAGAAATGGCATCGTTAGTGGTAATCTCTTGAACAACCGCAACCTTCAATAGAGTTTGTTTGCGTGACTTCGTCATGTAACAACATATAAAAAAAACACTGAAACTTAAACTGTCAAAAGTGTTGTAAGAAAAGCGTTGTCATTATCTTGCACGTTTATACTAGTTCATAATTATAAAGCATGAAATAATATGTGTACGTGATACGGTTGTCTTATGTAAAAGTAGCAAGGCTACACGGCGATACCCGGAAGCATGTATAACGAAATAGAAGAGTTTTCCAAAATAAATCGTGTAACATTTCCTTTGTATAAGTCCACTTTCTCGACATCTATTTTTCGTTACACCTCTTTCTTTCTCTTTCTCTTTCTCTTTCTCTACCCATGGCATGTTCCAACAACGTCCGTCGAAAACTCTAGACAGCCTTTCTATGTGTGCCTCCCTCGCATAAATAAAACTTAAATTCCCTTTCTTGGCGTGGTAATGTCTCATGGTTGTTTGGTTATTACGCTTGCTTGCAGAGTCTAGGGTGATTCTGTAACCGGGTTCGAATTTTGCGACCGTCTGATATGATCATTCCCTACACTGATGAAAGCGAAAGCTTTTACCGCCGGCGTATGTAGGTGAAAATATTTATTTTTTCTCTCTCTAGCAATTGATTGAATATAATCGAAAGAAAGAAGAAATAAAGACAGGACGTTTACTAAAGGTTTTACTTACTTTCAGCGTGTTTCAAGGATAAAACGAGTATATTTACTACCCCCATGAAGCAGGTTAGTCCCTGCTGACCCACAAGTTAATATATGTAACAATACGTATTATAACGATACCGCAGGTAAGGTTACACTTAATCTGATCATGTAAGATTTATAGGTGTATCCTGTGTAGTGTCTGACGTTTATTGGGGCATGTATACAGATAGAACATCAGATTGTATTTTATAAGTGTTGTGGTTGCAAGGTTGAACAATAATTAGTGAGGAATACAATGAAGACGCAAACAACAAGGAGAATGCAATAATAAGTGTATTAAAGAAAAGGTATAGTTACAGTATGTACAAATGAAGGTGTCGAGTCAGAGAGTCTTGGTGGGAGGACATGTACGCTCTTCGGCGTCACTTCCGGTGGCATTTAGGTAACACACACTAAGGCCAACCTAGGCTTGCAATTTATAATGTAACGTTATTCGTATATGCAAATGAGTGGTTGCCACCACAACACCCCCTCCCAGGATTTGAAGTCACACAGATTTCAATATATTTTTCTTTTTGGGTTTACCATCAATGGTTCATTAAATTTTCTTTTCCTACCTGATCTTCGGGGTGCAGGTGTATATTGAGGCGGTTCCAAATTAAAGGATTCGTATATGATATCTATGGTTTCCCCCTCTTCGACTGTCGTCGTATAATCATCATCTTGGATATGACGTCTTTTTATCTGATTTAGGTGCCTTTTATGTATACTCTGTGGACCTTTAATCATATATGTACAATCACCAATGCGTTTATCCACTACTCCACATTCCCAGTAAGATGTGTTATTCTTGTAGCACTTAAAATATACTCGATCTCACGAGTTATATTTCTTTCTTCTCGTGTGTGTAGTGTTTCGGATAATTGCCTGTCTTGGCAACAGTTTATCAAACGATGATTTTACCTTTCTGGCAAACATTAGATCAGCTGGTGATATGTTTGATGGTGTACTAGGATGTGGTGTGATCCTATAAACTTGCAAGAATTGTTGCAAAGCTTTTTCTGTTGGTGTTCCAATGGATTTCTGTAATGCTCGTTTTAGCGTGTCCACGAACCTTTCCGCAAGGCCGTTCGACCTTGGATGATACGGCGGAGTCGTGATGTGCTTCACTCGGAACGTGTCACAAAATTCCTTAAAGTCTGCGAATGTGAACTGCGTTCCGTTGTCAGTGACCAGTGTGTCTGGTACACCGAATCTTGCAAACAACTCGTGTAGGAACCCTATTGAGTTGTTCGTTGTTGGATTCCTGCAACGCATTACCTCCGGCCATTTTGTGTAACTATCCACTACAATTAAATAATAGTTTTCTCCTACTGGAGCAGCGAAGTCTATGTGGATTCTCGACCATGGTTGGTCGGTTTTCGGCCAAGGTTTGTGTACTATAGGTGGGGATTTTGCTGCTAACTGGCATCCTTTACATTTATTTATTGTTGCTGCTATGTCAGTGTCCATGTTACGCCAGTACACGTAGCTTCTCATTAACGCCTTCATTCGATTTATCCCCGGATGTCCCGTATGGAAATCTCTTAACATCCTATTCTGCAATGTTTTGGGTATTACCACTCTCTCACTGTACAGTAACACATCGTTACATATGAGGAAAACTTCCTGCCCCTTTGTGTCCGTTATAATTTTCTCTTTTATGTCCTTTATGTATTCGTCTTTCTCGGCTTCCCTTTTAATGTCCGACAAAGTTACGGGTAGTTCCTTAATGATGTTTGCTACCATATTTTTTACTTCAACATGTGTCCGAATTGCTGCAATGACTGATTCTTCCAGAGTGTGTTTCTGTGGTATCAGTCTTGACAGTCCATCCGCATGGCAAATCTTTTTTGATGCTAAATGCTGTAGCTGGAAATCGTAATTAAGTAAGATTGTACCCCAGCGCAGCAATCTATTTGCGGTGTATACCGGCAATCCTTTTTTTGATCCATAGATCGTGACTAACGGTTTATGGTCGGTTTCAAGTAAGAATTGTCTACCATATAAATATCGGTGAAATTTAGTCACGGAAAAGATTATGCTCAATGCTTCTTTTTCGATTTGTGAATATGCCCTCTCGGCTGGTATCAGCGTTCTCGAAGCGTGCGCTATTGGTTTTCTAGACCCATCCGGCATAATATGTTGAATGCATGCTCCTAAGCCGTAGGAACTAGCGTCACTAGCGACGACTATTTTTAATTTTGTGTCAAAGTGCGTTAAGAATAATTCGGATGTTAGTGCGCTCTTTATTTTGTCAAAAGCGGTTTGACATTCTTGCGTCCAGTTCCAAGGTGTATCCTTTTTAAGCAGATTATTTAAGGGGGCTCGCAAGTTATGCATTCCCTCAATAAAAGATTGATAATAATTTGCGAGTCCTAAGAAACTCTGCAAGGTTGTTACGTTATCAGGTGCTTGCATATTTTTTATTGCCGCAGATCTGTCTGGGTCTGGACGTCGTCCATGTTTGTTTATTATGTGTCCAAGATACGTAATCTCGCTCATACAAAAGTCACATTTACTCTCTTTTACTTTAAAGCCGAATTCTTGTATTCGAGTAAATACTTGTTTCAAATGTTCTTTATGTTCTTGTAGGGATTTGCTCTTGACAACAATGTCGTCCAGGTATGTACATGCGCACTCAATACCACTTAGCATGGTGTCCATCGCTTGCTGAAAAATGGCAGGCGCTACTTTGATGCATAAGGGCAATCGGTTGTATTTGTATAATCCCTTATGCGTATTGATGCATAGTATTTTTGAGCAATTTTCCTCGACCAGTATTTGCAAATATGCATCGCTCAAGTCTATCTTGGAGAAGATATTACCACCATTTAACTTCGTGAATATTTCCTCTGGGCTTGGTAGAGGGTAATGGTGATCTTTTAATAGGGAGTTGACCCCGGTCGAAAAATCTGCGCACACTCTTACTTCGTCATTCTTTTTCTTTACGTATACGGTGGGGGCTGCCCACTCGCTGTGTTCTATTTTTGATAGAATTCCTGTCTGTTCCAATCTATCTAATTCTTTATTAATCTTTTTCAACCCAGCGAACGGAACGTTTCGCTTTTTTCTAAAAATTGGGCTGGCGTTTGCTTTAAGTTCAAACGAGGCCTTGAATTTATTACAGCGACCTAAGTTAGTCGTGAATGCTTCAGGAAATAATTCTTTTAAATCGTCTTTTATATTTACCGTTGTTGGAGAAGAACATTCTATTTTTTACAGAATGTATTGATTGGCTTATCCCATAGTCCAAATTTCTCAATTAAATCTATTCCTAACAGATTTTCACTATTTTTCAGTACGAATATTTTTAATTCTTCGTAATCCCTTTTAATTTTATCGGAAGGACAACTTCACCTTCAAATTTTATACCACCACCAGTTACCGTCCGGGCTGATTTACTCGTTTTCATCATGGTTGGTTTTTTACCCAACTTTTTCCATGTATTCAGGTTTATAATAGAAATATCGGAGCCGGGGTCGAGTTGTAACTTTATTGGTGTTTTAAATATTTCCACTTTTACGTATTTTCGCCGACCTTTGTCTAATTTTGTATTTGATTTTGTTTGCTGTACTCTCTTTCTGGTGTAATCTTTATATCTGCAGCAATCGCTTTTGTGTCCCACCTTCTTACAAATGTAGCATGTTTTCTTCTTATGAGGACAATCTGATTCCCAATGCTTTTCTGCACATCTCTTACAGTTATATCTAGGAAGAGGCTTGTTATATTCTGTCCTATATTCATGGTTATTAGGATTGTAATATCCCGTTCCATTTCGATTGCTTTTCTTTGTAAAGTTCTTGGTTGGTGTGTATGGTTTTCTAACTTTTCTTACATATGCCACTCCGGATTCTTCTATATTTTTTAAATCCTTTTTTAGTGTAATGGCCCTTTCACAGTCCTTTGCTAGTTTCTGGAGGGTTAAATCTTGCTCAGATTCCAGCTTAGACAACACTCGTCTGCGTATTTCTGCATTTTTCGTGGAAACTAACACTTGTGCGAAGATTAGACATTTAAAATCTTCTACCGTTAGTTCCGCAAGCTTAAAATCATCGCAGTTTTTATTGACAACTGATGCGTATGTCAAATAATCTTAATTGTCCATCTTTCTTAGATTCATGCATAGCCATCTTTTATGAAAAAGAGATATGTTTGGATTAAATAATTCTTTTAGTAATTTCACAGCTTCCATGAACTCTAATTCCGCAGTTTTTTAAAATAATATGTAATCTATGAATTTGCTGTGTTCTGATGTACCCAATTTCCTGAGTAAGAGGCTCACTTACTGGCTATTTGGCCAATTTTTGCAGTCCAGTTGAAAGACATCCTCGTATCTTGTATAGTATGCTTCAAAAGTCTTTCCTTCCTCCGGCACATAATTAAATGTGTCCATACTATTAAAGATAGTTGTATGGGAGAAATTAACACTGTCGACATTTTCTCGATTACTCTTTAGTAGTTCCAGTGTTTTAGCAAAACGTTCATTTTGTCTTTCCTCGCGGTCAGCTTATGCCTGATTTTGTCTTTCCTCGCGGTCAGCTTGTGCCTGTAAAAATTGCATGAACATTTTTGAAAGTCTTCCATTTTTTTTTTCCGTGACGTTTTACTGTATTATCCGTTATCCAGTGACAACTTTAAAAAAAAAAATCCTTTCCTTGAGCTTTAATTTCTAGCTATAGTATTTCCTTTTAGTACCGCCGCCAAACAAATTATTAATTAAAAGATTCCTTTAGTTGTTGTTTTGCTAACGGGGAGCAGTAATTAGAATCCACTGGTGAACTTTTTTTTTCGTAGGTTACTTCCTTGCTTTTCGTAATACGAGTCTGACCTGTCGTTTTGCGACAGAACAAAATCCGCTTTTCGTTTGCAAGTTGGTCCTTTAGTAATACAAAACAGATTTGTCGTTTAGCGACAAAACAAAAATTCACTTTTACATTCGTTTGCACGTCAACACTTTGCATTGTACTTTTTTTTTTTAAATAGTTCTTCGTCAAACTGTTATATTTGACGCTTCATATCTCGTCTCCAACTGTTGTGGTTGCAAGGTTGAACAATAATTAGTGAGGAATACAATGAAGACGCAAACAACAAGGAGAATGCAATAATAAATGTATTAAAGAAAAGGTATAGTTACAGTATGTACAAATGAAGGTGTCGAGTCAGAGAGTCTTGGTGGGAGGGCATGTACGCTCTTCGGCGTCACTTCCGGTGGCATTTAGGTAACACACACTAAGGCCAACCTAGGCTTGCCATTTATAGTGTAACGTTATTCGTATATGCAAATGAGTGGTTGCCACCACAACAATAAGATAGTTTACTAGACGACTAGCCGTCGCTTTAAGGATATATTCTACGTTAATTCGATAATTTCTTTAGTAGATATATTTATTAATATTCTGTTGAATCGACGAAAAACGAATAATTTTGTAATTAATAGAAGCATCGGTCCTCATAAAATTGAGTTGCAATGATCTACGCCAAGGTTTCTGTTCTTTGCGGACACTTCCAGATGAGGTCTGGTTGATGCTCTCTATCCTCGATGTTACCATCTTGTTGGTCTTTCACGTCCATTTGGTGTGGTACAACCGCATCATCATCATCATCATCATCATCATAATCATCATCATCATCATCATCATCATCATCATCATCATCATCATCGTCACTGTCGTTGCTATTAACAATGTTATGTTATCTGAATAAAAACAAAGTTTTCAATAACATGAAAGAAACATACTCACAATATCGCAATTAAAACTGGTGATATAATTTATACAAAAATAGAGGACATTTAGGCCGTTTGCACAGAAAACTTTTACCCAAAATTTTGATTTAAAAAAAAACTGCACTTTTCTCAAGACTGTATACTCCCCCCCCCTACGTCGCAAATGCATCGAAAGCGCTATAATACTTCTCTCATCTCCATCTAAGATAAACCTGAGACCCGGATTATATTCCTTAAGCAAACATTTGGAAAAATCGCACTGAACTATTGCAATCTATCATGCGATTGCGACTTTTCTTAAAAGAACCTGTTTAATTTTTACTACATTCCATCCATATTCTAATTTTTACTACATGTCATCCATATTTTGATTTTTACTACATTCCATCCATTTTTAAATGTTTACTACATTTCATCCATATTCTAATTTTTACGACATTTCATCCATATTTTGATTTTTACTACATTTAATCCATATTCTAATTTTTACATTTCATCCACATTTTACTTTTTACTAGATTTCATCTATATTCTAATTTTTACTACATTTCATCCATATTTTAATTTTACTACATTTAATCCATATTTTAATTTTTACTACATTCCATCCGTATTTTAATTGTTACTACATTTCATCTATATCCTAATTTTTACGATATTTCATCCATATTTCAATGTTTTCTACATTTCATCCATATTTAAATGTTTACTACATTTCATCAATATTTTAATTTACATTATTTCATCCATATTTTAATTTTAACTACATTTCATCTATATTCTTATTTTTACATTTCATCCATATTTTAATTTTTACTACATTTCAGCAATATTTTAATTTTTACTACATTTCAGCAATATTTTAATTTTTACTAAATTTCATCCATTTAAAAATTTTTACTACATTTTATCCATATTCTTATTTTCCTACATTTCATCTATATTTAAATTTTTATTACAGTCCATCCATATTTTAATTTTTACTACATTTCAGCAATATTTTAATTTTTACTACATTTCATTCATATTTTAATGTTTACTACATTTCATCCATATTTTAATGTTTACTATATTTCATCCATATTCTAATTTTTACTACATTTCATCAATATTTTAATTTGTACTACATTTCATCCATGTTTAAATTTTTACTAAATTTCATCCATATTCTAATTTTTACTACATTACATCCATATTCTAATTTTACCACATTCCCTCCATATTTAAATTTTTACTACATTCCATCCATATTTTAATTTTTACTACATTTCATCCATATTCCAATTTTACTACATTCCATCCATATTTTAATTTTTACTACATTTCATCCATATTTAAATTTTTACTATATTTAATCCATATTTAAATTTTTACTACATTCCATACATATTTAAATTTTTACTACATTCCATCCATATTCTAATTTTTACTACATTCCATCCATATTTAAATTTTTACTACATTCCATCCATATTCTAATTTTTAATAAAATTCATCCATATGTACATTTTTACTACATTCCATCCATATTCTAATTTTTAATACATTTCATCCATATTTAAATTTTTAATACATTTCATCCATATTCTAATTTTTACTACATTCCATCCATTTTGAAATGTTTACTACATTAAATGTATTTACATTTGTTTCTACATTTAATTTATATGTTAATTTTTACTACATTTCATCCATATTTTAATGTTTACTACATTTCATCCATATTTTAATGTTTACTACATTTCATCCATATTCTAATTTTTACTACATTTCATCCATATTTTTCCTACACCCATTTATTTATTTATTTATTTATCTATTTTATTTTAACGTCTCTCCACACGCGCGTGTTAATATCATTGCCTTATTAAAATAGGTAAACGCGCGCCAATGACGTTCCTCTTTGCTTTCTTCTTTTTCGTATGTTTTTACCGTTTTCTAATAAATATCAAATCTCTACTTTTCTGAAGACGTTCGTTGATCTGAAAGAACCCGGTAAAACTTCTCGTTTTTTAATGAGTTATTCCTGTATTTAAACTTATTTTTTCGTTTGACTTTTTTTACACATTTTGTCTTAGAACAGCATTTCATTTTTCATGATTATCCTTATATATATATATATATATATATATATATATATATATATATATATATATATATATGCAAACATCATAAAAACTTACAGAATTCGTCTATTGAATTATACCTTTTTTAGTTTTACAATTTTTCTCAGGTCTTTTTTGTATTAAAATCAAAAATAAAAATTAGAAAATGTTCTATAGGTTTCACGAACGTTTTCGATTCGTCGTCGAATCATCTTTAGGTGTTAAAAACAAATGAACAAAAAAGCTACAGAAAGAAGAGAATTTCAAAAAAAGACGGCGCAGAAATGCAAAGAGAACGTTTTTCGCATGGTTTAAGGAAGTCGTTGACGATTTTAATATTACAAGCGCTACCCTATCCCGCTGTCTCAGCGTGATATTTAAAACTATAGCTCAATTTAACAACATCTAAAAAAACATAACTGCCCTTTCTCTTATTATAGACAAATTATTGTTAAAAGCACAAAAAATATACATTCCGAAACAAATTTTTTAAAAATTAAATATACTCGAAGCTATCTACATAAAAACACAACAGCCTTAAATTAACAACATTACATATAAAACCAGTTGTAACATTTTAATGTGCTTAACGTAATGCGAGTTTGTCTGTGATGCCATCCAGCGTTGCTGAATTTAAATCGTCAACGACTTCCTATTAAAATGCGAAAAACGTTCTATTCGCGTTTCTCCGCCGTCTATTTAATTTTTTTTTTCTTTCTCCAGTGTGTTTGTTCATTAGCTTTTGAAACCTGAGGATGATTTTACGAAGAATAGAAAACGTTCGTGCAACCTATGAAACATGTATTATTATTTTTTAAATTTTAATACGAAAAAGACCGTCAGAAAAATTGAACAATTAAACAAAAGTATAATTACACATACGGTTATTGTTATTTTTAATAATGTTTGCACATATATATATATATATATATATATATATATATATATATATATATATATATATATATATATATATATATGTGTGTGTGTGTGTGTGTGTGTGCAAGGTTAGTAGGAGAGAATCCAAGCAGAATGCTCCATTATTAAGAAAAGTAAAAAGTTAGAGCGTAATATGTATTTAGTAATGTTGTACAGAAGGTCAGAACAACATCGCTACCGTCGGTGTCAAATCCTAACAAACGTGAACAATAAAGGCCTTATTATTGAAACTCTCTTCAGCCTCTATTTATGTCTCGCTAGGGACAGTTTCCATAAATAGGCCATATAGTTCTTTTTGTTATTATTTCCAACCGACGGTACCGATTGTTTACCTTCTGTAAAACATCAATATATATATATATATATATATATATATATATATATATATATATATATATATATATATATATATATATATATATATATTATAAAGGTGTTTGTTTAGTTGCGAAATTGGTAAATTCATCGGTCAATTCTCTACTGAAACAAAGACCCTGATTCGGCTCATGGAAACGGTACTTTCGAATATATCTAAACATAAGTTGTCCGTCATATTCAACGACATTCGTCTGAAAGAGAAAATTCTGCCTAAATACAGAGAAAGCGTAAAATGAGGAATGTTGTCTTTCAACACGATAGAGCTCTTCCCCACTATTCGTGGTTTAGCTCGAGGTTTTCTCTCTTCAAAATTTAAAGAACATCGTGTTATTGGCCAAGGATACGAAACACCGTGGCCACCAAGGTCGCCTGATCTCAACCCACTGGACTTCTATTTTGGGCGCATGCTGAAGATCCGCGTATTCCATCACTTCCAGCCTAACAATCTTCATGAGCTCAAAGACCCCATCATTTCAGAGGTAAATAAAGGTTTCTGGGATATATTTAGGTTTTCCGTGAATAATTCAGTGAAATGTGTTGTTGATTGAAAAAGAAGGTGGTAGAATTGAACATTTTTGTGATGTTACAAACCCCATTGTATCGTATTGAATTGTTTGAAAATCATATTTACATTAACACAATTTTAAAAGATTTACAATAGTTTTATAATCGTATTGAGAAATAGAGTTAATTTCAAAATAATATTTACACAAGGTTCACACTGTTTATGAAAATACTCAACCGATAACAGACTCCTATTAAATAACACGATGTAAGTGGTCGTTTCAGCAGGGAAAATGCAATTTGTAGAAATCGCAATTGTATGCCTTTTTTGAATGGCTCAATTATGTTCTCGGCATTGAATTACAATTTTCTACTTAATGTACTTACAGGAGACACCACGTGTAATTTGCTAAAATCCATTAGTGAAAGGGGTGCTATAGAACAAATCGGAGTCGAACTTGGTACACCAGATCGTCAGTTCGCGTCATTATCCACTTCACCAGGTGCACCTTCTGTTTCGGGGGTGTTCCCATTTTATTGGACCACAGATATTCGTGATATGGTATCGAACTTCAATAAATAATTAAAACGGAAGAATCCGACACGAAAACTATTTGCATTATTTGGATTATTCGGACTACTGTTCATATTGGATGTTTTTCTCACAACGTTTCAGCCGATGTTATCTCAGACTTTTTTTAATGCGTTTCTTCGAACTCGGAAATCTGTACCGAATATTGAATGGATCCTTCATTTAATCCATGGGAGTAGCTTGTTCCCGTTCCCTCAGCCATTAGAGGCTAGAAGTCTTTAGTAATTCGTGATTGTATTTTAAATTTCGCCCGTAATTACACCTAGAACTGATTATTACTTAGTCCTTATATTCGTTGGACAGCGGATCTTTGCTTACCAATATCCAAGATGAGAAACGTAATAATCCAAATAATAAAAATTGCCCAAATAACACAAATTATCAACCCTCTATTCAAACATTCCGAAATACGAACCTATAATTTACTAACATGTTGATTAAACAAAAGATTAAGACAAGATGCTTTTACGCCTTTTACGAGATGCATCTGCTGGTAAAACAACATGAATATACCGGATCTGACGCACAGTACTCAACTACTTATATAGACCGCATGCATGGTTTGGTTAACTATTTCTTTATCTGGAACTAACAAAGCGTAACACTTCGTATATTGAACACATCATTGTAGTTCCGTTTCCATCAAATAAAGTATCCCGTGCCATTTTATTAACTTCGTTTTGCGCATTTTCCAGTGACTTTAGTTATAATTATTTAAATTTTACAATCGATATAACTATCAGTCTATCAATTACACAACTAAGTGTTTTTTTTTTAATTTTCGCTATTAAATATTAAAGTACCTCTGTGAAACTATACATTTATAAGGTTACACAAAAACTTACAAAAGGAACACAACTATTCTGTAGTGTTTGTATTCTATCGGGTAGTTTTTCAGTTAAATGTTGTAACATGATATGGCCATAATTGAATTTGGATAGGACGTTAGTTTCAATTAATTTAAATTGACATAATTCCTTGAAGAAATTAACGAATCTACCTGCATGTTTCAGCTTGAAATATTACTTCGTGTGGTGTCCACTCCTGTTGTGTCCTTTTTGTTCCATAGGCATGATCGTTTCATTTGAGGCCAACGTTGTGGTATGATATTACTGATATTAAATTAAGTCACGCTTAACATAAAACCTCTGAAAATTTGCAAGAGAACAAATATTCGCCCTGAAATCATTTACACACACATGAATATGTCGACGATTGATTAGCAAAAAACACAGCAAACAAGGCGAATATTTTTCTTTTAAATTGTTCTATCGAGAAAACCCTTTAACTGATGTAGCATAATAGTAATCTTTTTTAGAAAAATAGTATTAGTCAGTAAAGGAGGCGATTTGTACACTTTGTACAATGTTTACTGATCAGGAACTGACACTTCACACTTCATTTAGCCAATATGATACACAGTCTATCAAACTAATGATTATACGCATGTATTTTTCAAATGTTTTTCATCTTTTCTAAGATATAATTCTCTTTCATTTTTTTAATGACAGTAGTTATAACGTTCTAATCTTATCGATATATCAAACAGTCTACTTAAATGTAGAGAAAACACATCTAGTTATTTCTTCCAGCTAAAATGTGGTATATGTATATATGTCTAATAGCAACATGTATTCACTCAATAGTATACGATCAATCATTTATTATTAAGATTGCTTGTTCATATTAGTAACCCCCAAATAGTTGATTTGGCGTAAAATACCCGCCAAGCATCGGTGAGTGTACCGTATAATTATTAGTAGTAATAATAGTACTAGTAATAGTAGTAGCAGTTGTATTAGTGGTAGTATTAATTACTTAACATATATTAGAACTTTTCGGACTGAATGATGTGTGTTTATAATTATTAAAGTTAAATCAGGTTTCCTGTTTATTGACTAGAAAAAACCTTCCAGGTTTGCCCGAAGTCATGACTAACAAAATAGAAATGGTTAGTTTGTGTAACAACTGTTAATTCAAACTTTTCTTTCTAAATCTCTTTCTGACTGTCGCTTTTTTCTTCATCTCTCTCACTCATAAAGAGGATACAAATAAATAATAAACATAATACGAAAAAGATAGCTGCCTAATTGAACTAGTTTCAGTTTTGTTTTTGCAACAACTACAACTAAGAATTAAAAATAGTGTTTGTTTATACACTCATGAATTTATTTCTCCTTATTTTAGCCAACATATTTTGCAATAATCAAGACGAAGTCACGAATAATTCAGTTATGTAAAATCTGTAAGTGTATGCTGTGTAGATTCTTAGACACATGAAATTACGATTTGTCTGTGAGTTTTTATTAGTTCATTTATTCATTCATAAATTCACCTGCCATGAAAGACGTGGTATATATTCTTTAAGCTTAGATTCCATAAATAATAAAGACAAACATATGATGTATTGACAAATGCCAACTCAAATACTAGCCAAAAACTGCGTTATAATTATTACAATGGGAAAGAAGAAGAAGCATCTTAGACGCAGTCTAGAAAATCGGATCTCAAATTACTTAGCGGGGGAGGGGATCAGGTCTTGACATTCTTCATGGGAAAATGCCTCTGCATTTCTCTGAGGAAATGAACAACAATGAAAAGTTTTGATTTCATTTCCTCAATAAGAAATTATTAACATTCATTTGGGAATAATTAGCAAGCAATCGTTATTTACAAATCCATATTTAATCTTTAAGGTCAGCGAATTCGGTTAAATACTCGTTAGTGTAAACCGTTCTTATGAAGAAATGTGCTTATAAACATCACTTGTATTGCATAGAGTGTAGAAATAAGACCTTGGGTTTACTTTCGCTTCCCTTATTTTTTCTTTTAGTCCTCACATTTC
This sequence comes from Sepiola atlantica, assembly GCA_963556195.1. Classification (NCBI taxonomy): domain Eukaryota; kingdom Metazoa; phylum Mollusca; class Cephalopoda; order Sepiida; family Sepiolidae; genus Sepiola; species Sepiola atlantica. The sequence goes on along the minus strand of OY744521.1, from coordinate 14,848,712 downwards.
ATGAGTGATGTTGTTTGCAATGGTTGTAACTGAGGGCACTAATGACATTCTATGTGTCTCTCTTTATTGTCATGCATTCGTGTCGTTTTAAAAATCAGTTCGGTGTGTGCTTGCGTACGCGACGGCTCGTGTTAGAGTCATCTCACCAACTCAACTTCGAGTAAATATTTTTCTTAGATAAAAATAAATCATTATATGTTTTATATATAAAACTAGCAGGGCTACCCGGCGTTGCTCAGGTTATAGAATAGAAGAAAAATCGCGTGTGTAACATCTTTATATTCAAACTTCTATTTCTCTCCCTTTCTCTATAGCCGTCTCTTTATCTTTCTACTTTTCTCTTCTCTGGTCGCCCAATTTCACAGCTACTTTCTCATTTTGCCTTTTGCGAAAGCTGTTTCTTCTCCACCATTCCTCTTACGTTGGCCAGGGCAAAAGTATGACATATTTCTATAAAAAGTACCACCTCTGTCTGTGCCTTCTATATAGGTACATAATATATAAGTACCTATCGCCACTCTGGTGTGAATGCTAAATCCGTATCTATTGTCGCCCAGGTGCGCATGGTATGTACTTACTTATCACCATCCCTGTTCACATGCTATATACGTACCTATTACAGCCCCGGTGCGCATACTATATACGTACCTATTGGCGTTGCACGGGGATCACTTCTCCAGTCGCCCTCCTTCCACAGTTGCCAGGAGTAAAAGATGTCACGTACATGGTTGCCAATTCACCCTGGCTACACTATCTCCGGCCTCCCCAAAACTCTGCACTACCTCTCCATTCCCTTGAGTAAAAATGTAATATTTCTATTAAAAGTACCATATTTGTCTTCATTATTAATGTTAATAAGGGTGTTTGTTTATTTACTTCTTCATGTCCGTGTATGTTAGATAAAATAACCTAGGTCAATCAGGCCCCTCTGACAGCAGTCTTTGTTAATGATAATAATGGTGTCTATTTACTTCTTTCATGTTTGTGTATGTTAGATTAAATAACCTAGGTTGATCACCGATTAAATATTTTATATGAATATAATAAATGGTATCAATGGGGAAGAATAATTTTTTCTTTTAAATTCACCGATCGAGACATTATTTTATATGAATATAAATAATAGTGCTAACAATGGGGACCCTTCCTATTACATTCTACTCAGACTCCGTAATATACCATTCGGGTTGAACTCCAGGCCTTGACTCTTTCCTGAACATCAGGCTCTGACTCCTACCCGAACAATTAGGACCTGACTACTTCCTGAAGAGCTGGCTCCGACTCCTTAAACATCAGGGTGACTCTTTCATATACTGCAAGCTCTGAATCTTTTCCCGAACTTCCAGCTTTGACTGTTTCACTGTTTCACTGCTCCCCGAACATCAGTTTGTTTTTTTTAATCCTGTGCTATGGTGTGTATAATAAACACATCTGCTCTATCTAGGATATTGAACTCTATTTAATTAAACACTCGTTCTATGTAGGATAATGAGCACTTTTAAAATAAGGAGGCCAAGAGAGCACTATCACAATCAAGCGCCTAGAACTTGTTAAATTTCAATGTAAAAAAATGATGACTGATTTGCTATTCTCTTTTACTGGATAACATTAAAAGCAGTGTTTAATTATAACATTAAAGGGAAAATGCCAATGTTACCTTACTGTAAAGAATTTACTATTTTATGTTAACCTTCCACTATTTTCAGGCCTCCCCAAAACTCTGCACTACCTCTCCATTCCCTGGAGTAAAAATGTAACATTTCTATTAAAAGTACCATATTTGTCTTCATTAGTATTGTTAATAAGGGTGTTTGTTTATTTACTTCTTCATGTCCGTGTATGTTAGATAAAATAACCTAGGTTGATCAGGCCCCTCTGACAGCAGTCTTTGTTAATGATAATAATGGTGTCTATTTACTTCTTTCATGTTTGTGTATGTTAGATTAAATAACCTAGGTTGATCACCGATTAAATATTTTATATGAATATAATAAATGGTATCAATGGGGAAGAATAATTTTTTCTTTTAAACAAATGTCTTAGCTGGAGAAACATAGAAATATTAATTTTTTTTCATATGTTAGAACAATGATGACCGACGACACTCTTTCCCACACTTCTGATGGTCTTGTGTCTAATTTGTGTTATGAGTAAATGTGGTATTGTGGTGACTAACATTCTAGTTATAGTAGGATATACATTTTTATTACTTTAGAACACTTTTGAAAGCCTTGTTTTGAATGTAATTTTTTCATATTTTCTGCAAGTAAATAATTCAAAGTTTAGTATTTGTTCAGATGGATGGTTAACGTCCGTAAAAACTAAAAAGAATGAAAGTTTACAACTTGTTCAATAAAGCAAAAAGCAAATATACGGTTATGAGTAAATGTGGTATTGTGGTGACTGATCATTCTAGTTAAAAGTAGAATAGACCGAATTTACAGAAAGCTGCTGTATTTAGGGTAAAGAACACCGACAGATTAAGCAGGTACACCTTACCAAGTTTTACACTGTTCTATCTAACATATTGAACAGTTACTGATTTAGTATATATCCATTAGTAAATTACACACATGCTATCTCTATGATATTGTGCACTGTTAGATTCACCATAAGACATACTAAGAGTCACACTATATTATAACACATACTTGCTCTATCTAGAGTATTAAATACATCCGAATGCAGCATTTACTATGTTTTGAGTGTCCTACTGCATTATTGCACACATCTGTTGCATCTAGGGAACTGATCAGTGTTTTCTACAAAATATAACATTTAGAAAGTGTCCTAGTGCAGTAATAATGTATTGCTCCTGAGTTTGTTTCAGATTATAAACCTAGGCATGAACAACAAAACAATAGTAAAAAAATGTGCTTAACATATTTATGAAAAATGATTAGTTTATTGCTCAATATATTGAAACGCATTTATTTTAAGTTTGTTCACCACTTTCAAGCAAGAATATATTGTAAAAAAACAAAAACAATTTTATATTTAAATGGGTGATTTTTATTTTAATGTGTCTTTTGAGAATGTGTAATTGTGTCAAAAGATAAAAACACAAATTTAAAAAAGGAACTGCAGCACTTAATGATATCAATCACAGAAACACATTGTTCAACCGTGATGTTTTAGTAATAAAACGTTTTTTTAACCGTTTGATTATTTGTAATAAGATTTTTGCTATAGTCTTCATTTTATATAAAAGAATATAAAAATAAATTTCAATCAACCTGGAGATTTCGATGATGACAATGTAGCTTGTGTGGTTAATGAAACTAAGTAGGCAAATTCACTTAAATGAAAGATGTAATTGGGAAAAACAACCAAATTGTCTGAAATGGAAGATGAAATTAGAAAATATACTATTCAATTGAATGAGTACAGTAATCAAAATGATGTGGCTAAAAATGTACATCATTAATAATCACTTTTTAAAACTCAAAATATGAAAGTACTGAAATGTTTGTGTTAAGTTCTTATTAGTGACTTGCTATCATCAAGAATCCACCCCAAAGAATGTTCTTTCTTTTATGATTTTGAGGAATAGATAATTAAAAACATGAGAGCTATGACGTAGTTATTATTGCAAGAACAGAGTCCTTCGTTTGTGATGATCACTGATCTTTTTTTTAAATTTTTTTTTTACTAATCATACATCAAACTAAAGTCATGTATTAAAAAGAAATTGTTCATAACGATTACACACAAACACAAAAAATAACTGAAGCAGTGAGTCCTGTGTTTATAAGAATAAATGGTGTCTATTAATCCATGCATAAGATAATGGGTAGTCTGAATTTCTCTTAATTCAAATTGTGGTAAAGCCGGACTCTGATAATCAAATCTGAAGGAAAGAAAGCATCAAATATATAGAACATAAAGGAATCTATTTAAAAGGTGTTCTGAATTGTGAATAGAAAAGGATAAAATGCAGTTTGTTTAAAAATAGATAGTTTTGTAGTAAAAGATATATAATTACAAAGAACAAATGCTGTACTCTATTGAAAAAGGCTGCTTCAATTGAGATTTTCTGGTACTGGGGGGTCTCAGGCTGTTAAGCAATTCCAAACTGAAACAGAACTAAGATATTGTTTAGTAGTAAAATAGCTTGGCCATTTTGCTAAGATCAAAGTGTGGTATCTGTTCTGATGGGTGCTGCACTTCATGGATCGGTGTTGTTTTGGCCTTCGGGGCTTGGTTTCCGCCGGTCTGTGGGTCTGATCTGTCCTGTGCAGTTCTAGGAGGTCCACCCTCCCAGGCTTTACCTCCCCTCTTTGGGGAGGAGTAAGTTAATTGCTTGCTGCCTGAAACGCCCCTGCCGGGGAATGTCGACAGGGTTGCCCAGGCAATTTTTAATGGCCAGAGTGCTCACCTTCTCGAGCGCTGGCTTTTCAAATCCCACTGTCAGTCCTTGTGTCACATATTCCTATTGTGGGTGGGGGTTAAATAACGCCTTTTGGCTAAGATCAAAGTGTAGTATCTGTTCCGATGGATACTGCACTTCATAGATCGGTATTGTCTTGGCCTTCTGGGGCTTGGTTTCCGCCGGTCTGTGGGTCTGATCTGTCCTGTGCAGTTCTAGGAGGTCCACCCTCCCAGGTTTTACCTCCCCTCTTTGGGAAGGAGTAAGTTAATTGCTTACTGCCTGAGGCGCCCCTACCGGGGAATGCCGACAGGGCTGCCCAAGCAATTTTTAATGGCCAGAGTGCTCACCTTCTCGAGCGCTGGCTTTTCAAATCCCACTTTCAGTCCTTCTGTCACATATTCCTATTGTGGGTGGGGGTTAAATAACGCCTTTTGGCTAAGATTAAAGTGTAGTATCTGTTCCGATTGATACTGCACCCCATAAACTGGTATCGTCTTGGCCTTCGGGGCTTGATTTACGCCGGTCTATGGGTCTGTCCTGTGCAGTTGTAGTAGGTCCACCTTCCCAGGCTTTGCCTCCCCTCTTTGGGGAGGAGTAAGTTTATTGCTTACTGCCTGAGGCGCCCCTACCGGGGAATGCCGACGGGCCTGCCCAGGCAATTTTTAAACCCCATTTTCCCAACCCGACTTGTGGGAGTAAGATAAAAACTGGCCTTGTGCCTAACTCCTGGAGAGGAGTAAATCAATACTCTAGTGTAAATTTGTGTTGACGTTTTCCTTTGTGTAACTTTCTAATAGGAGATGTATTTACTATTGCCTGTTGGGTGAGGTGCTTTACTATATTCACGAGGGAGTCTCAATGGGACTATACAGTCATTTCACTTCTCACCAAAGTGCCATTGTTTTCACTAAGTTTCAGTGCTAATAGTTTTCAAACATTTACTTAGAAAGTGAAAATAATTATAAAAAAAAGAATGTGCACCAAAAAAGTAAACAAAAATATTTTCTCTGATAATGACTGTTTTCCCCTATCTGTCTGACTGTCTCCCTTGCTTCATCTGTGTGCATGGTTTGGTTTATATCATGTAGCAGTATTTATATGGTGTTGCATAGTTAATAGAATAATACACATGCTGTTTATTGAATGTAACATCGACAGACTAATAGATTAAATAGCAAGCAAATAAAAATACTTGTTTGAAACAAAATAGTTGAAGAATACATTACCAGAGCCTTGTTAGCCAGGGTTATACAGAGTGAAACGGGCTATAATAACTGGTGTAAAGTTACATCCATAACCTCCTAAGCATTTACACTGTTTTACCCTGTTACCACCTCCCAGAACGGGGACCAGAGGTTGGATTTTGGGAGGCATGTTTGGATGTTAAACAACCAAAACCATGTTCTTTTAGTCAATTCTCAACTGTCATTCATTTTTAAGTTATTCTCAACTCTGGAGAGGTGTCATTCATTTTTAAGTCATTCTCAACTCTGGTGGATGTGTCATTCATTTTCTAATTATTCTCAACTCAGGGGGGGGCATCATTCATTATTTAATTATTCTAAACTCTGGGAGAGTTGTCATTTTAGAATTGGTAATTTGTATAAACAAAATGTAGTTAAAATGAGTTTAGAATTCTGAAAACTCTTGAGGAGTTTGAAATTGGTGACTTACTGGAAAAGAACATGATGACAATTAATATTGGAATTTTTATTGTGTTCTACACATTTCAGTTGTCAATTTTGTTTTGTTTATCTGTTTGTTTTAGATTCTTACGTACCTATTACAGACTCGGTGCGCATACTATATACGTACCTATTGGCGTTGCACGGGGATCACTTCTCCAGTCGCCCTCCTTCCACAGTTGCCAGGAGTAAAAGATGTCACGTACATGGTTGCCAATTCACCCTGGCTACACTATCTCCGGCCTCCCCAAAACTCTGCACTACCTCTCCATTCCCTGGAGTAAAAATGTAACATTTCTATTAAAAGTACCATATTTGTCTTCATTAGTATTGTTACTAAGGGTGTTTGTTTATTTACTTCTTCATGTCCGTGTATGTTAGATAAAATAACCTAGGTCGATCAGGCCCCTCTGACAGCAGTCTTTGTTAATGATAATAATGGTGTCTATTTACTTCTTTCATGTTTGTGTATGTTAGATTAAATAACCTAGGTTGATCACCGATTAAATATTTTATATGAATATAATAAATGGTATCAATGGGGAAGAATAATTTTTTCTTTTAAATTCACCGATCGAGACATTATTTTATATGAATATAAATAATAGTGCTAACAATGGGGACCCTTCCTATTACATTCTACTCAGACTCCGTAATATACCATTCGGGTTGAACTCCAGGCCTTGACTCTTTCCTGAACATCAGGCTCTGACTCCTACCCGAACAATTAGGACCTGACTACTTCCTGAAGAGCTGGCTCCGACTCCTTAAACATCAGGGTGACTCTTTCATATACTGCAAGCTCTGAATCTTTTCCCGAACCTCCAGCTTTGACTGTTTCACTGTTTCACTGCTCCCCGAACATCAGTTTGTTTTTTTTTAATCCTGTGCTATGGTGTGTATAATAAACACATCTGCTCTATCTAGGATATTGAACTCTATTTAATTAAACACTCGTTCTATGTAGGATAATGAGCACTTGTAAAATAAGGAGGTCAAGAGAGCACTATCACAATCAAGCGCCTAGAACTTGTTAAATTTCAATGTAAAAAAATGATGACTGATTTGCTATTCTCTTTTACTGGATAACATTAAAAGCAGTGTTTAATTATTGATAACATTAAAGGGAAAATGCCAATGTTACCTTACTGTAAAGAATTTACTATTTTATGTTAACCTTCCACTAACCTTGCTCAGCAACAAATGTCTTAGCTGGGTTATTTAACATATATATATATTTTTTTTTTCATATGTTAGAACAATGATGACCGACGACACTCTTTCCCACACTTCTGACTGTCTTGTGTCTAATTTGTGTTATGAGTAAATGTGGTATTGTGGTGACTAACATTCTAGTTATAGTAGGATATACATTTTTATTACTTTAGAACACTTTTGAAAGCCTTGTTTTGAATGTAATTTTTTCATATTTTCTGCAAGTAAATAATTCAAAGTTTAGTATTTGTTCAGATGGATGCTACAACCCTTAATTGGTAACTGAAGTCGGTACCAGTCTAAGTGTTTGGTTAACGTCCATAAAAACTAAAAAGAATGAAAGTTTACAACTTGTTCAATAAAGCAAAAAGCAAATATAAGGTTATGAGTAAATGTGGTATTGTGGTGACTGATCATTCTAGTTAAAAGTAGAATAGACCGAATTTACAGAAAGCTGCTGTATTTAGGGTAAAGAACACCGACAGATTAAGCAGGTACACCTTACCAAGTGTTACACTGTTCTATCTAACATATTGAACAGTTACTGATTTAGTATATATCCATTTGTAAATTACACACATGCTATCTCTATGATATTGTGCACTGTTAGATTCACCATAAGACATACTAAGAGTCACACTATATTATAACACATACTTGCTCTATCTAGAGTATTAAGTACATCCGAATGCAGCATTTACTATGTTTTGAGTGTCCTACTGCATTATTGCACACATCTGTTGCATCTAGGGAACTGATCAGTGTTTTCTACAAAATATAACATTTAGAAAGTGTCCTAGTGCAGTAATAATGTATTGCTCCTGAGTTTGTTTCAGATTATAAACCTAGGCATGAACAACAAAACAATAGTAAAAAAATGTGCTTAACATATTTATGAAAAATGATTAGTTTATTGCTCAATATATTGAAACACATTTATTTTAAGTTTGTTCACCACTTTCAAGCAAGAATATAATGAAAAAAACAAAAACAATTTTATATTTAAATGGGTGATTTTTATTTTAATGTGTCTTTTGAGAATGTGTAATTGTGTCAAAAGATAAAAACACAAATTTAAAAAAGGAACTGCAGCACTTAATGATATCAATCACAGAAACACATTGTTCAACCGTGATGTTTTAGTAATAAAACGTTTTTTTAACCGTCCTCATTTTGATTATTTGTAATAAGATTTTTGCTATAGTCTTCATTTTATATAAAAGAATATAAAAATAAATTTCAAGCTACATTGTCATCATCGAAATCTCCAGGTTGATTGTGTGGTTAATGAAACTAAGTAGGCAAATTCACTTAAATGAAATATGTAATTGGGAAAAACAACCAAATTGTCTGAAATGGAAGATGAAATTAGAAAATATACTATTCAATTGAATGAGTACAGTAATCAAAATGATGTGGCTAAAAATGTACATCATTAATAATCACTTTTTAAAACTCAAAATATGAAAGTACTGAAATGTTTGTGTTAAGTTCTTATTAGTGACTTGCTATCATCAAGAATCCACCCCAAAGAATGTTCTTTCTTTTATGATTTTGAGGAATAGATAATTAAAAACATGAGAGCTATGACGTAGTTATTATTGCAAGAACAGAGTCCTTCGTTTGTGATGATCACTGATCTTTTTTTTAAATTTTTTTTTTACTAATCATACATCAAACTAAAGTCATGTATTAAAAAGAAATTGTTCATAACGATTACACACAAACACAAAAAATAACTGAAGCAGTGAGTCCTGTGTTTATAAGAATAAATGGTGTCTATTAATCCATGCATAAGATAATGGGTAGTCTGAATTTCTCTTAATTCAAATTGTGGTAAAGCCGGACTCTGATAATCAAATCTGAAGGAAAGAAAGCATCAAATATATAGAACATAAAGGAATCTATTTCAAAGGTGTTCTGAATTGTGAATAGAAAAGGATAAAATGCAGTTTGTTTAAAAATAGATAGTTTTGTAGTAAAAGATATATAATTACAAAGAACAAATGCTGTACTCTATTGAAAAAGGCTGCTTCAATTGAGATTTTCTGGTACTGGGGGGTCTCAGGCTGTTAAGCAATTCCAAACTGAAACAGAACTAAGATATTGTTTAGTAGTAAAATAGCTTGGCCATTTTGCTAAGATCAAAGTGTAATATCTGTTCCGATGGGTGCTGCACTTCATGGATCGGTGTTGTTTTGGCCTTCGGGGCTTGGTTTCCGCCGGTCTGTGGGTCTGATCTGTCCTGTGCAGTTCTAGGAGGTCCACCCTCCCAGGCTTTACCTCCCCTCTTTAGGGAGGAGTAAGTTAATTGCTTGCTGCCTGAGGCGCCCCTGCCGGGGAATGCCGACAGGGCTGCCCAGGCAATTTTTAATGGCCAGAGTGCTCATCTTCTCGAGCGCTGGCTTTTCAAATCCCACTTTCCGACCTTGTGTCACATATTCCTATTGTGGGTGGGGGTTAAATAACGCCTTTTGGCTAAGATCAAAGTGTAGTATCTGTTCCGATGGATACTGCACGTCATAGATCGGTATTGTCTTGGCCTTCTGGGGCTTGGTTTCCGCCGGTCTGTGGGTCTGATCTGTCCTGTGCAGTTCTAGGAGGTCCACCCTCCCAGGTTTTACCTCCCCTCTTTGGGGAGGAGTAAGTTAATTGCTTACTGCCTGAGGCGCCCCTACCGGGGAATGCCGACGGGGCTGCCCAGGCAATTTTTAATGGCCAGAGTGCTCACCTTCTCGAGCGCTGGCTTTTCAAATCCCACTTTCAGTCCTTCTGTCACATATTCCTATTGTGGGTGGGGGTTAAATAACGCCTTTTGGCTAAGATCAAAGTGTAGTATCTGTTCCGATGGATACTGCACCCCATAAACTGGTATCGTCTTGGCCTTCGGGGCTTGATTTACGCCGGTCTATGGGTCTGTCCTGTGCAGTTCTAGGAGGTCCACCTTCCCAGGCTTTGCCTCCCCTCTTTGGGGAGGAGTAAGTTTATTGCTTACTGCCTGAGGCGCCCCTACCGGGGAATGCCGACGGGGCTGCCCAGGCAATTTTTAAACCCCACTTTCCCAACCCGACTTGTGGGAGTAAGATAAAAACTGGCCTTGTGCCTAACTCCTGGAGAGGAGTAAATCAATACTCTAGTGTAAATTTGTGTTGACGTTTTCCTTTGTGTAACTTTCTAATAGGAGATGTATTTACTATTGCCTGTTGGGTGAGGTGCTTTACTATATTCACGAGGGAGTCTCAATGGGACTATACAGTCATTTCACTTCTCACCAAAGTGCCATTGTTTTCACTAAGTTTCAGTGCTAATAGTTTTCAAACATTTACTTAGAAAGTGAAAATAATTATAAAAAAAAGAATGTGCACCAAAAAAGTAAACAAAAATATTTTCTCTGATAATGACTGTTTTCCCCTATCTGTCCGACTGTCTCCCTTGCTTCATCTGTGTGCATGGTTTGGTTTATATCATGTAGCAGTATTTATATGGTGTTGCATAGTTAATAGAATAATACACATGCTGTTTATTGAATGTAACATCGACAGACTAATAGATTAAATAGCAAGCAAATAAAAATACTTGTTTGAAACAAAATAGTTGAAGAATACATTACCAGAGCCTTGTTAGCCAGGGTTATACAGAGTGAAACGGGCTATAATAACTGGTGTAAAGTTACATCCATAACCTCCTAAGCATTTACACTGTTTTACCCTGTTACCACCTCCCAGAACGGGGACCAGAGGTTGGATTTTGGGAAGCATGTTTGGATGTTAAACAACCAAAACCATGTTCTTTTAGTCAATTCACAACTGTCATTCATTTTTAAGTTATTCTCAACTCTGGAGAGGTGTCATTCATTTTTAAGTCATTCTCAACTCTGGTGGATGTGTCATTCATTTTCTAATTATTCTCAACTCAGGGGGGGGGCATCATTCATTATTTAATTATTCTAAACTCTGGGAGAGTTGTCATTTTAGAATTGGTAATTTGTATAAACAAAATGTAGTTAAAATGAATTTAGAATTCTGAAAACTCTTGAGGAGTTTGAAATTGGTGACTTACTGAAAAAAAACATGATGACAATGAATATTGGAATTTTTATTGTGTTCTACACATTTCAGTTGTCAATTTTTTTTTGTTTATCTGTTGATTTTAGATTCTTACCTATTTAGACTTTAGGTCATGTTGGGAGTTAAAATGAATTTAGAATTCTGAAAACTCTTGAGGAGTTTGAAATTGGTGACTTACTGAAAAAGAACATGATGACAATGAATATTGGTATTTTTATTGTGTTCTACACATTTCAGTTGTCAATTTTGTTTTGTTTATTCGTTTGTTTTAGATTCTTACGTACCTATTACAGCCCCGGTGCGCATACTATATACGTACCTATTGGCGTTGCACGGCGATCACTTCTCCAGTCGCCTCCTTCCACAGTTGCCAGGAGTAAAAGATGTCACGTACATGGTTGCCAATTCACCCTGGCTACACTATCTCCGGCCTCCCCAAAACTCTGCACTACCTCTCCATTCCCTGGAGTAAAAATGTAACATTTCTATTAAAAGTACCATATTTGTCTTCATTAGTATTGTTAATAAGGGTGTTTGTTTATTTACTTCTTCATGTCCGTGTATGTTAGATAAAATAACCTAGGTCGATCAGGCCCCTCTGACAGCAGTCTTTGTTAATGATAATAATGGTGTCTATTTACTTCTTTCATGTTTGTGTATGTTAGATTAAATAACCTAGGTTGATCACCGATTAAATATTTTATATGAATATAATAAATGGTATCAATGGGGAAGAATAATTTTTTCTTTTAAATTCACCGATCGAGACATTATTTTATATGAATATAAATAATAGTGCTAACAATGGGGACCCTTCCTATTACATTCTACTCAGACTCCGTAATATACCATTCGGGTTGAACTCCAGGCCTTGACTCTTTCCTGAACATCAGGCTCTGACTCCTACCCGAACAATTAGGACCTGACTACTTCCTGAAGAGCTGGCTCCGACTCCTTAAACATCAGGGTGACTCTTTCATATACTGCAAGCTCTGAATCTTTTCCCGAACCTCCAGCTTTGACTGTTTCACTGTTTCACTGCTCCCCGAACATCAGTTTGTTTTTTTTTAATCCTGTGCTATGGTGTGTATAATAAACACATCTGCTCTATCTAGGATATTGAACTCTATTTAATTAAACACTCGTTCTATGTAGGATAATGAGCACTTGTAAAATAAGGAGGTCAAGAGAGCACTATCACAATCAAGCGCCTAGAACTTGTTAAATTTCAATGTAAAAAAATGATGACTGATTTGCTATTCTCTTTTACTGGATAACATTAAAAGCAGTGTTTAATTATTGATAACATTAAAGGGAAAATGCCAATGTTACCTTACTGTAAAGAATTTACTATTTTATGTTAACCTTCCACTAACCTTGCTCAGCAACAAATGTCTTAGCTGGGTTATTTAACATATATATATATTTTTTTTTTCATATGTTAGAACAATGATGACCGACGACACTCTTTCCCACACTTCTGACTGTCTTGTGTCTAATTTGTGTTATGAGTAAATGTGGTATTGTGGTGACTAACATTCTAGTTATAGTAGGATATACATTTTTATTACTTTAGAACACTTTTGAAAGCCTTGTTTTGAATGTAATTTTTTCATATTTTCTGCAAGTAAATAATTCAAAGTTTAGTATTTGTTCAGATGGATGCTACAACCCTTAATTGGTAACTGAAGTCGGTACCAGTCTAAGTGTTTGGTTAACGTCCATAAAAACTAAAAAGAATGAAAGTTTACAACTTGTTCAATAAAGCAAAAAGCAAATATAAGGTTATGAGTAAATGTGGTATTGTGGTGACTGATCATTCTAGTTAAAAGTAGAATAGACCGAATTTACAGAAAGCTGCTGTATTTAGGGTAAAGAACACCGACAGATTAAGCAGGTACACCTTACCAAGTGTTACACTGTTCTATCTAACATATTGAACAGTTACTGATTTAGTATATATCCATTTGTAAATTACACACATGCTATCTCTATGATATTGTGCACTGTTAGATTCACCATAAGACATACTAAGAGTCACACTATATTATAACACATACTTGCTCTATCTAGAGTATTAAGTACATCCGAATGCAGCATTTACTATGTTTTGAGTGTCCTACTGCATTATTGCACACATCTGTTGCATCTAGGGAACTGATCAGTGTTTTCTACAAAATATAACATTTAGAAAGTGTCCTAGTGCAGTAATAATGTATTGCTCCTGAGTTTGTTTCAGATTATAAACCTAGGCATGAACAACAAAACAATAGTAAAAAAATGTGCTTAACATATTTATGAAAAATGATTAGTTTATTGCTCAATATATTGAAACACATTTATTTTAAGTTTGTTCACCACTTTCAAGCAAGAATATAATGAAAAAAACAAAAACAATTTTATATTTAAATGGGTGATTTTTATTTTAATGTGTCTTTTGAGAATGTGTAATTGTGTCAAAAGATAAAAACACAAATTTAAAAAAGGAACTGCAGCACTTAATGATATCAATCACAGAAACACATTGTTCAACCGTGATGTTTTAGTAATAAAACGTTTTTTTAACCGTCCTCATTTTGATTATTTGTAATAAGATTTTTGCTATAGTCTTCATTTTATATAAAAGAATATAAAAATAAATTTCAAGCTACATTGTCATCATCGAAATCTCCAGGTTGATTGTGTGGTTAATGAAACTAAGTAGGCAAATTCACTTAAATGAAATATGTAATTGGGAAAAACAACCAAATTGTCTGAAATGGAAGATGAAATTAGAAAATATACTATTCAATTGAATGAGTACAGTAATCAAAATGATGTGGCTAAAAATGTACATCATTAATAATCACTTTTTAAAACTCAAAATATGAAAGTACTGAAATGTTTGTGTTAAGTTCTTATTAGTGACTTGCTATCATCAAGAATCCACCCCAAAGAATGTTCTTTCTTTTATGATTTTGAGGAATAGATAATTAAAAACATGAGAGCTATGACGTAGTTATTATTGCAAGAACAGAGTCCTTCGTTTGTGATGATCACTGATCTTTTTTTTAAATTTTTTTTTTACTAATCATACATCAAACTAAAGTCATGTATTAAAAAGAAATTGTTCATAACGATTACACACAAACACAAAAAATAACTGAAGCAGTGAGTCCTGTGTTTATAAGAATAAATGGTGTCTATTAATCCATGCATAAGATAATGGGTAGTCTGAATTTCTCTTAATTCAAATTGTGGTAAAGCCGGACTCTGATAATCAAATCTGAAGGAAAGAAAGCATCAAATATATAGAACATAAAGGAATCTATTTCAAAGGTGTTCTGAATTGTGAATAGAAAAGGATAAAATGCAGTTTGTTTAAAAATAGATAGTTTTGTAGTAAAAGATATATAATTACAAAGAACAAATGCTGTACTCTATTGAAAAAGGCTGCTTCAATTGAGATTTTCTGGTACTGGGGGGTCTCAGGCTGTTAAGCAATTCCAAACTGAAACAGAACTAAGATATTGTTTAGTAGTAAAATAGCTTGGCCATTTTGCTAAGATCAAAGTGTAATATCTGTTCCGATGGGTGCTGCACTTCATGGATCGGTGTTGTTTTGGCCTTCGGGGCTTGGTTTCCGCCGGTCTGTGGGTCTGATCTGTCCTGTGCAGTTCTAGGAGGTCCACCCTCCCAGGCTTTACCTCCCCTCTTTAGGGAGGAGTAAGTTAATTGCTTGCTGCCTGAGGCGCCCCTGCCGGGGAATGCCGACAGGGCTGCCCAGGCAATTTTTAATGGCCAGAGTGCTCATCTTCTCGAGCGCTGGCTTTTCAAATCCCACTTTCCGACCTTGTGTCACATATTCCTATTGTGGGTGGGGGTTAAATAACGCCTTTTGGCTAAGATCAAAGTGTAGTATCTGTTCCGATGGATACTGCACGTCATAGATCGGTATTGTCTTGGCCTTCTGGGGCTTGGTTTCCGCCGGTCTGTGGGTCTGATCTGTCCTGTGCAGTTCTAGGAGGTCCACCCTCCCAGGTTTTACCTCCCCTCTTTGGGGAGGAGTAAGTTAATTGCTTACTGCCTGAGGCGCCCCTACCGGGGAATGCCGACGGGGCTGCCCAGGCAATTTTTAATGGCCAGAGTGCTCACCTTCTCGAGCGCTGGCTTTTCAAATCCCACTTTCAGTCCTTCTGTCACATATTCCTATTGTGGGTGGGGGTTAAATAACGCCTTTTGGCTAAGATCAAAGTGTAGTATCTGTTCCGATGGATACTGCACCCCATAAACTGGTATCGTCTTGGCCTTCGGGGCTTGATTTACGCCGGTCTATGGGTCTGTCCTGTGCAGTTCTAGGAGGTCCACCTTCCCAGGCTTTGCCTCCCCTCTTTGGGGAGGAGTAAGTTTATTGCTTACTGCCTGAGGCGCCCCTACCGGGGAATGCCGACGGGGCTGCCCAGGCAATTTTTAAACCCCACTTTCCCAACCCGACTTGTGGGAGTAAGATAAAAACTGGCCTTGTGCCTAACTCCTGGAGAGGAGTAAATCAATACTCTAGTGTAAATTTGTGTTGACGTTTTCCTTTGTGTAACTTTCTAATAGGAGATGTATTTACTATTGCCTGTTGGGTGAGGTGCTTTACTATATTCACGAGGGAGTCTCAATGGGACTATACAGTCATTTCACTTCTCACCAAAGTGCCATTGTTTTCACTAAGTTTCAGTGCTAATAGTTTTCAAACATTTACTTAGAAAGTGAAAATAATTATAAAAAAAAGAATGTGCACCAAAAAAGTAAACAAAAATATTTTCTCTGATAATGACTGTTTTCCCCTATCTGTCCGACTGTCTCCCTTGCTTCATCTGTGTGCATGGTTTGGTTTATATCATGTAGCAGTATTTATATGGTGTTGCATAGTTAATAGAATAATACACATGCTGTTTATTGAATGTAACATCGACAGACTAATAGATTAAATAGCAAGCAAATAAAAATACTTGTTTGAAACAAAATAGTTGAAGAATACATTACCAGAGCCTTGTTAGCCAGGGTTATACAGAGTGAAACGGGCTATAATAACTGGTGTAAAGTTACATCCATAACCTCCTAAGCATTTACACTGTTTTACCCTGTTACCACCTCCCAGAACGGGGACCAGAGGTTGGATTTTGGGAAGCATGTTTGGATGTTAAACAACCAAAACCATGTTCTTTTAGTCAATTCACAACTGTCATTCATTTTTAAGTTATTCTCAACTCTGGAGAGGTGTCATTCATTTTTAAGTCATTCTCAACTCTGGTGGATGTGTCATTCATTTTCTAATTATTCTCAACTCAGGGGGGGGGCATCATTCATTATTTAATTATTCTAAACTCTGGGAGAGTTGTCATTTTAGAATTGGTAATTTGTATAAACAAAATGTAGTTAAAATGAATTTAGAATTCTGAAAACTCTTGAGGAGTTTGAAATTGGTGACTTACTGAAAAAAAACATGATGACAATGAATATTGGAATTTTTATTGTGTTCTACACATTTCAGTTGTCAATTTTTTTTTGTTTATCTGTTGATTTTAGATTCTTACCTATTTAGACTTTAGGTCATGTTGGGAGTTAAAATGAATTTAGAATTCTGAAAACTCTTGAGGAGTTTGAAATTGGTGACTTACTGAAAAAGAACATGATGACAATGAATATTGGTATTTTTATTGTGTTCTACACATTTCAGTTGTCAATTTTGTTTTGTTTATTCGTTTGTTTTAGATTCTTACGTACCTATTACAGCCCCGGTGCGCATACTATATACGTACCTATTGGCGTTGCACGGCGATCACTTCTCCAGTCGCCTCCTTCCACAGTTGCCAGGAGTAAAAGATGTCACGTACATGGTTGCCAATTCACCCTGGCTACACTATCTCCGGCCTCCCCAAAACTCTGCACTACCTCTCCATTCCCTGGAGTAAAAATGTAACATTTCTATTAAAAGTACCATATTTGTCTTCATTAGTATTGTTAATAAGGGTGTTTGTTTATTTACTTCTTCATGTCCGTGTATGTTAGATAAAATAACCTAGGTCGATCAGGCCCCTCTGACAGCAGTCTTTGTTAATGATAATAATGGTGTCTATTTACTTCTTTCATGTTTGTGTATGTTAGATTAAATAACCTAGGTTGATCACCGATTAAATATTTTATATGAATATAATAAATGGTATCAATGGGGAAGAATAATTTTTTCTTTTAAATTCACCGATCGAGACATTATTTTATATGAATATAAATAATAGTGCTAACAATGGGGACCCTTCCTATTACATTCTACTCAGACTCCGTAATATACCATTCGGGTTGAACTCCAGGCCTTGACTCTTTCCTGAACATCAGGCTCTGACTCCTACCCGAACAATTAGGACCTGACTACTTCCTGAAGAGCTGGCTCCGACTCCTTAAACATCAGGGTGACTCTTTCATATACTGCAAGCTCTGAATCTTTTCCCAAACCTCCAGCTTTGACTGTTTCACTGTTTCACTGCTCCCCGAACATCATTTTTTTTTTTTTTAATCCTGTGCTATGGTGTGTATAATAAACACACCTGCTCTATCTAGGATATTGAACTCTATTTAATTAAACACTCGTTCTATGTAGGATAATGAGCACTTTTAAAATAAGGAGGCCAAGAGAGCACTATCACAATCAAGCGCCTAGATCTTGTTAAATTTCAATGTAAAAAAATGCTGACTGATTTGCTATTCTCTTTTACTGGATAACATTAAAAGCAGTGTTTAATTATTGATAACATTAAAGGGAAAATGCCAATGTTACCTTACTGTAAAGAATTTACTATTTTATGTTAACCTTCCACTAACCTTGCTCAGCAACAAATGTCTTAGCTGGGTTATTTAACATATATATATATTTTTTTTTTCATATGTTAGAACAATGATGACCGACGACACTCTTTCCCACACTTCTGACTGTCTTGTGTCTAATTTGTGTTATGAGTAAATGTGGTATTGTGGTGACTAACATTCTAGTTATAGTAGGATATACATTTTTATTACTTTAGAACACTTTTGAAAGCCTTGTTTTGAATGTAATTTTTTCATATTTTCTGCAAGTAAATAATTCAAAGTTTAGTATTTGTTCAGATGGATGCTACAACCCTTAATTGGTAACTGAAGTCGGTACCAGTTTAAGTGTTTGGTTAACGTACGTAAAAACTAAAAAGAATGAAAGTTTACAACTTGTTCAATAAAGCAAAAAGCAAATATAAGGTTATGAGTAAATGTGGTATTGTGGTGACTGATCATTCTAGTTAAAAGTAGAATAGACCGAATTTACAGAAAGCTGCTGTATTTAGGGTAAAGAACACCGACAGATTAAGCAGGTACACCTTACCAAGTGTTACACTGTTCTATCAAACATATTGAACAGTTACTGATTTAGTATATATCCATTAGTAAATTACACACATGCTATCTCTATGATATTGTGCACTGTTAGATTCACCATAAGACATACTAAGAGTCACACTATATTATAACACATACTTGCTCTATCTAGAGTATTAAGTACATCCGAATGCAGCATTTACTATGTTTTGAGTGTCCTACTGCATTATTGCACACATCTGTTGCATCTAGGGAACTGATCAGTGTTTTCTACAAAATACAACATTTAGAAAGTGTCCTAGTGCAGTAATAATGTATTGCTCCTGAGTTTGTTTCAGATTATAAACCTAGGCATGAACAACAAAACAATAGTAAAAAAATGTGCTTAACATATTTAAGAAAAATTATTAGTTTATTGCTCAATATATTGAAACACATTTATTTTAAGTTTGTTCACCACTTTCAAGCAAGAATATAATGAAAAAAAAACAAAAACAATTTTATATTTAAATGGGTGATTTTTATTTTAATGTGTCTTTTGAGAATGTGTAATTGTGTCAAAAGATAAAAACACAAATTTAAAAAAGGAACTGCAGCACTTAATGATATCAATCACAGAAACACATTGTTCAACCGTGATGTTTTAGTAATAAAACGTTTTTTTAACCGTCCTCATTTTGATTATTTGTAATAAGATTTTTGCTATAGTCTTCATTTTATTTTATATAAAAGAATATAAAAATAAATTTCAAGCTACATTGTCATCATCGAAATCTCCAGGTTGATTGTGTGGTTAATGAAACTAAGTAGGCAAATTCACTTAAATGAAAGATGTAATTGGGAAAAACAACCAAATTGTCTGAAATGGAAGATGAAATTAGAAAATATATTATTCAATTGAATGAGTACAGTAATCAAAATGATGTGGCTAAAAATGTACATCATTAATAATCACTTTTTAAAACTCAAAATATGAAAGTACTGAAATGTTTGTGTTAAGTTCTTATTAGTGACTTGCTATCATCAAGAATCCACCCCAAAGAATGTTCTTTCTTTTATGATTTTGAGGAATAGGTAATTAAAAACATGAGAGCTATGACGTAGTTATTATTGCAATAGAGTTATTATTATAGAGTCCTTCGTTTGTGATGATCAGTGATCTTTTTTTTTTTTTACTAATCATACATCAAACTAAAGTCATGTATTAAAAAGAAATTGTTCATAATGATTACACACACACAAAAAAAATAACTGAAGCAGTGAGTCCTGTGTTAGTCTGAATTTCTCTTAATTGTCGTAAGTGTTTATTAAAAAATTTCAGCAATTGTTTTTTTATTTTTTTTTTGTGAGTTTAATTTTTTTTTTTTTTAATTTATTATAATGGAAAATATCCGAATTTGTCAATTGTTTTTTTATCGTGTAAAGTTCTAATGCCTTTAAAAGAAGTGTATCATATTTAATTATCGACGTTTACGAATGCATATGTGATTATGTCGGATGAGTTTTTATACTTAAAAATATTGTAATATTATTTATAAAAATATTGTAATATTATTTATAATGGGTGGCACGTTATTATGTAGTCGCTGTCTCTTATATATTTAGGTGGGGGTGGGTGGGGGAACATTTAATCAGTTTACACGGATTTTTCATTTTAAAAAATAAAATAAAAATAAAACTTTAAACTCTAAAAAATAAGAAAAAAAACAATACAAAAACTTTAACAAATTCTGATATTTTATTGTAATAAGTAAGGGTAGTTCTGCATTTCAAACGTCACTTGGACTTAATAATTGAAGAGTTCCATTCATTCCACCGAGTCAACCGGAAGTGCCAGACTGAATGTAAAGTCATCGATTTATCTTATTGTATGAATGAAAAGTTTCTGAAAGTAGGCAACAGTAATGTCTGAAGTGAAAATTTATCAATGAAATGAGTAGTTAGTGATTTTTTTCATTGTAAGAATTCAAATTCTATTGACTATTTTGTCAATAGTGATCGTTTAAAACGATTTTAAGAAAGTTCAAATTCTGTATAAGTAACAGTTGTTTTAATAAACTTCATGTAAATAAGTAAAACGTAAAATTTTTATATTAATTGTTAGAGGTGATTTTTTTTTAAAATTATTATAATATGAAATATCGGATTATTCATACGAGAGTTGAGATTCGGTGGACCAGAAATGCGTGCACACTTTACGTATAACTTATATAGGAAAATACCCCCCTCCTAAATTATAAAATAATAACAATTTTCATAAATTTTTTTCTTAGCAGATATTTTTTTAGGCTGTTTACATGTAATTTGCCAAAAAAAGTAGAAACTTTTTTTTTTAGGGGTCGAAATACGAAAGGTGCACTTCTATAAATTTACCCAAAAAAAAAAAAAAATGATATAGTGTTTTTTTTTCTTACGATACGTTTAATAAACAAAAAAATTAAGTTATAGAAATATTTGTAAATAAAATTAGCGATCTTAATTGTTGATTATGCCTAATGTACGGTTATGTTTTAAAATGTATACATTTAGTTTATTTATTAAAATATATTGCGTTTCACGTTGCGAAACTAAACAAACATGTTTTTGTATCAGTATTTACTTGTCTCCCCACGAGGACAGAATGCATAATAAACTCATATATATATTTTTTTTTTACGATACGTTTAATAAACAAATAATATTAGCAATAAATATATTTTAATTTGTTGTGTTTTTTTTTGGGGGGGGGGATGAACACTTGTCAGTCAAATGTATTTAGGTGGGGGTGGGTGGGGGAACATTTAATCAGTTTACACGGATTTTTCATTTTAAAAAATAAAATAAAAATAAAACTTTAAACTCTAAAAAATAAGAAAAAAAACAATACAAAAACTTTAACAAATTCTGATATTTTATTGTAATAAGTAAGGGTAGTTCTGCATTTCAAACGTCACTTGGACTTAATAATTGAAGAGTTCCATTCATTCCACCGAGTCAACCGGAAGTGCCAGACTGAATGTAAAGTCATCGATTTATCTTATTGTATGAATGAAAAGTTTCTGAAAGTAGGCAACAGTAATGTCTGAAGTGAAAATTTATCAATGAAATGAGTAGTTAGTGATTTTTTTCATTGTAAGAATTCAAATTCTATTGACTATTTTGTCAATAGTGATCGTTTAAAACGATTTTAAGAAAGTTCAAATTCTGTATAAGTAACAGTTGTTTTAACTTCATGTAAATAAGTAAAACGTAAAATTATTATATTAATTGTTAGGTGATTTTTTTTTAAAATTATTATAATATGAAATATCGGATTATTCATACGAGAGTTGAGATTCGGTGGACCAGAAATGCGTGCACACTTTACGTATAACTTATATAGGAAAATACCCCCCTCCTAAATTATAAAATAATAACAATTTTCATAAATTTTTTTCTTAGCAGATATTTTTTTAGGCTGTTTACATGTAATTTGCCAAAAAAAGTAGAAACTTTTTTTTTTAGGGGTCGAAATACGAAAGGTGCACTTCTATAAATTTACCCAAAAAAAAAAAAAAATGATATAGTGTTTTTTTTTCTTACGATACGTTTAATAAACAAAAAAATTAAGTTATAGAAATATTTGTAAATAAAATTAGCGATCTTAATTGTTGATTATGCCTAATGTACGGTTATGTTTTAAAATGTATACATTTAGTTTATTTATTAAAATATATTGCGTTTCACGTTGCGAAACTAAACAAACATGTTTTTGTATCAGTATTTACTTGTCTCCCCACGAGGACAGAATGCATAATAAACTCATATATATATTTTTTTTTTACGATACGTTTAATAAACAAATAATATTAGCAATAAATATATTTTAATTTGTTGTGTTTTTTTTGGGGGGGGGGATGAACACTTGTCAGTCAAATGTATTTAGGTGGGGGTGGGTGGGGGAACATTTAATCAGTTTACACGGATTTTTCATTTTAAAAAATAAAATAAAAATAAAACTTTAAACTCTAAAAAATAAGAAAAAAAACAATACAAAAACTTTAACAAATTCTGATATTTTATTGTAATAAGTAAGGGTAGTTCTGCATTTCAAACGTCACTTGGACTTAATAATTGAAGAGTTCCATTCATTCCACCGAGTCAACCGGAAGTGCCAGACTGAATGTAAAGTCATCGATTTATCTTATTGTATGAATGAAAAGTTTCTGAAAGTAGGCAACAGTAATGTCTGAAGTGAAAATTTATCAATGAAATGAGTAGTTAGTGATTTTTTTCATTGTAAGAATTCAAATTCTATTGACTATTTTGTCAATAGTGATCGTTTAAAACGATTTTAAGAAAGTTCAAATTCTGTATAAGTAACAGTTGTTTTAATAAACTTCATGTAAATAAGTAAAACGTAAAATTTTTATATTAATTGTTAGAGGTGATTTTTTTTTAAAATTATTATAATATGAAATATCGGATTATTCATACGAGAGTTGAGATTCGGTGGACCAGAAATGCGTGCACACTTTACGTATAACTTATATAGGAAAATACCCCCCTCCTAAATTATAAAATAATAACAATTTTCATAAATTTTTTTCTTAGCAGATATTTTTTTAGGCTGTTTACATGTAATTTGCCAAAAAAAGTAGAAACTTTTTTTTTTAGGGGTCGAAATACGAAAGGTGCACTTCTATAAATTTACCAAAAAAAAAAAAAAATGATATAGTGTTTTTTTTTCTTACGATACGTTTAATAAACAAAAAAATTAAGTTATAGAAATATTTGTAAATAAAATTAGCGATCTTAATTGTTGATTATGCCTAATGTACGGTTATGTTTTAAAATGTATACATTTAGTTTATTTATTAAAATATATTGCGTTTCACGTTGCGAAACTAAACAAACATGTTTTTGTATCAGTATTTACTTGTCTCCCCACGAGGACAGAATGCATAATAAACTCATATATATATATTTTTTTTACGATACGTTTAATAAACAAATAATATTAGCAATAAATATATTTTAATTTGTTGTGTTTTTTTTGGGGGGGGAATGAACACTTGTCAGTCAAATGTTTTTATTTAAGTGTGAAAATACCGTTTTATTTCGCTTACGAAGAGAAATGTAAATATTTACTTGCGTCCCCACGAAGGGAGATTGCATAATAAAGTCATATCGTGTTTTTTTTTTTACGATACGTTTAATAAACAAAAAAATTAAGTTATAGAAATATTTGTAAATAAAATTATCGATCTTAATTGTTGATTATGGATGGTGAGGCCAATGTACGGTTATGTTTTAAAATGTATTTATTTTGTTTATTTATTAAAATATATTGCGTTTCACGTTGCGAAACTAAACAAACATGTTTTTGTATCAGTATTTACTTGTCTCCCCACGAGGACAGAATGCATAATAAACTCATATATATATATATTTTTTACGATACGTTTAATAAACAAATAATATTAGCGAATTTTTTTGTTTAAATAAAAATTAAGTTGTTTATAATTGTTGATTACAGAAACAAATAAAAAAAGTACGTAAACTTACGTTTTTCATATTTGGCGCGTTCAAAATGGTCTTGACATATATTTCACGCATGCGCAAATCGTTTTTGTACTATGTCTTGATTTTTTAAAACATCCTCCCCCCCCTCAACGTTTCGAGCCATTTCTATACGAAAATATGAACGTTTCCCCCCAATTTTCAGAGATTGCACGTCTGGGGGCTGGCTGGTTTTAATAATGTCATCTGCGTAAGTGTCTGTTGGGTAGTATCGGAGGAGAAGACCAACATACATACATACATACATACATACATACATACATACATACATACATACATCCATACAGACAGGTGACGTTTATATAATAGATGGCTTGTTACACCATTACAACTATTCAATTTCCAGCGACGGTACCGTGTCAGGACGAGAAAGCCCTTCCATGAAAGTCCTTACAGCACGGATACACGTAGTTATACTTCCTGTCAAACAGTCGGGTTACAATACAACATTTGTTCGAAATTAAATATATTTATTAAAGTACTTAAGTTTATGTAGTTCCAGAATATATCCAGTTAAAGGGGTCTATCTTTGAAACGATTGTAAGACTCTCTAACGTATTTCCATTTTATGGACGTCCGGCACGAACGAAGACCCCGACGATATTATTGTTCGATATTTGAATAGATCAGATACGTAATTTTGATCCGGATCCAAACGCAAGGAAAATGTATTTTTGCTAAAGTTTCACGTTCGATGCCTTAGTAACATCAGATGACATTTTTGAAAAAATATCTTTTTTTTTGTATAGACTCTTCGGCAATCGAACGATCCCCTTTTTTATAAAGGAGTTGATGTTGAAACGTACGTACGAACATGAAATTGCCTCAGCATATAGTATACATATGAAATAAAAATATTACTAAAAAAAAAATTTAACGTGAATAAGACGTAGTTTCTGATAAACGGTCACTCTCGTGGGTAACACAACTACTTTTATAATGCATTTAGCACACGAGCACGAAGTGACAACTAATATATCTACTATGTGTCAACATAGAGGCTCTGGACTAATAGGTCCCACAACGTCTACCAAGCTCCAGTCCCTTGTACTATCATCACAATAGTACGTCCCTGTGGTTGTTCTACTAGTACTTCAATGGAATGTAACTTGACGAACTTGCTGTACTTTTGACCCCTCAACGTAAATTCCTCCGATAATCAGCAAAATCACTACGCTTCAATGTAGCTGTCATCAGATGCCGGAAAGCTTGCTCATTTAATAGCCTTTTTCCTCGACCTGATAAGCTTTTGAGATCCACTCCCTGCTCCCTGTTTCCACGACTGTACCAAAATGCATAAATTTAAATGTAATGTGAACACACACTCTGCTGCACTTAGAATAGCCGTATTAATCTGACTTTTATATTCTCAGTAGACCTTTACGTCTCAGTAGCAATGTACTTAGTTTTGTGTGAATATAAGTAAACATAAAGTACATGAAAATAATAAAATGAAAGTCTATTTTATATTATTTATCATTGAATTTCGATTAGTTCTGCTTGTACAAAAATACTACCAGACTGTCGTCAAGTAATCGTCACCTGTATATATATATATATATATATATATATATATATATATATATATATATATATATATATATACAGGGTGGGCCAAAATAAGGGTCCTATCTTTAAATTTGAATAACTTGAATTTGAATAACTTCCACAAAATAAAAGTTAAACTCACCAAACTTTATGTGTGTGTAGACTGACCCTTCCGAGATATTTTGAAATAAACCAAACAAATTTTAGCCGAAAAACACTTCTTAAAACTTACAAAAACTAAAGTATTGTTTTTTACACTGTTTTGAGTTTTTTAAGCAAAAATAATGTTTTCTAAATGAGGGTACGTTCCTTAAGGCTAATACGGCTCATGCTTGCTTCGGAAGGGATCTTTTACTAATTCTAAAAAAAATCTTTTTTTAAATCAATAAATAAAAAAGTTATGAATTTTTAAAAATAGGACCCTTATTTTTGCCCACCCTGTATATATATATATATATATATATATATATATATATATATATATATATATATATATATATATTAGAGGTAAAAGATGAGAATAAAACATTGTAAATATTGTATCTTTACAATGTTTTATTCTCATCTTTTACCTCTAAAATAAATTGCTCTATTTAATATATTGAGCTTTACACTATTATAAACGATAATTTAAGTATCGTTATAATTCTACACTTAAATATCATTATATATATATATATATATATATATATATATATATATAAAACTGGTCTCTGAATCTTCGATGGAAATTTTCAGTAGGCTTACAAGGCTGAAAAGTAAAAGGTGAGTTTGTGACTGGGTTCGAATCTTTCGACCGACAATAATTATCATTTCCTACACTGATGGTTGCATAAACATGAAACACTCATGCATGTAGGTAAGAACAAAATATTAACAGTTACTTATTATAAATATTGCTATAAGCTCCCTTCAAATAGGATTGACCTTTTTTGATAGTTATAATAAGCTGTCAACCTAAGCGTAATGCAATGTCCCTGCGTCTGAAGTTGTAACACTATTTAATAATAATAATAATAATAATAATAATAATAATAATAATAATAATAATAATAATAATAATGTATATATATATATATATATATATATATATATATATATATACACAGCGTGTGCCTTAATCTTGTGCTATCGATTGAAATTTTCGACAGTTTTATCTGACTGCAAAGTCAAAGGTGACTTTGTGACTGGGTTCGAATTCTTCGACCGGTAATAATTATCATTTCCAACACTGATGATTGCATAAGCATTAAACACTAGTGTATGTAGGAAACAAATATTAATATTTAGTTATTCATTTAAAATATTGTTATACGCCCCCTTCAAATAGGATTGGGCCTTTTTACGCTGTCAACCTCAGCGTAATGCAATGTTCCTGCGTCTGAAGTTGTAACTATATTTAAATAACTTCCCGTATTTGTCCGCTGCCTCGACAAAATAGAGAACTTAATCGTCTTCCATTCTCCGTGATAGTGTGTGGTGGCCGATGAGTTGTATACCGGGCTGCTAAGTCAAAGACGACTTGATGACTGCGTTCGAATCTTCGACCGGTAGTAATTATCATTTCACACACTGATGATTGCGTAAGCATGACACACTAGTGTAAGTGTGTAAAAATAGTTCATATATATTAGTAATATATATATATATACACATATATACATATATATATATATATATATATATATATATATATATATATATTGATATATATATATATATATATATATATAGAGAGAGAGAGAGAAAGAGAGAGAGAGAGGGGGGGAGAGAGAGGGGGAGATAAAGATAAATAAAGTTGTACTTAAGTCGTTATTCAAATAGACCAATGAAAAAGCATTTTAAAGATACATAGAATAAAGGTGAAGTCAAATTAAGTCCATCCCATATCCCAACATAAATAAGCCCTATGGTTAAGATTTTCGATCAACCAGGGTTATTATATTCCAATTTTTAAATAAACAAAACACACATTATATTATAATCATATTTCAGGGGAGGGCCTGTGAACGAGTGGTTATAGCACTGGACGACCCGGGTTCGATCCCACTCACGGCATGCGAATTTTCGGGTCTAAAAACTCCCTCTGTCCACCCAGCAGTAAATGGGTACCTGACTAAAACTCAGCGAAGGTTCAAGGCAGCGGAAGGAGAGGTATGGGCTCCGCCTTCCATATGCTGTTCCCTAGACACGGTGATTCTTAACAAATCACCGCCGCTACGGCCATGGGCAGTGTGCGATGTCGGCAACGCCACTCGTGCGCGTCCAGGCTATGCGACCTTTACCTTTACATATTTCAGTATATCAGTTCTAAGAAATTCAACATCAACAAATGCTTTGCGAAAAGTGTTGTTGGTGTGTAATTTCTGGAACTGGTATACTTCGATGTGATTATGGAATATTTGTTTGTTTATTTCTAAATCGTCATGTGGTTGTGCGCTTGTGTGTTTATGTGTGGGGGTTAGTGTATGCGTGCACGCGCTTGTAAGAACAAAGACGGAAGCCTTAATCTGAAGGCCGAACTAATAAGTCATTGATCGTGGGCAACATTTTGGTTCCTCGTTTGTTTGTTTTTTGTCTTAGATAAGCCATTCATTACTCAATAAAATCAAATAATTAAATAAAACCGAACATGATTTAATACATGCTCAGAGTTAAGAGCTGCATCCGCACAATCTTTAATCCAATCTGTCCAATAGTTTGAACATGATCCATCACTGAACGGATTTACAGACCGAGTGATAACTTTTGGCGAATTGTTATGCAGTCAACCATAGTAGAACCTTACTCGATGGTAGATATCAGATTTCCTCTTTATTTCAGAGAAGCTTACTTGATCTTTCCTACTTATATATTCAAGATATTTATCATACAGATGCGTACCCTACAGATGCTCCCTCTACAGATGCGCTCCACAGATGCGCTCCAACAGATGCGACTCGACTAATGCGCCCCCACAGAACGCACAGGTGTAGATGATCCTTTGGCGTTGATAATTACTTCATTTATATAACCAGAAAAATAGAATGGCAATAAAACATGTACTTTATAACAAATGAAGATGTAAGAAACTAATATACAAATAATAATATTAATAATACTAATACTATTAATAATATTAATTATAATAAACGTACGACTAATGATAATCAAACGAAACGTTTATCTAAATACGTCGAGTCTATTTGAGCAAGGAAATATTATTACCCACTTAAGCGTGACAGACAAACGGACAAACTGCGCCACTTATGGATACGTATGGAGGTATCGGTAAATCCTATTTTCAAAATAACCTCACTTTACCAATGACAAAGTTATTTAAACTTAAATTTCAAACTTAGTGTAAAAATCGACGAAAGGGATAATTTTAAACGTAGGTGTGACATATGTACTGACGGTAACCATTTTAAGTTGATGGTGGGACACGTCTATAATAAGACACGTCCATCTAATAGAGATGTGCAACGATATGAAAATGTTATTTCAAACTGAAGCGTGACAGCACAACGAATGAGGTATAGGCCAACGGACCGGTCTCTTATAAACATATGAAGACGCATCCAGAAAAAAAGTATATAGAATAACAGTACAACAGAAATCTCATTTAAGAGGAGTGGTCTTGATAAGGCTATTTTGTGTCGTCTATTTAATTTTTTCACCGGGTTTATATGTCTGTCTGTATGGCTGTCTGTGGCCCCCCTCTCTCTCTCTTTCTCTCTCTCTCTCTCTCTCTCTCTCTCTCTATATATATATATATATATATATATATATATATATACATATATATATATAT